>CM062806.1:695406752-695906579 GCA_031772625.1 Pinus tabuliformis | reverse complement strand
AAAATGCTCTGCTACTCTATGCTGGAGGGGTCATAATGGACCACAACCGCTCTAATCGACTGATGGGTCTCTTGCTACAATCTGCGTGCTTCAATGAATGAATTTGACGTTCTCTGGTGCTCTGTTGTCCTTCTCGAGCGGGTGGAGTGTAATATGGATGACCTTCCATGACTGATAAATGCGCTGATCTGCTCGAGGCACATCCTCTTCCCTCGGCCATACTGCTCGTTGAATGCGGTGGTTTGTTGCGATGTACTGCTCCATGACTTCTTTGTCGGTTTGGGATGAGCTGCGTGTGCTATGTTGTCACCTTTCCCCTTTAAAATGTTTAATAATGGGTTGTTTTCTGTTTTACATAGAAAATATTGTAATACTATAAATCCCACCCATTCCGCTTCTTTTGGAATTCAAAAGCACTCAAGCATGATTAATTCCTTTATCGGGTCCGCCCTTCAGGTTGCTGTCGCATATCGCAAGGCTCCAAGGCTCCCTTTGTATTTTCGTTTATCTAACGAAAATATACCAAATACATTAAAAACGGCTTGTGCGCGGACTTGAAATTTTATAGGAAATCATTTGTAGTGCCATCGGGTCCGGCCCATCGGGTCGCATGCATGCATATGTAAAGGCCCTGCCCCTTTGGTTTTCCCGATTGCGATCCGCCGATGCGATGATCGGTGATCGCTGATCGGCCGTGTCCTGTTGCCTCTTTGTAAGTCCTCCTTTGGTTTTTGCCGATAGCGATATAGCGATGCGATGTGGGCCATCGATCCGCGTGCGTGATCGACGGTCCACATTGCATCGCTGATCACAATCGCAATGCCCCTTCTGTCCATGCCGATACCGTCGATTTCCACTGCCTGCCTGTGCTGATTGCGATCCGCCGATTAGATCTGGACCATTGATCGGCCAGATCGAACGGCTGTTGTGCATTTGGACTGTTAAGCCTGCGATTTGGGTTTTTGACTGTTTAAATGCGTTTTTTGCCTCCCGATAGTGCTTTTTTCCCTTCCAAGGGCTCTCCAGCTACAACTATTTCGATCGGTGGATGACCCTTGACAAAAATTGGAGATTTCAACAACATGAATGGATCCCTTGGCATGATTTTAAGCAGACTTGCAAACTTTGGGAGTGTTTTGGATCCATTTTTTATCCTTTTGTATAGCAGAGCTAACACTGGCTCCTTCTGGGGATGAGATCCTCCCTGTGAGGTCTCAAGAACTTGCAGATCAATTCCTTTCCTATGAAAAACAATTTAGCAAAATTTCCTAGTGTTCCATTGGGCATGGAGTCTACTTTGCTTGCACTAAACTGATAAAACAAAATATTTACAACTTTAGGCCAAAAGACCTTAAACCACATAAATTTTCAGAAAACACCCATTAATTGGGCCATCAAAAACTGTTTCTCCTCCCATACTTTTCAGTATGAAGGTGTTGTTCCCTTGAATCTTAGAAATGATAAAAGGCCCTGTCCAGACAGCACCAAACTTCCCATAGTTGCCTTTCTTTTCTTTTAGTGCATCCCACTTCAGAAACAAGTCTCCAACTTGAAAATTATCTGTCTTTGTCCTCCTGCCAGAAGATTCCTTGATCTTTTTCTGATGTGCTACAAACCTTTCAACCTGCTGTTCTCTGATCTGATGCACTTATGCTAAATCAACGATCCTTTTTACCATGTCTTCTTCCTCATTATGTTCTTTTTCAATCAGAGGAAGGAGCAAAGGGTTTATTGGTCTTAGCTTCTGCTTGAAAGGTATGGTGTCTTTCTCTAAAGGAATCTTATGTGGAATGATCTTTTTGTCATATGTTTTCAGGTCACTATATTCCCAAGCAAAAACATCAGCAAATTTCTTCATTAAATTGCAGTATTCAACATTTTGGTCAATAGACAGATGAGTGGACGGATTTATGTTCTAGGCTGACCTGGACTCCCTATATCATGCTTGCAGACTGCAGACTGATCTTCATTTTGGGCAACCTTGTAAGGCACATCATTGTGGTCAAATAGTCTTTCTAGAGGAATTGGACCCTTAGGAATATGATTGCTGGGAAGTTAGACCATGCCATCTTTGCCAATTTTATTTCTAAGCTGATTGGGGGTATTTTTCTAAAGCTTCATTATCTTGGTCAATTTGCATTTCAGAAAATTCATCAATGACTTGCAAGAATCTGTTCACTTCATCATCATCTTCAATCTGCTCCTCCTCAGCCTGAACAATTGGTTTCTTGAGCTGCTTTGAGGCCTTCCGAAATTCTTCCATTTGGAGAATACATGCTCCAAAATCGGTGTCCACGACATAAATGGGATGATTGGAAGGATTCTTTCTCATTGATGATGTACGCCAGTTGTGCTTCTCTATACAATCTCCTGCTTTCTCCTCCAAAAACTGGGACAATGGCATAAGATAGATCATTTTGTAATGTCCCACCTAGTCTTTTAATCCATCCTCTTGACAACAACATGCCAAATTTAGGAGGGACATCTACTACCACAATATCCATCATCATACTCTTCATGGGCAGCTGAGTTAGGGTAATAGCTAAATCTTTAATCAGTCCCAGGCAATTTACTTTCCTTGAATCAAAAGAGAATAAATCATGATGTGGCCTGGTGATGTCAAGGCCTAACTCTTCCATGACAGCTTTTGGCATTAAATTGTGGCTGGCCCCTGTATCTAGCAGACAGTTGTGGAGGATTTTATCATGAATAGTCAAGGAGGCATAAAAAGATGGGAGAATTTTATCAGCAGGTTCAGTCATTGGGCTAAGCACAACTGCAGGCCTATCATCTTGCAAATTGACAGAGTCAGTGGAGGTTTGTGTGGTTTTCAGCTCAAGAGCTTCAAGGATAGGCTTTCTAAACACTTCACTCTTTACCAACTCTACCAGAGGCACAGATATTTTTAACTTCTGGACTTCTGACTCAAAGCTGAAAGGAGAAGGGGACTTGTCAAGACCTCTTACCTCTTGAGCTGGAGCTTTGAGGATGACTGGATCAGCTGCTGGTCTTCTCTGTCTGATATTTTGTGACTCTGTCTGGACAACAGCTCTTTGGGCAGGATTCTCCTTGACATTATTTGCATTTGACCTCAGATTATACCTTTTCCACTCCTCAGTTTGTAGAACAGCCTCTCTGTCCCACCTTTGACTATCTTGTTCCTGCAGCAAAGATTCCTCATACGCAGCGAAGGTAAAAAATGGAGCACTGCCTTTATCTTCCATACAATGAATTTCATCCTCATCTTCAATCTGTTCCTCCTCCATGACTACGTTCTGAAAAGGAGCTTTAACCTTTTGATCTTCGTTAACTTCTTTACCCCTCTGGATGATTTGCATTTGCTCATTTTCTCTTCTGAATGGATTGGGATTTCTTGGAGCAAATGTATTTGGGAGCCTTGCCTTCCCAGAGTTCTGCTCCGTCTTCAGCTTAGATATTTCAGCAGCCAATGACTCTATCATTCTAGTCATTTTATCAAATTTGGGATCGGAAGATGAGGCAGAGGAAGAAGAAGCCTCACCTCTCTGCCTCCTTCTATCAGCATGACTTTTGAGTTTTTCTACAGCCATAATATTGGACTCTACTTCTAGGGCTGCATCTTGCATATCTGCTAGAGTAGCACATCTTCTTTCTCTTAATAATAGGCAGAAATCTGAGTCAAAATCATTGGCATAAGCAGTTTGGCAGAGTTGGGGGTAGGCTTTACTTCCGCTGGTTCTTACTATACATACGATTAAATCTCTTATTAAAATCAGGCAATGATTCCCCATTTTCCCTCTTCAGGTTACCAAACTCAATATGGTAATACAGCAAGTCTTTTTTATCTCCCCAGTGCTTCAAAAATGCATCATCTAAAGCTTCAATATCAGCAATAGATCCAGGTGCCAATTCTTTGAACCACTTTCTAGCCTCTCCATCAAGGCTCTGGACAAAAACTCTCATCCACACATCATATTCACTAATGTCTAAATTATCAGCATAACTATAAAAAGACTCAAGGTGTTCTTCAGCTGTTACCCCCTCTGTACCAGTGAACTTAGGCATATACTTCTGATATTCTCCTACAGGCATGGCATTCAAAGGGACAGGCAAGACCAAGGGTCCATACCTAGCAGCTATGATTCTTTCCATTTTTGTAGGAGCTTGCTAGCCTGCCATGACTGAGGTATGTGGAAGGACACTGGCAAATTGAGTAGTATGAAACAATGAAATGGATAACAGAGACAAGGGGATGTTATGGACTGTATGGGACGCTTTCTTTGGACTAAGATCCAAAGGGGAACTAAATGGACAAGGAGCTTTATGAATCTCTGCAGGTATTTCCTCACTAGCAATACTAGGCTTCAAATCTTCAAACTGTGTATTCTCAACTAAAAATTCCTCATGCAGAGACAAATAAGATTTCTTGGGCTTACCTGATCCTGATGCTCCTTTCTGTGATGTTTTCTTCGGGTTAACAATCTTCTCAGGGTCAGGCACTGGAACAGCTGGTGATTTCTGAGGATTTCTTCGAGTGTGTCTCACAAACTGAGCCAAGACTATAACGTGGAGTCGCCAAAGGTTGGTCTTCCTCCAGTGGAGTCGCCAGATAGATGATTACAACCAGAAATGTGTCCAGACCTTGTCTATCATCAAAATCTGGAACTGTGTCGTCTCCCAGGGAAGCTGAGCTTCAATCTCCTCTCCCGGCAACGACGCCAATTAATGTTATCACCCCAAGAAACTCTCCTAGGTTGTATCTCGGAGATGCTCGGGAACATTACAAACTCAACATGATGTTTGAAATGGATGAATGGAAGGAATGATGCATATTCAAGCCAGATAACCACTTCTACTATGCTTAACTCCAGACATAGGTGAACACCCCTAGACTACAAAGCTTTAGACCACCAATTACTCACAGTTTGAGGATTAGGTGAACATGGAGAATACTGACCACACCAACAGATGCACAAGACCATGTGATGGCCAGCTGCAACCAGTAAAGAGGTCTGCAAATCTATTTCCTAATGCACAGACAAGATGACAGCTCTCTGGCATTAAGTAAATAGAAACCTGCATAACACATTCAATGATACATACTAGATTTCAACACAGAGGTGGGATGACAGCCCCTCTAATGCTAAATATCAAGATCACATGAATAAATGCATAACAGGCACAGCCTGGAACAGAGTAGAAATGGAAAGTGAGCAATTAACAACAAAAGAAGCTTGTATTAGCTGAAAATGAAGACCAGACGCTGCAAGTATCAAAGTAGTTACAGTCTCCAGAAGTTGAACCTTACATCAAAACAACAACCATCAACCCCCATTACATCTGTTTTCTGGGTATATATGGAGTTTCATTACAAAAATGCTCTGCTACTCTATGCGTGGAGGGGTCATAATGGACCACCAACCGCTCTAATCGACTGATGGCGTCTCTGCTACAATCTGCGTGCTTCAATAAATGAATTTGACATTCTCTGGTGCTCTCGAGCGGGTGGAGTGTAATATGGATGACCTTCCATCACTGATAAATGCGATGATCTGCTCGAGGCACGTCTCTTCCCCTCTGCCATACTGCTCGTTGAATGCGGTGGTTTGTTGCATTGTACTGCTCCATGACTGCTTTGACGGTTTGGGATGAGCTGTGTGTGCTGTGTTGTCACCTTTCCCCTTTAAAATGTTTAATAATGGGCGTTTTCTGTTTTACACAGAAAATACTGTAATATTGTAAATCCCGCCCATTCCGCTTCTTTTGGAATTCAAAAGTCCTCAAGCATGATTAATTCCTTTATCAAGTCCGCCCTTCAGGTTGTTGTTGCATATCGCAAGGCTCCAAAGTCCCTTTGTATTTTCGTTTATCTAACAAAAATATACCAAATACATTAAAAATGGCTTGTGCTCGGACTTGAAATTTTATAGGAAATCATTTGTAGTGCCATCGGGTTCGGCCCATTGGGTTGCATGCATGCATATGTAAAGGCCCTGCCTCTTTGGTTTTCCCGATTGTGATCCGTCGATGCGATGATCGGCGATCGCTGATCGGCCGTGTCCTGTGCCCCTTCGTAAGTCATCCTTTGGTTTTTGCCGATAGCGATATAGCGATGCGATGTGGGCCGTCGATCCACGCACGCGATCGACAATCAACATTGCATCGCTGATCGCAATCACAATGCCCCTTCTGTCCGTGCCGATACCGCCGATTGCCACTGCCTACCTGTGCCGATTGCGATCCGCCGATTAGATCTGGACCATTGATCGGCCAGATCGAACGGTTGTTGTGCATTTGGATTGTTAAGCCTGCAATTTTGGTTTTTCGACTGTTTAAATGCATTTTTTTGCCTCCCGATAGTGCATTTCCGCCCTTCCAAGGGCTTTCTAGCTGCAACTATTTCGATCGGTGGATGACCCTTGACAAAAATTGGAGATTTCAACAGCATGAATGGATCCCTTGGCGTGATTTTAAGCAGACTTGCAGACTTTGGGAGTGTTTTGGATCCATTTTTTATCCTTTTGTATAGCAGAGCTAACACAACCATCAGACATCTAGCACTGGCTGCATGCAGGGCACCGAGAACATGCATGAAAGGAAAGCAGCGCACCGTGAACATGCATGAAAGGAAAACTTTGAGCAGCAAAACTTTGCCTTTTTTATTAAAAAATAAACTTTCGATAAAATAATGATGTCCATTGTAATGTGCCTCGAGACAAGTGAGGTTTACAATAAGAGGTGTAAGTGAAAAGTTTGGTTAAAATTTCGTTGCGCGAAATTGGAATGCCCAAACCTTAGGTTAAATTTTGGTGAACAGCGCGGTCAATGGAAACTAATATGAATTCAAAGGGCAAGTGATCGCTATAGTCCATGCTTTGCCATAGGCAGGGACTAATAATAATATACTAACATAAGAATAATAACATAAAATCAATTAGTCTGTAATTTAGAAATTTATTCAACGATTTTACATGAATGTTTTTATATAATTTTAAAATGTTTATTAAAAACATATATAATTTTAAAAATTATATAAAGTGTTTATTAAAAATACATATAAAAAAAAATTAATAATTATTTATATAAAATTATATTGGTTTATTATTAATTAAAAATATATTATATTATTTTTTATCAAATTTCAATACTTATTTTTAAAAATAATATAAAATATATAATGACTTTAAAGAGTTTTAAAAAAAAATCAAAACAATAAAATAATATATATAATAATTTTATCATTGAAATTAGGATTTATGTCATTTAATATTAAAATTTTATTACGATTATGTCATTTAATAATTATTTTTAAAAATAATATATAATATATAATAATTTTAAAGAGTAAAAAAAAAAATCAAAACAATAAAATAATATATAAAATATCATTGAAATTAGGATTTATGTCATTTAATATTAAAATTTTATTTAGGATTTAGGATTATGTCATTTAATAGTAAATTGATTTTTATTTTTTTTTTAATGATAGTGACATTTACCTGTTAAAGATAGATTTATAATTTTGATAAAGAAAAGAGGTTGTGTCTCACTGAGGGATGAGTTGTGGGAAATTATTAATAAATAGAATTAATTATTAATATTTTAGATTAAGTTTTTGGTTGTAGATTAATGTTAAGATGGAAATTTTGATGGTTTACGAAGATTCTAGATGAATTTACCATTATGATTTGGATGGTGTAAGTGGGTTCTAAATCAAGAATATTCATTAGTTTTTTTTTCAAGAATGGAAGTATGGTGATTTCTTCTATTTATTTAATTTGGTAATAACAAAATGTTATTGTATTGAAAAAGAATTACTCATCATATCTATAAATCTAGACAAAAGTTTAAATTTATTAAATTATAAAACATATTTTCTCACTATCTTTCACAATGATTGATTTTAATATGAACATATTACTTACAGATCATCATCTTTGTTTCTTATACATGATATATTTAATTATTTTTTGCAAGTACTTTGAATTTTAATGGGCTATCATGGGCAACTATGGTTTTTTTCTCATTAACTTTAGAGGTTGCATCGAAATATATCTAAATTTATATTTAAAGTAGTCATTTTGAATGAATGTTTCACAAACACTAATATTATGTGTCTAACGAGATTTTCACTTGATAACACTTACTTTGTTGATGCATTTTGTGATAAGGTCTTTTATCAAAACAAACTTTGCAATCATTTATACGATTTCAATGTAGGTTTGGAGTCCTCAAAAGAGGATGATTGTCTTCGATGATTTGAAGATTGACCTCTAATTAACAAAGGTTTGTCCAACATTCATAGCACGTACATATTTCCTCTTCAATCATACCAAAATTAAAAGGTATTATTTTAAAACTTGAGTGATAGACATGATAACTCAATATGAAATCTTCTCAACTTGATTTATAGAACAATACACAACAAAACAAAAAAATGCACAATACACAAGAAAATGAAACAATGTTTACCTTCATAACGATGAGGGAAAAAATGTTCTTACCAATATGTGAATCATTCACTTAAAACTCACAATGTTGATATTTGATTTGTTCATGCTATAACAACAAAAAATATGCAAATTTCTTCAATTAAAACTAATACTAACATTTCATACAAAAAAATATAAAAAATTCTTCAATGCCAACTAATAGTAACATTTCATTCTAAGGAGGCATGTCACATATGATCAAAGATCATAATCATAGAATCATTTTATGGAATCAAAGGTTTTATATATCCAATTCTAAGAATGCAAAAATACCTCCTTGGATTCAATGATATTGTTCTTAGTTTTATCTTATCTACATTTATGTTTGCAATCACTAGCTTTTGTTTATCTTGTCTATATTTATGTTTGCAAGCACCAAATTTCACTTTTGTTCTATACTAAAAATTGTTTGCTAACTCGTTTCCATTAACTTTGTGCAAATGACCTTTTTTAATTTTGTTTGTTTCATGACCATTTCACAATGTATATTTACATAATTTTTTATTTGTTATCTCTAGCATTTCCTCTTTACTAATTTCTAAGAGTTTATATTATACAAATATTTAGCAAATAAAAAAATGTTAGCACTTGCCTAACAAAATTCCAAGTAGACTAGTGAATTATGAACTTCTACTATTATAGTACCAATTTCCCATAAAAATTAAAAAATAAATATTTCATTCCTATTCACTTTATAAACTTTTTGTTAGAATAATAATCATAAAGTCGTTCAGGATTGTTCATATGACGGCGAGTCATCAATGTCAGTCGATGGGGAATCGACAGGAGTCAACTAGATTTAGGTAAACAATAATGATAGTCGGTGAATCATTGTAGAATCTGTAGAAATTCCCATCTGTAGATCACCTGATAATGCAATAGACTAAAGCAAAATACTTGATCTACTTCTACAACCGATTTAGCAGAAGCTTAATCAAACATGAGCAACATCAATTGAACACATATAACTGATAAGAAGGAATCAATCACACATAACGCAGAAGATATAACCAGGGGAAAGCCTCAACCTAAAACCCCAATCTCTGTGTTATCATACAAGTAGAAAATAGTCACAGAATTACACAAAGCCTTAGCTTGCAAGCCAATTAGCTCTCAGTATAATCCCTCTGCTGCTCATAGACAGTCAAAGGCCTCTCACAAACCTTCTCCTCTGCCCTCCAAGCCTCCTATTTCCTTGCACAGTTTCTCCTGGGTCCTCAAGCTGCCACCTGTGTGTAATAATCCCTCACACACTGCTTTGACCTCTCAAATAATTGCACAAACCTGAAGGAGATAAATCCTTCTCCATGGATGAGTTTCCTTTATAGGAAAAATTCATCCAACTGATAGTACATTGTCCCTCCTCTGATCTCAATTGGGTCTCTGTCTGAACTGACATGCATGAGTTATTCATGAGAGAATATTCAGTTATCTAAAGTACAGTAGTTACATGCATGCAAGCATTAACTAACTGAACTCTCATTAATTTAACAAACTGTTTAAATCAATCTAACTGGACTTGACTCAGTTAACTGAGCCAACTAATTACAACTCAATTTAGAACTCATCCTTATCTCTTTAACTGATAAATAAATTCCTCAATTAATAGAGAAACTGTTGTATGTCCTCACACAGACTTCATGTTTGATTTTTCACAACTAATTAACTCATGGTGAATTAATTAATTTATTTTCAAACGGCTGTTAAGTTTAAATTCGAATTTTACTTCCTATTTTAGTCTAAGGACTGACTAAAATTGGAATCCATCCCAAAATGCTAAAAATAACAATGTTATTTTTAGCACTTCCATTTTTCATTCCCTGTTGCTCAATCCAGCATTAGTACCCAAACTACTATTTATAGCAGTGTTATTTTTTAGCACTTCTATTTTAGCATTTCTTGTTGCTATTTTCAACACTCCCTTTCAACAAGAAAGGCATTCAGCTCGAACCTGATCCTGTACCTTTGGAATGTTCTGCATGCAACACTTCTACCAAGTGTGGTTGCTCCAACAACTCTGAAAACAAAAAAAAACTCCCAACTGACCTCTCTGTTAAGCTAGAAACGTACTCTGATGCTGGAGCTCTACCTGTTGCTGACAAGTGCTCCCTCTCTGACCTCTGAGCTGCTGCAACACTCCATGCATCTTGCACCATTGCACACATCTTTGTGCCATCCTACACTGGTGCAACACTCCTGTGCCTCTCGCATTGCTGCAGCCTGCTAGCTCTACACAGTCCTAGGACTCTTGCATTGTAGCTCTCTCTACCGCTCCATCCGCATCTGTCTCTACCCAATCAGCTAGTCTTGCTACTCCTCGTCGGGGCTTCCGTAGCAAAGTCGAATCAAAGAGGTTGGGTACCTCAAGGATCCTGCCCCTATTCCAGCCTTCTTGAGACTATCGCTCCACATCGCCCACCTCCGACCTGGATGTATGGATGCATGTGATCCCTCTACCCACTTGGCTCGAAATTTCCCCCTATTGGAGGTCTCTGCATGAGTGGATGTCTTCACTCGGTCTCCTCCCGGCTTCTCCAGTTGTGGCTGTTCCACAACCTCCTAAAGCTGCTTCACCAATTATGGCTCCTCCACGATTGTCTGAGACTCTTCTGGCACTGCATGTTGAGAGGTAATTTACTCTCCCTCTCAACCACCAAGCATCTAACCTTTGCCTTGCTCCTCAAAGCTTTGCATGCATCTTGTACCTCAAGTGCATACAGGTTCTTGGCTAGCACACCAATCTGTTTCATCTTTCCCATCGTCACGAAATTTTCTAGAAAAAAAGCTAATTTTAAATCAACGATATCTCCCTCATCTGAACTCCGATTCAGCCGATTTTTTTTGAATTTGGGTCTTTTTCCGCAAGGAATCCAGATCTTCTATTTGTTTCTGAAAATTTTGCATATAAATTTTCAGATTTACTCTGCAAACTCTCGACCCAATTTTTTTTCTTAGTTTGAATTCTCTTCTTCGTATACTGTTTTTCGCCTTGATCACTTTTGCTCTGATACCATGTAGAAATTCCCACCTATAGATCACCTGATAATGCAATAGACTAAAGCAAAATACTTGATCTACTTCTACAACCAATTTAGCAGAATTTTAATCGAACATGAGCAACATCAATTAAACACATATAACTGATAAGAAGGAATCAATCACACATAACACAAAAGATATAACCAGGGGAAAGCCTCAGCCTAAAATCTCAATCTCTGTATTATCATACAAGTGGAAAATAGTCACAGAATTACACAAAGCCTTAGCTTGGAAGCCAACCAACTCTCAGTATAATCCCTCTGCTACTCACAGACAACCAAAGGCCTCCCACTTCTCCTCTACCCTCCAAGCCTCCTATTTCCTTGCGCAGTTTCTCCTGGGTCTTCAAGCTACCATCTATGTGTAATAATCCCTCACACACTGCTCTAACCTCTGAAATAACTGCACAAACCTGAAGGAGATAAATCCTTCTCCATGGATGAGTTTCCTTTATAGGAAAAATTCATCCAACTGATAGTACACTATCCCTCCTCTGATCTCAACTAAGTCTTTGTCTGAACTAACATGCATGAGTTATTCATGACAAAATATTCAGTTATCTGAAGTACAATAGTTACATGCATGCAAGCATTAACTCACTGAACTCTCATTAATTGAACAAACCATTTAAATCAATCTAACTGGACTTGACTTAGTTAACTGAGCCAAATAATTACAACTCAATTTATAACTCATCATTATCTCTTTAACTAATGGATAAACTCCTCAATTAATAGAGAAATTTTTGCATGTCCTGTTATGAAACCAGCTCACAAAAAGATAGAAAAGAGAGATCCACGACTTAGAATTCAGCCTCTTCGAGGGGGCAACCTCCTTTACATTACATAAATGAACAATTCTTGGATGATACAAATGAAAATACCTCCTTTCTATATATAGGAGTCTAAGTGGTCCCAATACAATCCAAGCCTACATAACAATAATATTGTAGGGCACAACAATAACAATAGTGGGCTTCTATGTGGCACAATAGTAACAATATGGGCACTACATGGGTACATCAATATAAATAAGGGGTATAACTACAATAGTAATGGGGTAATCACTAGTATTATAGGGACCCAACATGCCCCTCTCCTTCAAAAAAGTGTTGTCCTCAACGCTTGAGTAGTTCAGGATACTTCTGCATAAAATTCTCGTCCTCCCATGTGGAATCTTCAGTGGATAAGTTCTTCCACTTGATAAGGTACTCTGAAATTGATCGATTTCGTAGCTGTCGAGTTCTTGTTTCTATAACTGCTTCCGGTTCCAATATAATTTTTCCTTCTTCGTCAAGTTCTGGCAATATTGTTTGAACTGGGAGCTTGTCGCCTATAACCTTCTTTAAGCATGAAACATGGAAAACTGGGTGCAATCGAGAAGCTGCAGGAAGCTCCAATTTGTATGCCATAGTACCAATCTTTTGCAACACCTTGTACGGACCATAATACTTTGGTGATAATTTATTATCCTTCTTAGCTTGCTTGAGGGACATTTGCTTATATGGTTGTAGCCGTAGGAATACCCAATCACCTACATCAAAACTTCTTTCACTGCGATGCTGATCTGCCTGTTGTTTCATTCTATTCTGTGCCAACACAAGGTTATCCTTTAAGAGTTGGAGGACTTGTTGTTGATGTTCGATGTGATGTTCCACTGCCTGAACCTTAGAATTTTCTCTTAAATATGATGTGATGGATGGTGGTTGATACCCATAAAGTGCCATAAATGGGGTCATTTTTGTTGCTGTATGAAAGGAAGTGTTATACCACCATTCAGCCAGAGGCAACCATTTGACCCATTGTGTCTGTTTATCAGATACAAAGCAACGAAGGTATCCTTCCAAACATTTGTTTACTATCTCAGTTTGCCCATCAGATTGAGGATGATAAGATGAGCTATGAGCTAACTGAGTACCAAGACAAGAAAATAATTCTGTCCAAAAATTTCCAGTGAAAATGGGATCTCTGTCACTTACAATAATCTTTGGGTTTCCATGTAGCTTTTGAATTGTTTCCATAAATGCAGTAGAAACTGTACTGGCTTTAAATGGATGTGATAATGCACAAAAGTGTGCATACTTGGTAAGTCTGTCAACTACCACCATGATGACACTCTTTCCCTCAGACTTGGGTAAACCTGTGATAAAATCCATTGATACCTCCTCCCAACGTTGGCTTGGAATGGGTAAAGGTTGTAATAGACCCGGTGTCTTAATTGTTTCAACTTTATTTTGCTGGCAAACCAAACATTCTGCCACAAACTTATGAATATCTGATTTAAGTCCATCCCAAAAAAATTCCTTCTTCCCTGTGGTAAGTTTTTAAAAATCCTGAGTGCCCTCCTAAGGGAGAAGTGTGCAATTCCATAAGAATCTTTTGTTTTAGCTGGGAATTCTTACAGAGGTATAAGCGATCTTTGTACCATAACGAATCATTTTTCCAGCTAAATGTATCAGACGTACTGGAATCTTGTTGTAGCTTTCGAATAAGTGCCCACACTTCTTCGTCATTCTTCCATTCCTCCCTTGCTTCATTTATCCAATCTGGTTGGATGATAGAAATAGCGCACAACAATGCTTCCACATCCTCATCCTTCCTTGAGAGTGCATCTGCCACCACATTTTGCTTCCCTTTTTGTAGATGATTTCAAAGTCATAACCCAACATCTTTGTGACCCACTTTTGTTGCTCTTCAAAGGATAATCTTTGTTCTAAAAAATATTTAAGGCTATCATGATCTGTTTTTACCTTGAAGTGTCTTCCCATTAGGTAGGGTCGCCATTTCTTAAGTGCATGGAGTATTGCCAACATTTCCTTCTCATAAATAGCTTTTCTTAAAAACTTTCCCTTGATTGGACGACTTTCAAAAGCAATGGGTCTTTCATCTTGCATTAGAACAGCACCAATTCCATTTCCTGAAGCATCACATTCCACAGTAAAGGTTTTTGTGAAGTCCGGTGTAGCTAAGACCGGTGCTTGGCACATTGCCTCTTTAAGATGTTCAAAGGCCTTTGTTGCTTCCGGAGTCCATGAAAATGCATCTTTCTTCAATAATGTCGTTAGAGGTGCCGCTATTCTCCCATAATTCTTAACAAACTTGCGATAATACCCTGTCAACCCAAGAAATCCGCGCAAATGCTTTATGGATGTGGGGATTTTCCATTCCTTAATGGCTTTAATTTTGGTAGGGTCTACCTTAACTCCTTCATGAGATACAATATGACCCAAATATTCCACCTCCTGGACTCCAAAGAAACATTTGGATCTTTTGGCATATAATTGTTTCTCTTCCAATAGTTGTAGCACCCTGTCGACATGTTCAACATGATCCTTCCAAGACTTGCTGTAGATAAGTATATCATCAAAAAATACTAACACAAATTTTCTAAGGAATGGTTTGAAAATTGAATTCATCAAACCTTGAAATGTTGAAGGTGCATTGGTAAGGCCAAAAGGCATGACCAAAAATTCATAATGACCCTCATGAGTTCTAAATGCTGTTTTCGGAATGTCTTCAATCTTCATTCTGATTTGATGATATCCTGAACGAAGATCCAACTTGGTGAAGTAAATTGATCCATGCAATTCATCCAGTAATTCATCAATGACAGGAATGGGGAACTTATCTTTAATAGTGAGCTTGTTGAGCTCCCTATAATCCGGACACATGCGCCATGATCCATCCTTCTTGTGCACCAATACTACTGGAGCAGAGAAAGAACTTTGACTCGGTTGAATTATACCAGCCTCTAGCATTTCTGCAACCATACGTTCAATTTCACTTTTTTGGACATAGGGATATCTGTACGGCCTGATGTTTGGAGGAACACTACCTGGAATCAGATGAATAGCATGATCATGATCACGCATAGGTGGGAGACCTTTGGGAGTCTCAAATACCTTGGAATGATTGTCCAGGACTTTTTGGAGATCTGGAGAAATAGATGATTCTAATGTGGAAACATCTAGCGAACATAATTGTGCAATTACACCCTTTGCTCCTTTTTTAGAAGCTTTGTCATACCATTAGAGCTGATTATCTTTCCTGGTTTCCCTGCAATACCCCTTAATTCAACTTCCTTTCCTTCCACAGAAAATTTCATGAAAAGTTCTTGAAAATTAAAAGCTATTGTACCCAAGGATTGTAGCCATTGGACTCCTAGTACAACATCAGCACCTCCCATTGGAATGGAAAGCATTGGGCTAGTCAATACATAATCTCCCATGGATAGCTTGATATTATGGCACTTTCCAGAGCAATTTATTGTTCCTCCATTTGCAATCATCACTTGACACTCTGGTGCTGGATATAGGAAGCAATTCAATTCTTTTGCTACCCTACAATGAATAAAATTGTGGGTGCTTCCTGAATCAATCAACACTATCACCTTTTTCTTCTTGATTTGTCCTTCTATCTTGATGGTTTGAGGAGTGGTAATTCCTGCCAATGCATTACAAGATATGGTCGGATTTATTTGTTCTTCATCTAGGCTTTGTTCCTGGAATATATCCTCTTCTTTTGACCTTTCTTGCTCCTTTTCTTCTTCCTCTTCACAATCTATGTAGAATAATTTCTTCTCAGCACACTTATGACCTTTTGTGTATTTGCTATCACAATTGTAACAAAGCCCTTTTGCTCTTTTTTCTTCCAATTGTTGCGGTGTCAACCTTGTAGGTTGTGGAAGACTATGGGCAACAACACTTCCATCTTTATAGTTGTGAATGGTATGCTTCCTAGTTGCCATAATTTTGCTTTCCATTTTTCTTGCTAACCTGAATGCCTTCTCTAATGAATCAGGTTCCCAAAGGCGCACATCATGTTGGATATTATCCTTTAAAGACCCTATGAACACATCAATCCTATGCTCCTCTGGAATATCTTTTATCCTTATGTTCAATTTTTGGAACTCCTCAATGTGCTCCATTATTGAACCCTTTTGTTTGAGATTCATCAATTGGCTAAAAAAAGTGTTGCTTTTTGTATCCTCATAATGTGCTATCAATTCTTCCGTAAAAATTGCCCAAGTGATAAATTGTTTACGAGAACAAAGCCATTGATACCATACAAACTGATTTGGTTCCAAATATAAAGTTGCCATACGTACCTTTTGTGTGTTTTGCACATTATTGAGATCGAAGAATTGCTCCATCTGTAATATCCATGTGGCGGGATCCTTGCCATCAAACTTCCTCACATCGATTTTTGGAACATGGTGAGTCTTCGATCCAACATTAGAGTCTATGGAATCATGATTAACATTTCTTTTATTCTCATCATGAGTTTCCTTTACTACCTTTTCACCATTAGTGACCCTTTCTTGTAGCAACTTCTTCAATTCATCCATCTTATCATCTATGCCATCAATTTTAGCGTCAATCTTAGCTTCCATGCCATCAATTTTAGCGTCAATCTTAGCTTCCATGCCATCCATCTTAGCTTCCATTCCCTTTATCTTAGATTCCACGCCATTTACCTTAGATTCCACGCCACTTATCTTAGCTTCTGTTAGCTTTTGTGAGCGTGACATTTGTTGCACTTGTTCTTGTAATTTTGATATATCATGTAGCATTTCTTCCTCTTCTTCATGAGTCATGCTAGAGCTTTCAGGTTCCTTACTAGGTGTTTGCATTTTCTTTCCTCGGGGCATCAGTTACCGATAATAATGCTTTACTATGCCCTTTGAATTCTGTTAAACCAAGCTTACACAAAAATTTAAAAAAAAACTACACACCTTTTTTCACTTTATAGAAGCCTGATATTGAATCTGATGTATCTCTGTGATTTCGGATCATCCAGTTCTGAAATTGCTATCTGAAGTAGCCTTCTGCGTCCTCTTTCCAATGCCACAAGTCTGAGCCAAATTGGATTCTCCAAGGAAGAGTTATGTGAAATCTCTCACAGTGACTTGCTTTTAGACTGGTTCAGTAGAGCGAACTTGTACGACGTGCCACGAGTCACTGTTTCAACATTTGAATTTGAAACTCACCCACAAGAAACTACAGTCCGTCTTCTTTGTGTACCTTTTTACGAAATTTCAATCCAATCCTCAGAGAGAGAGTTATGACGATTTTCCCCAGGTCACCTGTTTTGAATGTAATTCAGGAGTCTGCAAAAAGACCAACTTCCTCAGATAATATCTCCGAAAATATCACGCGAAAAGTTCTGAAATTCGGACCCAAGGTTCAGCGCCAATTCTTCTCAAATGGGTTTTTTTTGCGACTTCTGAAACGTCACAGAAAAAAAGTTATAGCGAAAATGCCACGATGACCTGTTTGGAGCAGCGAAACCCTAGAATCCAAAGCTCTGATACCAAATGTTATGAAACCAGCTCACAAAAAGATAGAAAAGAGAGATCCACGACTTAGAATTCAGCCTCTTCGAGGGGGCAACCTCCTTTACATTACATAAATGAACAATTCTTGGATGATACAAATGAAAATACCTCCTTTCTATATATAGGAGTCTAAGTGGTCCCAATACAATCCAAGCCTACATAACAATAATATTGTAGGGCACAACAATAACAATAGTGGGCTTCTATGTGGCACAATAGTAACAATATGGGCACTACATGGGTACATCAATATAAATAAGGGGTATAACTACAATAGTAATGGGGTAATCACTAGTATTATAGGGACCCAACATGTCCTCACATAGACTTCATGTTTGATTTTTCACAACTAATTAACTCATGGTGAATTAATTAATTTATTTTCAAAAAGTTGTTAAGTTCAAATTCGAATTTTACTTCCTATTTTAGTCCAGGGACTGACTAAAATTGGAATCGATCCCAAATTGCTAAAAATAGCAATGTTATTTTTAGCACTTCCATTTTTCATTCCCTATTGCTCAATCTATCACTAGTACCCAAACTACTATTTATAACAGTGCTATTTTTAGCACTTCTATTTTTAGCATTTCTTGTTGCTATTTTCAATAGAATATACGACTGTCTACTTGTATAAGTTGTCTTATGTTGAATGCAATGAGCAAGCTCTTTTGAGGAGTCTTCATAGTTCTAACATGGTATCAGAGCCATAGTTGAGTGGGCTCAATGGAGTGTGGTGAAGCTTTTGCAGAAACTGTTTCTGCTAGTAGTTGACCGAGCCACTGCAAATCAAAGTGTGGTGAAAGCTAATTGTTGTGCATTGAGCACTGTGAGGAAGAGGTCGAAAAGGGCATTGTAGCGTCTCCAACGCATGTAGTGTGACCGCTACCTATGTATTGGAATTATTGGACAACGATAGTCAAGTAAGAGGGGGTGGTTTACTTTTAATCACAGGAGGTTTGAGTTGTGTTGAGCCAACGCCTAAAGCCAGTGTTGGAGTTGTTGTGTGTGAAAAGTTGCATTGGAGCCGCATAATAGAATCCTTGTGGAGAAGAGACGCTGCATAAAAGTAGTCTGGCATGGTGTAGTGTTCGTTGAAGAAATCAAAAGGGTCGCAGATCAATGTGTGGAATGAAATTGTTTGTGTGTGTGAAGACCTAGAGTTGAGTTGCAGATTGAAGAGCATTAACGCTGAAGGGTTGTGGACGCCGCTGAGGGTGGATCGAGCCACCTGGAGGAGAAGAAAGTCGTTGCAGGAGAAATCGTCGTTGGAGTCTTACCTGATACAACTATTGGAAGAGGCGTGGAGAAGAAAAGGCGTTGTCTGGAGAAGTGGTCAGCGTAGAGTGGCATTGATTTGTGTGGCTCCTGCTATGTGTGAGAGACGCAGGGTCAAATTTCAAATTTATTCTTCCCCTTAAGTGAAAATCTTAGGCATTTGTGTTTCATTGTACCAAGAGAGTTGCTTGCAAGGAAAAGATGAATGTTTTAGGGCAAGCAATATGCCATTAAAATGCGGAGGCAATGGTGATATAGGAGAAAGGCATTGTCAAATCTAGCAAAAATATTTCAAAAAAATTTACATTGTTTGAATCCCCGATTTGAAGGCTGAAGTGTGTGAACATTGGCATGGCATTCCGAGGAGCTATGGTGTGTAGCAACTGTTCTGTTGCATATTGAAGATTAAGCCTAGCAATTGAATTCTTTGTTAAAGGCAATATAAAGTTGTTCTTTAAATCTGGTGTTGAGTAAGGAGTTGCGTTGAATCATTTGTTGGAGTTGAGAGAAGGAGCATGCATAGAAGTGACGGGTTAACAAAGGAGACTCAAACAGTCTAGAAGAGAATTAAAAGTACCGAGGAGAAATAATGAAAGGGAAATAGTTGCAGAAGAATATGAAATGCTTCAGCCAAAAGTAGATCTGAATGAGATGGAAGAATTTGAAGACACCAATGCAATATTGAAGTGATTAATGTCAGTTCTGCCATTTCTTTCAGGTAAAAATTTTAAGATTTGGGCTATTAAAATGGAGGGACTACTTGGTTCAGTGGATTTATGGAAATTTGTTCAAGAAACTTTTATAAATCCTCATGATAAGAGTAGAGGTGCAATAGCATTGCTTCTCATTATATCAGCTTTGGATGAAAACATTTTGTCTAGCATTTTTGTATGAATTTGGTAAAATATGTGATGCAAAAATGTTTTGGGATATTCTTGAAATGAAGTACAACATGAAGTGGAGTGAGAACGTTGAAGTTGATGAAGGTATTGTTGCTAAAGGTGATTGTGTTGAAAGCATCATAATTGGGATCAAGATTGAAAGTATGTATGTAGCTGACAATAGAGTAGCATGTGATAGTAAGGAAACTCCCTATAATACAGAGACGTATGAAGTCAAATTTGATGAGAATTATGTATTTCATGAAGAGTGGCTCAATCTGATGCAAGAAAAGCATCTTATTGATGAGTTCTTTTTTGGTCAAAAGAGACGCCTACCTCCATACACAAATCAAATGCAGGACAACATGTTTGCAGCAACAAAGTTGATTAAAGAGGTTGAAGACATGAAACAACCAACTATGACAGCAGAGAAAGATGAAGAAAGGAAAGCTCTCTTAAAAGAGTAGGATGACAATGGTTCTTTTTATGATCTTTTATATAAATCTAACATTGCTTTTAAGTGTGCATATATTGACAATCAGGAAGAAGCAATAAAACTTGAAGAAATTGCAAGCATTAAGGACAAGTATAAGTCCCAAGAACTTGCAACAATGTTGAATACAAAGAATGTTAGCCCACAATCAAAAAGGAGAAGTTCCACCACTATCTTATGGCAAGAAAGGTGAAGATGAAACTACACCAGCAAATGAACAAGCATGGACCCTTTAGCAAGAAGGCAAAAATGAAAGCTTTGTTATCAAGTTTTTTATGTACCGTTGTAAGCCTGACACTGAGACCAGCGGGCAAGTTAATATTTAGGTCATGATTAAGGGGAGGTGTTAGAATAATAATCACGAAGCCGTCCATGACTATTCATATGACGACGAGTCATCAATGTCAGTCGGCGGGGAGTCAGCTAGATTTAGGTAAACAATAATGATAGTCGGTGAATCGTTGTAGAATCTAAGGTTGTCTACTTGTATAAATTGTCTTATGTTGAATGCAATGAGCAAGCTCTTTTGAGGAGTCTTCATAGTTCTAACAAATGATAGTCGACAGGAGTCGGTAAGAAGTAAATTTCAGTCGACGGAGATCACTATTGATTCTCCGACTCAAGCATGTATAAATAATGGTGTTTGATGAATGAAATAAACAAACTCTTTATCTAATACTTTTATTATCACAGTATCAAATTTCTAATAAAATTAAAAATCAACATTTCCACTTATTCACTTCTTTACAAAAATATATTTTTTATACTCTATAGAAATATACATATTTTAGACCATCTCATTAAAGCTCATCATATCACTTATAAAAATCAAACCTAAATGTAAAAAAATTCAGTCATTTTTCTCAACTAAATAAAATAAACCCAATTGCTAACCCACCTCTTCACCCTTCACTTTATAACAATGCATTTTATATTTTACGCTTTAAAAACAACTCACTAATTAATATATTTTGATGAATGAAATAAACAAGCACAACCTAGAATTCGAATTCGAACACGCTTATGCTTAGAGGGCACTTTTTACCCAAAAACCAAACTGGCGCTTACCCAAGGTACACACTAACATCAGGTTCTCATTCGAGCGCTTTGTCAACTTCTTTTACAACGTATATTACAGAATAAGGTATAACTGGAGAAGAAAATATTAAACATGATTTAAATCCTGTAGACTGTCCTGGTCTTTCGCCCGAACTTATCATAATGTCTCTTTGAAGTGGCATCATCTAACGGGCAACTTACAGAACTTGGATAGCAACTGGTTATGCTTTGAACAGTACACGATTCTGTCCCTTGAAACTGTGTCCTCGCATCAAACTAAGCAGGATGCCGTAAAAACTTTACAGTAAATAGAAACTGGCAGTTACAATTCTGCAAAAATCAACACTCAAGATGCTAGATCCCTTGAGCCGATAAAAACCCTAAACCTTTCTTTCAAACACAATATATCAACAATTATACAAACTTCATTCTCCACCCGAACTAAAAGATATATTTCGGGTTA
This sequence comes from Pinus tabuliformis, assembly GCA_031772625.1. Classification (NCBI taxonomy): domain Eukaryota; kingdom Viridiplantae; phylum Streptophyta; class Pinopsida; order Pinales; family Pinaceae; genus Pinus; species Pinus tabuliformis. Next base: position 695,884,562 of record CM062806.1, on the reverse strand, counting down.
CTAATCAACTGAGTTACATTGAAATCAAGAACAGCACAGTGAGTTACCTTGAAATCAAGAACAGCAACAGGGTTTCTGAACACTTACTAGACTTTAAAAGGGTGTACCAATGTTTAAGCTTTTGATCCCTTCTCCAAGGTTAATTCTTCTGTATCCGTTGTTTTCTGAATGCAGAAGGAACTCCTGCCATACAGTGTCTCATAAACTGGCCTTATCCGGATTGTAAGAATAATGCTCATTAGAACCCCAAAAGCACACACCCCTGCCATGATAAGAAAGGTAAGCCTGAAGCAGTTAGGTCCTAAACAGTCAACATTGGTGTCACCCATGATCGTTCGATAAGAATGGCCACCCTGCCTTTGAGCTTCTTTATCGTATATGTATCCAGCAAGGAGACCAGAAAAGAGGAAAGCTCCCAGTGGATTCCCTATTGTCAGAAAATTGTAAATTATGCCAAAGTGCTTCAACCCGAAGAGCTCAGAAGCCGTTGGAACCATAACCGAGAACTGTACTCCATAACAAATTCCTAGTAAGGAAGAAGAGATATGAATAGATCCAGGAAGACCTGAGGCAAAGAAGAGAAAGACCCCTATCATAAGAGCCTGTGTAGCTGTCATCCAAACCGTCCGAGGGAAGGCCTTTTGCCTGCATATTTAGCATTCACTGTTTTCATAAGAAAGAAAACTGATCACATGAAACACTCCTTTACTACTTACAAGAAAAATGTTTTATCCATCACATTGATTAAAAGTTGTCCCTGAGGAAAACAAAATGAGAATTCGTAAATAACAAACCTAACATAGTATTCTGAGAGAACGCCCCCGCCAAGACGCCCAATGAAGTTGCAGACACCAATTAATGTTAACAGGATTGTGACATCTTGATAGCCTTCAGCCAGTCCTATTTGTGCCAGATTATTGAGAACTGTAACCCCAGAACCAACCCCACAGAAGAAGACTACAAAGAGCAGCCAGAAGTCAGCTTTTACCAAAGCTTGAAGAAGTTTGAAATCTTCTCCACGCCTTGGTCTTCTCTTTTTCCTGATAGCTCCTTCTCCTTCAGCTAATAGAATACCAAGGTTCATGTCCTCACCTTCAGGAAACGCTGTATACTTTAGACTCGAAGAGGATCTTGATAAAGGCAAGCCTTCTAATCGTCTCTGCAATTCACTACTATTGTCCTTTGACATGTTTGATACAGGATTACTAATATATAGAAATTCAGCAGTCTTCTTATCTGCACTAGGCTTCAAGTCTGGGCCTTTTTCTTCTTTACCAAGAAGTGGTTCTCTACAAGGGTCCATCTGCAAGCCAAGAAACTTCCGTATATATTCACTGTCTTCCTTGAGTGCACGTAATGTCAATTTCAGAGGAATTAATGTTGGTGACAAGAGAAACAGCAGCATTACAACTAGAAATAGCTTCGAAATAGGATATCTTTCTAAAGATAAAAAATAATTTGCAATAGAAATTGAAAGGAGATACAGAGCTAAAGTAATGCTAATCGCTTGGATAAAAACAAAGTATCCATGCTCTTCTGTATCTTCTCCAGAAGCTGGTGTGCAAGGCCTAATAAAATACATCACAAGCAAGCAGACTACAAGAGGAGCCACTGCCAGGAAAAGCACAAGATTTTTGGAACTCTCACTAAGAAACCCAGTGAAAATCTCAGTAAATACTGCAGCGCTAAGTCCAGCAATTCCCTTGAGAATGCCAGCAACTGTGCCTCTGCTTTGAGGGAAATTTCGCATATTGGTGACAAGGACAGCTGTATTGAACCATGTTGCACTATTTGCAGCAAGGCATAGTGCAAGCCACATCTGCAAGGACAACAAACAAAGGGCCAATGTTAACAAATGTAGAGGAATCAGTAAGTAGCAATCCATTTCTACTCTGCTATTCAACTGTGATGCTTTCGATTTTTCTTTGCAAGTCAATGTTTGGGACTGGGTAATCGCAACAAACTTTTTAAAACAACAGTAGAATCCTGGAAGAAAACTCATTTGGTTTAGTAGACTAGAATAAACTGCTGAGCTAAGGGGGCTGGACCTAGAAAAAAATTAGTAGAGAACAAGTAAAATGTCAAGTTCTTATCTGGCAGAAAAGTGAACAGAGCTGCTAACTATCAACCACATTTATATGAATATCTATACAATGAATTCCTAATGTATGGAGAATGTTAACTTATATGATTTGGAATCTTCTTCGGTGATGTAGATGTGATACTCAAAATAGAATCTACTGCACTAGCCTTAGAATTTCAACATGGCATCAGAGCATTATTGAGAGAAACAATCATTGAAGTAAGCCTAAGAGACAGTAATCAACAGCTTGATTGGATTTTAGATCTCTTGTCAAAATGGTGCCAAGTCTCAGAGTAGAAGACAGGTTGGATGGTGCTACTAATTTCAGATCTTGGAAGGCCAGGATACTTTTTATCTTGGAAGAAAATGACCTGCAAGATCTTGTGAAGGAAGTCATTCTAAAGCCAAAGGGAGATGGGGAAAAATCCAAGCATAAGAATGAAACCAAGACTAAGAGAACCTTGATAGATTCTACAAAGGACCACTTGATTCTACATGTTGTTGAGTTGAAGACTGCCAAAGAAGTGTATGATGCTTCGGTGGGGTTGTTCCAAAGTGACAACACTAGTAGGAAGTTAGCCTTGAGGCATCATCTCCATAGTATCATGATGTCCAGATCAGATTATGTTAGCTCTTATCTTATGAGAGTCTCTTAGTTAAGAGATGAACTTGGAGCCATTGGAGATAACATTAATGATGCAGAGCTTGTTACAATGGCACTCAATGGATTTCCTTCCTCATGAGATTCATTTGTTCACGGAATCTATGCATTAGAAAAGCTACCCAATTTTGATAAGCTATGGACTGATTGTGTCCAAGAGGCCATATTGTTGTCCAAGGACAGCTTGCAAAGACCTCAGGATGAAGAAACTCAAGCACTTGCAATTCATGCAGAGAAAGGAAAAGGAAAAAGAAATTTTGGAAAATTTCATAAGAATACAGGTAGAAGACCCGCTCCAATTCAGGGTCTAAAGAAGAAGGATATGTCAAGGATCAGGTGCTTCAATTGTCATAATTTTGGACACTATGCCTCCCAATTTCCTCAGAAAAAAAGGAAGGAAAAGTAGCATGCATCAACAACCAATGTTGATGATGATGATGAACATCAACCACAAAAGAAGACAAGGGGCTCAAGTAAAAAACTTGACAATGAAGAAGTTCAAGCTTTTTGAGGTTAGATAATGGAGGAGAGTATACTTCAAAGGACTTCAATGATTTTCTACAAGGAAGCAAGGATCAAGAGGGAGTTGATAGTTCCCTACAACCCTCAGCAATTTCTTCCTTGATCAAGAGATAAGTACTTCCAATCATATTTTTTCTCCTTTGATTTTTTGGTCAGCCTCTTGTCCTTTTATTTTGTATGCTTTAGATACCAGAAAATGATTGCTTGGTTATGAAATTTTCCTTTCCATGGCCTCCTAAATGTGGTTTGTGAAAAGGAAGAACAAGTCCATTACGAAGGCTACCAAGGTGATAATTCATGCAATAGATGGCAGGATCAAGAAGTACAAAGCGAAGTTTGTGGCAAGAAGGTTCTCCCAAAAAGAGTGAGTGGATTACAAGGAGACTTTTGCTCCAGTCGCTAGATGGTTAGGTTCTTGTATGGCCTAAGGGCTCGAGCATAGACTCAACGGGAGTGATTGGTGTTTGAGAGGGAGGATTGTACAAATTGTTAGGACGTTCAAAACTATGCTAGAAGACCGAAAGAGCTTCCAAATCAGAGGGAGCAGATAGTTACGAAGAGCGGAAGGAGCAACCTTCCAAGAATATGTGATGGGTTGATATTGTCAGACTAGATGCTCAAAAACGGGAGGCCTCTAGAAGCAGTGTGCGTTCTATGAGGAGACATGCCAGACAGTTGGGTATGCTTTAGTGACTGAGGGAGCAGCAATAGCAAGAAGATTTGCTTCTGTGGCAAAGGGAGCAGCTAGGACTACCATAGGAGGATCTGCTTTAGTGTCAAAGGGAGCACCCAATTAGGGTGGCCAAAAAGAAACTATGGTTATGGATCCAATGAAGGAAGCTAGCTAGTTTATGGTTGAGCCAAGGCATGTGGCAAAGCATGTGTTGAGGTACCTACGTGGTACAATTGGATATGGTTTAAGATATGTTTCAAGTGGTGAAGTGCGGTTGTAGGGATATACTAATTCGAATTGGGTCGGGAGTGTAAAGGTCAAAAAGAGCACCTTAAGGTGCTGCTTCAACTTAAGATCAACTATGATATCTTGGTTTAGCCGGAAGCAGACTTTTGTAGCACTCAGTACTATAGAGGCAAAGTATATTGCAACTAGTACCGCAAGTTAGGAAGCAATGTGGTTTCAGAAGCTACTTACAAGGCTATTTGATTAGGTGCAAGAGACTTCATCCAAGACATGGTGCAAAAGGGAGCAGTGAAGCTCTAGTACATATCCACAGACGAGCAGATTGCAGGCATTCTCACCAAGCCTTTGTCTAGAGCAAAGTTTGTATACTTCAGAGACAAGCTTGGCATGATGCAAAATGTCTCCCTGATTGAGAGGAATGTTGATGTTTTCGTAGCTTGCAGAATCGAGCAGACATTCTCCCGCAGGGTCATGATGATTTGACTAGGGAAGAATGATACATTCACCCATTGGGCCATGCTGATTTGGCTAGGGGTGAATGGCCCGAACTGTCGATGCTTGCAGGATAGGCAGATATTCTCCCACAGGGTCATGCTGATTTGACTAGGGGAGAATGATACATTCACCCATTGGGCCATGCTGATTTGGCTAGGGGTGAATGGCCCGAACTGTTGATGCTTGCAGGATAGGCAGATATTCTCCCATCGGGTCATGCTGATTTGACTAGAGGGAAATGATACATTCACCCATGGAGCCATGCTGATTTGGCTAGGGGTGAATGGCCCAGGGAAATTGCAACATAGGGCAGACATTCTTCCATTAGAGCCATGTTGATTTGGCATCCATAGAGTCATGTTGATTTGACTAGGGAAGAATGATGCATTCACCTAAGAAGCCATGTTGATTTGGCCAAGGGTGAATGGCCCAGGGGCAAACTTTCTCCTAAGAAGCCATGCTGATTTGGCTAGGTCATGCTAATTTGACCAAGCGAGATTGATACATCTAGCTATGGGGCCATGATAATTTGGCTTGAGATAAATGGCCAAATATACTCATATTGTCTGCTCCGGGATGAAGTGATATATATCTATATACGTGCATTTGAGGAGACACTACATCAACATAGCAAGCTCATGAACTTTTTTAGTGGAGGAGAAATTTCAGCTAAGGAGAAATTTGTTTTCAACCAAAGAGAAAAACCTCCCTCGCTAAGAGGGAGTGTTGATTTTTGTGTCGCATCGGGATGTATGACTAAAGGCCCAAGGGTCTCCAATTCAGCCCTAGAAAAATTATGCAATTTTTTATTTTTATTAAGACGGGTCGGCACAAGAAAAGGTCAAGTCGGCCAGCCTGTGAAGGAACACGTCCCTTGGGTTGTCACACCCCCTAGAGTCTAGACATGTATAAATAAGATGTCAAGACACCTCTTTTGGAGACCAATGCAAAACAATTCTTTCTCTCTTCATCATTTCTATTCATTTTTTTTGAGGCTGCACCTGTGAGAAGAAGTACGATTTTGACCAGCAAGTTTGATATTTGTTTGACCAAACTTTGACCAAGCTGTTTTTGGACCAAGTTGACCAGAGTTGACAGATCTGTAGTTAACCGCAGGAGGGCCGCATGTGCAGACTGTTGACCGCATACCACAGGGTTGACTGCAGTTGACTGCAGGCCAGTTTGACCAGGCCAAGTTGACCAGCATTGAATTTCTGATTTTTGGCTGGTTTTACCAACATTGACCAAAAGATGCTTTGACCAGGTTTGACTGATGTTTGACTTGGATCATTGGCGCAGATTTCTAGACAAATTGCTGATTTGTAAACCTTGCTGAAAAATAATTTCTCCTAAGAAAAGTTGTTGGGTTTTTCTCCCAAGGTTGGGTTTCCCAGGGTAAAAATATTCTCTCTTTTGTGCATGGCTGTCTTTCTGTGATCTTTACTATTTCCACTGCATTTACTGTTGATATTTTCTGAAGTGTAATTATTCAATGATAGCAGTGGCATAAAATACTGGTTGAAAATCATTAGGAAGTAATTACCTAGCAGAAAATTGTATTCTACTGTACTAGCCTTAGAATTTCAACAAGAATAAAGGCTACTTCCAGCAGGCAAGTTAAACAGGTTGAATTGGCATTTTTATGTTCACTGGATGCAAATGGTTGAACTTTCACTATGTCATGCTAGTTTTACTTTAACAACATGCACTGCCTGTTTGTAGCAACCCTAATTTGTTACGCCAGGATGAGCAACACTGCAGAGCAGTAGTTTATACAAATCAAATAGTATCTTTGGTCTTTTTCAAAGACACAGAGAAGTTGTGAAAGCTACCACCTAATTACTTAAGATACATTTTCTTTTCTACTGATAGTAAAATGATGAATTCAACTTTATGCAGAAAAGCTTAATCTTGAAAGAGTTAAGAAGTCTGAAGCAATGATTGAGAATGAAAAGTTAAAGCATAATCCAAAGAATGAACTATACAATGATCCTATCAATATATTATGATGTCAGTGCACAAACAACAGACTAAATGAAATCCAGCACCTGGAACCGGAATGACTTGTGTCATGATAGATTGAACTCCAGATGAACCCTGATTCATCATGTCATAGGACCTGTGAGGACCTTATTCAACAACAAACACAATCATAGTTTCATAATACCATAGATAGAAGACAATTGCTGGGTATATACACCAAGAGATGACAATTGATGTACTCATACACGCAAACTACCAAGAGATGACAATTGATGAATCAATGCTTTTAGCCTTCAGGTATGATCCTCCCATATGCATGGCCAAATCTTTAATGGACAAACCACTGATTTTGCTTTTCACTTGGTAAGCTAGCTAAGCAATGCTTTCCTAAAATACAGCTTTCAAATTTTGAGCTGCATTACCAGCATCCATACTATTTCATTGGATAGTGTGTAAAGCGCTTTCAAAACCAAAAATAAGGTATAAATATTGCCAACGTTAAATGTACCCATAGAAACAAATTGACAATTATACAAGCTCAAAAAGAAATCAAATTTCAGTTATGGAGAATTAAGTACTATATGAGAGAAGCTTTGGGATACCTGTTAAGGTGATTAGATTCTCTCTCTTGAAGGCCTGAAGCCCCTAAGATATCTACAACAGTTTACTAAACGCACTAATTATGAAATAGCCTTAAATAATGACGTAAAAAGTAATGAAACAACCAACTAATACTGTCAATCCAATAATTAAAAGACTATACAACTTATCTCAGGGGTTACAGGCATAATTTAGAATCTAGATGAGGCAGGCAAATGTTGTTAAGTCATCCTGAAAACCATAAAAATCCATGTTACATAAATATTACATGAAACCATAGGAATTTAGCACAAAACTGTGTTGCTAAGTCATCCCAACACGTATGAAATTCCATGATATGTAATTCTTTTTCAACCCCTCAAAAGTCTCATTAAATCCCACTCTTCAAATTTAAGTGAAAAGCCAAGCCAAGTGACATCCCAAAACAACCAAGCCGGCATCCTAAAAATCTTAAACAACTATAAGGATCTATAAAAATATCTCCTCTTCAATTACAGGATTTCAAGAAGATATTGTGAAACCAATGATCATAGCTATCTGACAACCTCACACTCCTAAAAGATGTTCTTTAAATCTTCTTTACTATCGCACCAAACACACAAACCATGACCAAGATCAATTCTAGTAAGTCCACGCTTGCTGGGTAGCCCCTAAACCAGCACTTTCCATTAAAGTACTGTAGACCTATGAGCACAAAGTGTAGACCAAATCATATTGATTCTCCTCAACCCAGGATCTCCATCAATGCATAATTGACCATCTAGAATTTAATTCTCAGTGATATTGCACTTGGGTCTAATAAAATTGTATAGCATGTGAAAGTAGTAGCATAGTTAGATTTGCCATCAGGCTAAATTCCATCTCCACCTTGGCTCAACAACTGTGAGTGCTGCTTTAAGCCTTTCATCAGAGTCAATCATATTAATTATTTTCACATAGGCAAGCCTACATTTTTATTAAGGATTAGATAATAGATTTGTAGAAAGATCCCTCTGTGCAAACCAAATACGCCTGATGTCAATCCCATATAGGTCATTCTGTTTACAAGGGCCTTTTATTGAATAGAACCTGCTGTCTAACCTTGGAAGTAAGCCAAGAAGCTGGTAGCTTTTCAAAAAACACCAGATGGTGTTGCTGCCAAGGTCCCAGACATGCCCAAATCTCTGTCGATTCAAACTAAATATGAGAAAAGATGATTTTTCAAGCTTTCTAAATTCTCTTCGAGACAATGGATCCCTGAAGAGAGAAATCAGATGAATTACAAATGATATCCATCAAAGAAAAGGGACCTTTGATACCAATAAATTCTTCAATGAGAGAATCCAGAGTCTAATTAGGATTCTCCATGCAACATTCCCAGTGATGGTCCTAACCAACCACTTCACTGCCAAAACCAAGCCTTGGATCCTCATATATACTGGCCTAAGGCCTACATGTTCTGTTTTCAAAGTAAAAATCTGCCAAAACTTATAGGTACTTCTCTTCTCCCTCCCAATTTGCCCCACAGATAATTCTGAAGGTTCCTCTCAAGCTTGTAAAAGTCTGAAGCATTGAGGAACCAGTATGAAGAGTAATACATTACTATCTGGTCCGAATTGGATTCTCACCAAAATCTCTTTGTAAACTTGGTAATAAGCATTTAATTATTTTTGGCAGATGAGAAGGAAATGAAGAAGGCCAGTAGCAGGGCTGAGAGCTCAAAGAAGCATTCTGCTTGATGATTGGAGGAGAAGAAGAAATTGAGTCTGTCCCATGATGAATGAAGATTGTTGTTGAGAGGCAACTTGCAAGCCATGGCCATCTGCAAATATCCTCCCAGTGAATAACATGTTACAACACACTCAATCTGTGTATAGCTCACCCTTTTGTAATCAGTTTTCTGCTTAAAAAAATACCCCTACTCACCTCCGCACCCCAATAAACTCAATTTTAAAAATTGCATCCCCATGTCAGCACCCACACCAACACCGTTGAACCTTAGTAACCTTGAGAAAAGTGCACTTCCTCGTTTACAAAATGAAAGTTTCTAATTCCACTGAGAGATAGAAGATGTTTTTACAACCTGAAGTGGGAGAGATATTTCTGTACGTACATGCACGGTAACACTAATAAATTAAATGAAAAACATTGATATCCAAAAGTATAATATAAAAAAATGACATAAAATAAAGAATTTTAATAAACTAGTATAGATGTATCTTAATTCTTAAATCTCGATGTTTAGAAGTTTGCTCCCTCCTAGTGATATTAATCAGGGGTTAAGATAGATATATGCTAGTTTAGTAGAAATATCAAACATGCCATTATATACGATCTTTGACAAGGTGGGAGATTTTATAGTGGAAAAAATTTTCATTTATTTATGGCTAGTTTATCAAATTTAAAACTTAAAAAAGATCTAATCTTGGAGAGGATAGACAGATTATTCCACCAATCACAATTTATTGTTAGCAAAGCATGGGTGCACTTAAGCACTTGGCTTGATTTTAGATAAAATTTATTAAACAAGTAAAAGAAGCTAAAAGTAGTTCCCAATTCAAAAATGCAGACGGAACCATCTGTTAGACCAATTACATTAATCAGGTATTTAGAATATAACTACAAACAAGCAATGATACCTGCAATGTAGATCAATTGATCATTAGTTCTGTATGTTCCCTTGTCCTCATATAAGAGGATGTTACTTGATTTGGATCGTTCCTCTTACATCTGCACAAGGGCTAAACAATTATTGGGCTACACTTACTTAAATTATTGCAGTGTTAATTAATCCAACTGACAACCCGAATGTGAGTGAGGCAGTTGACACGGAACCAAACATGACTCGTAACAAGTTTAAAACCATAGCAACACATATACTTAATGACCCAGGTTAGTATCTTGCCGTTAACAACTAAGTTTGCAGCACCTGCAAACTTCCCTTACCAAAAGGTTCAAGGCTTTCTTGGCATACAAAAAAGGAGATTTTCAGGAGTTCCTTTGATTTGCAAGTGAGAGGGTTCTGTTCCGGGCAGTTTTAGTCTTTATTCTGTAGTTGCTTGATCAGCAAGCAACCTGATCATGACTGTTCCTTGGTTCTTAATATAACTTATGATGCGGCTCTGAAGGATTGTTTTAGCATGACCTAGATGTTGCTCGCAGAGCAAGTAAAGTTCAGATTTGGGGGACTTATGAAGCAGTACAAACCTTGTTCACTCATGATGATTCTCAGGTTGTACAGATTGAGCTTAGAGATGTTGACTAACAGATTGGCATAGACTGGGATTCTTTTGAGCTGTGTAATGTGTTTAACACCTTCAGAGGAATAGGGGAACACTTCTTAATGGGATTCAATGATCATGTTTTAGACTTGGCATGCAGGAGAGGTGTTTGTGATTGGTTCCAGATTTTCATGCCAGAGGAGTGCTGATTTTTGTGGAGGCTACTGAATTTAGGATTGACTGTTCCTTGTTACTGAGTTTAGGATTGACTGTTCCTTGCTTTTCAGGAGTTATTATGTGGCTGATCTGCACTACACTTCATTGAGAACTCTTTATCTATGCCTTCACACTGAAGCTTATAGCCAGCAAGTGTGCCTTTCTTATAGGTGTTATCGCTAAGCCTTTCTTGGAGGATATACCAGGTTGTCATTGCTAAGCTTTTCTATTAATGGCTCTAGTGAGGCACTTTTCATGTGACAAAAGCTATGGAAGGTTGTATGTAGCACATTTTAGAGTGTTCCTTTGGGAGATTTAGAACCGTTATCCTCATTATGCTCGAGTTTCTTTTTCATAGACATTCTTACTGTTATTTGTCAAGGGCAGGGGAGGGATAGGACACAATTCTGGAACCTTTATTATGGTTTATCCCAGCTATGTTTGGACCCAAGTGCTGCACTTTGGTTGGAGTAACTTTGTTTTCTTTTGATGGGTTATTTTTGGCATAATCTGGGGGGCCCTTACTAAGGACATTCAAGTACCAGAAGTGGAGACTTTCCTTTCATGGCTTTAGGTTAATATTATGGCCTATCCTTGGAGGAGAGTATTACCTGCTAAGTTGTACCTAGCAGGATGTGAAGAACCCATGGCCAAATGTCTTTCAGAAGTTCAGAAGTCAGCGAGGTATCTATGGCCATTTTTCTCTCTCCTCTCTCTACATTTTTTCTCTCTCAAATTCCACAACCCCTACGGGGAATTGTAATAAATGTCACTAGCATAATGAATTTTTGTAAAAGGCTTAAACGACTTGGGACCCAGTTAATAAGTGAGTCCACTCTAGAGTGTTTTTTTCAATCGACCAATTATTTTCACTCTCCAACGATAAATAATTAATTAAGTTTTTTCACTCAATACCTCCAAAGCTGGAGTGTGGCATAAAATAACTAGGCCTTGGGTCTGTCATAATGTCTAGGGTCAATGTATATTACCATGCTAGGCCATATCTAGAGTCTCGCGGAATTTGACTGAGTCTTTGTAGGATTTTTTAATTAATTAAAATTTCCTGAAGAACAACATTTTTTATTTATTCCCTATGTAAAATTGCAAATAAGTGGATCTAGGATATGTTGGTGGCATGTGAGTACTCGAAATTCGTTCTCACAGCCCCAACATTATCCTGAGACCATGTTTGGGAGTCAAAAAATGACTACCCTTGAAAACCCACTTTCTCTAATGTTAGTGGCAAAAAAAGACAAAATATCAGAGAATTAATAAGTGGTGGACACGTCAAATATTCACCGAGTCAATAGGTCAAAGGAAAATTATGTGGCGTTGAAGTAAAAGTCAAGGAGCAGTTAGAGGGCTGATATGGCAGCCACCTCATCACAAAAATTGTGGACCTCAAGCAGGTCGAATGCACCAGCAGTTAGAGGGCCCACGAGTTGCCCATTCAGCAAAGTGAAACCTCCTTGATTGCCGTGGATTTCAAGTGCTAGATATCAGTGAGTTGGCTTGAGTTTGTGATGGAGTTTGTCTCCACATTTCTCCACTTGTTATGCTGCCAGCTTCCACGTAGTACACTCAGCAAGGAGATCCAGTACATTGGCAGTTCTAGAGACCCTATGCTGGCAGTCTCCCACAGTGAGTATGCAGACCTGTTAACAGATGGTTGCACACTTGTTGAGAGGTGTTACACTTGTGATTTGTTTTGAGTTTAGAGGGAGCTTGCCTCCCCTTCACCCCATTTCATCTCTACAGATGTAGCACTCAAACAATACACACATCAATTAGAGGAGATCAGCGCAGGCCAACAAGAATTAACACAGCCAGTTTTGGAGCCACTTGTGATTCAGCCTTGGCATTGGGATTGTCAACCTTATGCCACTTGATTGAGCTCATTCTAATTGGGATTTGCCTGGGCATACTTTGTCAAAATACTTTTGCTATCAATAATATTGAAAAGGCTTTGGAGGTCTCTTGTCTTGTTTTTGTAGTGCATGATCCTTGGCTTATGAGGTAACCTTGTGTTTAATCCATGATATTTATGTGCTTGTTTCTATGATTCATTTCACTTGCTTACATTAGTTTTGTATCTCAGCCTGAAGGCACTATTGTCTAGGGAGGAGGAGCTACAACTATTTGTAGTTCCTCTTAGACTTGCTCTTGTTCTAGGCTTGATTTAGACTTGTGTGTTCTCAGTTGAACCACAAGTCCAATCTTGCCATTATAGGAGCAAGCTCTCTTGGTATTAATTGTTGTATTGCAAGAATTTGGTTTAGTGTGTGCAGGTTACCAAAGTACTTGGAGTTGGGGACGTTGTTGACTAAACTAGCCAACTCCAAGCCAACCAAGGAGCCCACGATCCAAGTTAATTTGAAGCTATCCTAGGACTTTCAAGAAGATCAAAAGAAGAGGCTTTAAAGAGCCCATATCATTTTTTTGTTCCATCACTTTAAATTCATCCTTCCTTTGGTTACTTATCTATCTGCAAAATTTAAAAATATAAGCATCTAAGGCTTTGTTTTGTTCTATTTTGTCCAAGAAGGGACCAAGTTTACTTGGTCTCCTTAGGCAAATTATAGTAGGATTAGTTCAATTTAAATTGACACTTTCGTTGACAATTAATCCTTGTGCATGCTCAACATTTGGAGCTGCCTTGAAAGTCTTATTTAGTCACATACTAACTTCACTATTTGCTGTCTTTTTGGGCAGATTTGGGACAGCGAAGACTGTTTATTTTGAGGCTGTTACTTGAGGCAAATTTGTTATGACTGATTTTGGGGCAACAAAGATTGTCCTTTGGACTATCCTTTGGGGCAAATTTTGTGGACAACAAGGACTGTCCTTTTAAGCAGATTTTGGCAATGAAGAAACAGTGATAGATGTTGCCTTTGGGCACCTACAATAGACACCTTGTAAAGCCACCAAATTTTAACCATTGAATCCTCTTTAATCTTCTTTTTCCATTGGAAAATCCTTCAAGGATTTCCCTTTTTTGTAACTTTTTGTATCTCACATTTGCTATAAGGGAGTTCTAGGAGACTCACTGTAATTTTGGTTTTTCTAACTGTTGCAATTCCTCTTCAAGAGGTTGTCACTTGTAGCATTAGCTTTGTAATTATTTTCTAGCTTACAACATATGGAAAAGAACACCATTCATTGGTAAGTTCTTTAAGCATTATTTATCCCTCACTTTAAGTAAGGGGTCTAATCCAATAAAAGGCAATTTATTTTGGGAGTTAGGGGTTTTCCCCCTAGGCATCCCCTTCCCCATTTGGGGAAGACCCTTGTGTGTTGCTTGAGTGGTTCTATTCTTGTTTTGATTTACTTAACTAGAGTAGAATAGATCCACAAGCTAAGGCATCTAACCTCTTTTTTTAGTTGTTTTTCATGCATTTAGTTTTTGCTTGCTATGCAATCTCTTTAGTTATGTAACTTTATTTCTAGTTTCATTAACTTGCCAATTCCATTTTACATGCAATTTCTTTGTTCAACTTTCATTTCCATGCAATTGGTTTAACTTGTGGATTCACTTACTCTTGTAACTTACTTATGCATCTCTCATTTCATTAATCTCTAGTTGGGTTGCTTTGCCTTTACTTTTCAAGCATTTTCTATTTTGCAAGCAATCTCTCATTTGTAACTTGTCAATTCTTGCAATAACAATTTACCTCCAACTTAGGTTGGTTGAAGTAGTAATTAGGGACCCTCCATCCCCTAATGTCTCCTTACTCTAAGATCTGGGACCAGGCAAGGGTAAGGTCTAGGGAAGGGAGTTACTTTGGAACTTGCTCTAGATCCCGTGACTAACTTACTAAATTTACCAAGATTAACTCATTACATCACAAAGCAGGGTTGGTACTTGGATTTATGCTTTATTGGCTCTCTTATTTGGCAAATTCTTATTCATTTTGAGCAATCATCATCATTTCAAGTATCCTTTGTTGATCATTTTATTACATTTTCAAGTATTTTCAATTCATTGTACTTGCTAGTATCTTATTTACCACTTTCACTTTTAGAGGCATTATCTTTTGTATATTTTGCATATTATATTTGTGTAGTAGGGTTTCTATTTTGTACCATGATTAAATGCTAAATCTATGTTAAAGTTTTGCTCCTTTATAGTATGCAAAATTGTTCTCCTTAAAATATTTAAGGAAACTCCGAGTGTGCATTACTTAAATTTAAATTCTCCCTTAACAAGAAAAATCACTAGGGTTTTAAAGTGGATGCCCTAGTCAGCCCCCTTACTCCAACAAGGTTGTTCTCATTGAACTTGGCCCTAGAAGACTCCATTTAGCCCATTTAGGACAATGCACTAGTCATAATTATTAATTGTATTGATAACCCATCTTATTAATTAAATTTCTCCTCCTTTTCCCATTTTCCTATATACCTAGGGTTAGGGTTAGGGCTAGGGTTTTATATGGACAATTGCCAAAAAATAAATTTATATTTGATGTATTATTGCTCTTAAAGTAGGAAATGCATTCACAATAAATATAAAAGAAAATCTAGCATCATTGAATGTTAAACCATCCTCTTGAGGGCTGGCGTCAGCATGTTCACGCATGTTTTCAGCCATAAAATTCCATTGAAAACCCTAAATCCTTGGTATTTATTTGAAGGTCTTGCCTCCTTTATTGATTATCCTTTGAAAAACCTTTTACTTTGGCTGTTATATGGTATTGTTTCACCTATCATTGAAAATCTGCAAAAACCTAACTTATAACAGCCTTCTAATTGATCTAGGAATAGAATACTTGAACCTTGGAATGGAATACTTAGGCCTTCTAGGCTTTGCCAATATTATATCACATTTAGTAGACCTCATATCAATCACCTTAAGCCATTATCATTGAAGATCCTTTAGGTGAATTTAGGGAAGCCTCCCTTGTGGATTATCCTTTGAAAGACCTTTTACTTTGGCTGTTATATGGTATTGTTTCACCTATCATTGAAAATCTGCAAAAACCTAACTTATAACAGCCTTCTAATTGGTCTAGGAATAGAGTACTTGAACCTTGTAATGGAATACTTAGGCCTTCTAGGCTTTGCCAATATTATATCACATTTAGTAGACCTCATATCAATCACCTTGAGCCATTATCATTGAGTATCCTTTAGGTCAATTTAGGGAAGCCTCCCTTGTGGTTAAATACCACTAAAGAGTAGGATAAAGGTTGTTGAGGTGACAGTGGCAACTCATTCTCTTGTTGTCCTAAGGTCTGGTTCTGCCTAATGGGGCTTTGCACTAGGCCTGCTAGATTTTGCATCAACACGGACCTAGGAGGTTGGGTGTCTTATAAAGTGATACCCCAAACCCTCAGTAAAGGACAGCGGGGACTGGGTAGTGTTACATGTGCACTGCTAGGCATTGTTGTTGTTGGTTAGGATTTGCAATAGTTGTGGATGCCCTATCAAGGGTTTGGGAAGCTTTGGAAATGTTCGCACTTGGGATAAAGTGAAAGGACTTGATGTATCAGCTTTGTGAAAGACAACACAATGTACTTTATCTTCATATTGCGATAATAAAGAGTTGTACCACTGTTCTCCTTCATTCTCTTATTGCAGATGTGATTCTCAGATCTGTTTTTCATGTGTTTTGAGCAAGTTTTATGGTTGTTTTGATATACTAATTTATTGGAACAGCAAGGTGGAAATGTGATGTGATTTGGAATTTCTTAGATGAAACCTCAGATCTAAAAATATGTTGCTATATTTCTGCTATTAATGAATGTAAATTTCAAATGTGCATATTGATTAGATCACGTCCTGAAGGCTGTTGTGTTGATTCAGTGTTAAATTATTCCTGAATAATTCAGTTCAACCCTATGACTTAAAAGTTCTATGTGATAAATCTGTGAACTTATTGAAGTGAGTTGAAATTTCCAAATTGAGTAAGGTGCAGATTTCTTGGTGGCTATTCTTGTCAACCCTGATATGAGGCAAGTTAGGAATTCAGAAATAAGAAGTACCCATGATTCTTTCTCCTCCTCTTACTCCAACATCCCTACCTCGTCTTTTTGAGACGCCTTCTACAGCATAAGGCATTATTAAATGTTATAATTGGAATAAATCCCTCAGAGTTTGGAAGTCCTTTGCTCCTCCAAGCTTCAGAAGCCCTCTGCACAGGGAAGTATGGTAAACAGAATGAGCTCCGGCCCCTCCAATCCCCGAGAGAAGGGTCTAACCATCTTGATATCCATCTGGCTGGATCATCCTTTTATAAACTGGACATAGTCTGTCCATGAGGGTTGTTGGGGACAAGCTCATCGATGAGATAAATAATGGATAAGATGAACCACTGGCACCATCAACGGGTTCTGGAACTGGTCACTAACTACTAACTACTGCTATAGGATATAGGATTTGCTACCGAAGCTACTAATACCCACCCTTGCTTCTGCTGCCTCCACCTTTGAATGAAAGTACTAATAACTCCTTGCAAGTATTATAATGATTGGGCTCACCACATTATTACTTGTGGTCACTACTTGAAAAGAGAAGGCCAAGCCCTTCGTCAATTTGGTAGGATGGGACTCATACAAAGTACTTATTCATGCTTGCAGGTTCGAAGGTGAAGAGTGTAAAGTTTAAAGTTTAAACCATTAACTAGCAGTGATCGATAGCACTCGTGCCATGCCCATCATGGAGTTGATAGTGACGCCACCCACTCCATGTCAGTAAAGTATGGACCTAGAAGCAAGAGGAGGGTGTAGGTGATAGTGAAATGTTTTCCTAAGTGGTCATTCGATCTCCAATGGGAATTCTTCCAAGCTACTTCTGTTGATAACAGTCCCAAAGTTAGATTGCACTGCTTAACACACCTTATTACTACTACTACTAACCCATGCTACCAAAACAATAAAATCGACTACTTAAATTACACTTCCGCCACTTTATGTTGAGATGTCAGTGTATCAAGAAGCAAAACGTAATTCTGCCCCTAGTGTGTACTGAAACAGTGTACAGAACTTACACTTGAAATAGCAACAAAACAACGGTAGCTCTATAATCTGCAGTACGGTGTCCCTATTCCAACTCTCTACAGACCTGAGCCATAGATGACATGCTAGCTCTCCTCACCTACGTAGTGAGGAGTTACCCACCTAGCCACACTCTGGCTCCATGAAGTATAATTCTTGATGTCCTTATTGATTGGTAATGATATATAAGATGCATTTTCCAAAAAACAGGGCAGTGAGATGTAGGCCAATTTAAAGAACCAGATGCAGCTAATATGTAAAACCCAACACATTATTCCTTCTAGCATCATACACAACACAGAGGTAAAGCAATCCTCTTTCCCACCATAACAATCCCGAGATGCACTTCCCTCTTTCTGAATGAAAGTTAATGAAGACATAGCATTATCCCTATAGAAAACCTACCATCTCAAAGCAAACAAAACCAATGGTGGCAGATAGCAAGTTATTATAACTAGCACAGACACATTTAAACCGGGGTCTGATATGCACCTTAAGTTTGTCAACCCAAGATTTCATGCCTCAAGTTCACACAAATGGCAGAGACTTGCAACCTCAAACTTCGTAACTTTGAGATGCATATCAGACTCTAGTCTAGATGGCTACCATCTGGACTCGATGTAGCATTACACAGAATGAGTTAACGGATCACTCCCACCACTACCTAAACTGTAAAATGTGACTCACTCACTTCTCTTAGTGCAATGATATGCACCTAAAGGTTTGCAAAACTTGAGATTCCATATCTCGAGTTCACACAAATGGCAAAGAAATGCAGCCGGAAACTTCCCAATATTGAGGTGCATATTAGGCAACATCTGGATTCAATGCACACTTATACACACAGACACAAATACACATGAATTGATGGATCACCCCTCATCCCACACAAGCTGTAGAATACATTTTGCTTAACTTGGTGCAAAAATATGCATTCAAGGTTGCAAAGGTCCAAATGGCATATCTCAAGCTCATGGATATGCGACTTGAAACCTGTCAAGCTCAAGGTGTATTTGCCTCTATTTTTAAATGGGCACCATCTACATTTAATCATGCACCGTTACACACTGATACACCCACACAAATATTTGATGGATCACCCTCATTCCCACTCAAACTGTTTTATACACCATAGATGCAATGATATGCACCTCAAAGTTGTGAAGCTCCAAATTGCATATTTCAAGTTCACACAAATGACAACGATATGTAATCTGAAACTTTGCAACCTTGAGGCGCATATCAAACCCATGTCTAGATGGGTTTTTGCTCATATCTAGAGTCAATAAACTCAATGGGTTTTTGGTCATATCTACAGTCAATAAAATCAATGGGTTTTTGTTCATGTGTACAGTCAATACACTCAAACAGCATAATATCATCCAATCTAAAAAATAGACAATCAACTAATAAAATTTGTCGCATGAACTGTAATCCTTACCGCCCAATATGGCAGAGGACTTATTCTCTCGCTCAAGACGAGCCAGATGAGGCCATAACCGAAGAAACTAGCAGCAGAGCCAATAATAAGAATGCCCCATGGCGGTATCTTGTTGCATATGAACCCTGCCAGAAGACCCACATTCTCTCCAACGTCATTAGCCACGCCCAGGTTGTTCAGCTGTCCTTGGCTGTATTTTAAAACGCCCTTCATCTTGTGTGAATACAGGGGAAAGTTGTATGCATTGCCAGAGGCTATCTGAATCCAAACAGCAGCTGCAAAGCCCAGCCATGGGGCTACCTTGGCTGCTGAATTTGCTGCGGACATCACTCAAATGATATATAGTTCATATGAAGGATATGAACATGCCTGCAATATGTATGCAGTGCTGTAATGGGCATCGGAGTTTTATAGGCCGTTGGACTTCGTAACATGTAATAAACATGATGACGTGCAAGGATGGGAGAGGTGAGTTTAAAAATGGTGAAGAGCTTATACGTCACAGAAACGAGAAAGCTAAATGCTGTGCGTGATGGAAGATGATGGTTTCAGATAGCTTCAGGGATCATGTCTTGCGTAACATGTAAAATGTATATGATAACCGAGATTGCGTATTTCTACACTTCGCCTCGATCCCATGAAGTTACTGGTAGCCAAGACTTGGAAAGTGGAAAAGTTCCTGAATGTTTCGTTTGCCATTGAATGTTTGGTGTGCTTTTCTACATCGCTGGTCAATTTTGTTAGCATATATGTTTTGATATATTAATAATTTACATTTAATAATAATAATGAGTCTTTATATAGGTAAAACGGTTTTTATAATAAGATTGATTAGTTGTTTACTTTTGTTTCATTATTTTGAAAGTATCAAAATAATTGTTAAAATTAATATAGTTGTAACATTGGAGAGCTTTGAGATAAAAATCAAAAAGTTTTTTTATAGATAAGATTAACTAACAATTATGACTAATGTTGGAGAGCTTTGAGACAAAAATCAAAAAGTTATTTTAAAGATAAAGATTAACTCCCTTAACCTCATAGTACATCTTTATGTTTGTTTAATACATTTTTATGCATCTTTATGTTTGTTTTATACATTTTTATGTTGGTTCAAGGAATGTATTTTTTACTTGTCTTACTTTTAATGTGTAAATAAAAAAAGTCAAGATTATTATTTGATAGGTTACTTTGCTATGTTGTAAAAAATTTAATATTAATTTGATGTATAAGATTTTTTTATTCTTAAAATAAGTAATTTATTGTTATATTGATGAGACTATTTTATTTATAGGATGATTGATATGTTTTAATATACTATTGATATAAAGGTGTATAT
Source organism: Pinus tabuliformis (assembly GCA_031772625.1). NCBI lineage: Eukaryota > Viridiplantae > Streptophyta > Pinopsida > Pinales > Pinaceae > Pinus > Pinus tabuliformis. The sequence goes on along the minus strand of CM062806.1, from coordinate 695,864,114 downwards.
ATTTTATTTTTAAGAATAATTTTTTTGGTAGAAATTATATAGGAGAAAATTTTGCTAACTCATTTCAAACCAGCAAGTGTGGTTTATTATCAGGAGGACCACGAGATCAAGATGCAGATCATGACACAATCTTAAATAGAGGGCATGTAGAGACCAAAAGATCATATAATGGTGAGTTTATGAAAATTAGTATTTTAATAATAATTATTCATATCAAATAATATTGGCTAGTTTAAGAATAATAATATTATAATTTATAATAATAATTAAGATAAAAAAAAATATAAATAATAATAATAATAATAATTAAGAAAGATCGAAAAACATAAACATTAATAAGAAACAAACAATCCAAGTCAATCAAATACAGAGAATAGAGTCAAAAAATAATAATAATAATTAAAGTAAAATAAATATATAAATTAAATAAATAAATAGGAGTCAAGACGTGATTAATGAGTCAAAATCCTATAACAAAAATAATAATTAAAGGAGACTAAAATTAAAACAAAGCAATCGGAGAGTAAAATTATTATTATTATTATTATTATTATTTATAATGGCTAATTTATGAAAAATAATATTTTAATAATGATTATTAAGATCAAATAATATTGGCTAGTTTAAGAATAATAATATTATAATTTATAATAATTATTAAAAAAAATTATATATATATATATATATAAAGATCAAAAAACCTAAACATTAATAAGAAACAAACACAATCCAAGTCAACTAAAAATAGGGAAAAAAATAACATTTGATTAATGAGTCAAGATCCTATAACAAAAATAATAATTAAATGAGATTAAAATTAAAACAAAGCAATCAAAGGGGAGAAAAAGGATCAAAGAATATTAACATTGAATGATTATCTTTTTAATTCTAATAATAATATTAGGAATAGTTTTAGATTTTTAGATTTGAATAGAATTGTTAGTTCTAATTTTCTTCCTTCCTCTGGTAATAAGGTTGTTAATCTCTCTAGTTTTTCTTTTGACCCCCAGTCTTTAGTCTTTTAGAGAAGGGTTTGAATTTTTCCCTTGCTCCTAGAAAGATCTCAGTCGACGATATCATCTGTGACATCGAATATGGTATTAGAGACTTACTGAAAGTCACTAAGGATATCATCAGACAAGACTGTGCAATTGTCCTTAGAAACGCAAGGCCCCCAAGAACAACATCAATGATCTTGAAATTGACGCTCTCAAGTCCTTAAATAACAAGGATATTGTTGTTCTCAAAGTCGACAAGAGTGGTGTTGTAGTTATTCTTGATAAAGAGGATTATAAGAGGAAGATGTTGGATCATCTCCTGAATAGCGGGAGCTTTAGGAAACCTAGTAAGGACACCTTGACGAAGGTTTCCAAAAGTGTGGCTTTTGCTATAAAGACCAGTAGCTCAGTCAGCTCATTCAGTCATAAGCTCATTGAGAGTAGCCCTCATACCCCCAGAATCTATGGACTTCCTAAGATCCATAAGGAAGGGGCTCCTCTAAGACCCATTGTCAACACAATAGGAGGGCCGACTTATCTTCTTGCTAAATATTTAGCAATGAAGCTTAAGCCTCTTATAGGTAATACAAATTCCGTTGTCAAAGACTCTGCTTTGTTTATCAATGAGTTGAAGAATTTTAGGCTTGATCTCAATGACAAGCTTGTGAGTTTCAATGTGGTCTCCCTCTACACTAATATCCCTATCATCGAGGCCATCAAGCATATTATAGATCCTGATACTGCTAAGTTAGTTGATATATGTCTTATCTCTACTTCCTTTTCCTTCGATGGGGAATTCTATGAACAAACTTGTGGTGTCGCCATGGGTTTCCCCCTCTCCCTGTGGTGATTAATCTATTCATGGAAGATTTTGAATCAAGGGCCTTGGCCTTTTCTCGTCTTCTGGCTAGGATGTGGAAGAGGTTTGTGGATGACACTTGTGTCATTTGGTCCCATGGCAAGGAACAGTTGGACCTTTTTTTCCTTCATCTTAATAATCAGTCTAATTCCATAAAGTTCACCATGGAATTTGAAAGTAATAGCAGCCTTCCCTTCCTTGATGCCCTCCTCTCAAGGAATGAAGATCGATCTTTTTCTCATTGAGTCTTTTGGAAGAAAACTCACACAGAGCAATATCTTCATGCTAATTCTCATCATTTCCCAGCTCAAAAGCTTGGTGTTCTCAATACTTTAGCGACTAGAGCTTTAAGGGTTTCTGATGATAACCATCTCAATGAGGAGAAAGCACACCTCTTGAGTGTTTTCTTTAGTAATGGGTACAATAGACACCAATGTACTAAGGCTTTCCTCAAAGCTGAAAAAGGTCCTAAGGCTAAGAAAGAAACTAATAATCATTTTTTTGGGGTTCACCTCCCTTTTATCCAAGGAACTACGGACAAGATTGCGAGGATCCTAAAGAAGCATAAGGTTCATTCAACCTTTAGGCCTCTAAATACCATCCGAAGCTCCCTAAGATCTGTTAAAGACCATGTGGACCCCAAAAATATGAAAGGTGTTTATGTTATCCCTTGCTCTTGTGGGACTCCCTACATTGGTGAGATTGGTCACTTGATTAATCAAAGGATTCGCGAGCATGCAGCTGACATCAAGCATGGCAGGACCCGCTCCTCTGCTTTGGCAAAACATGCAGAAAAATCTAGGCATCACATATGCATTGAGGAAGCCCATGTCATTGCCAAGGTTAGTCATTTCCATCATCGTAAATTCAGGGAGGCCTTGGAAATCAAAAAAAGGCCCAATAATTTAAATAGAGACGATGGTTGGAATATTAACAGAAGTTGGGTCCCTATCCTGTCCTCCTAGTTTGTTTTTGTTTGCGGATTATTTTGTTTTTTAGGGTTTGACGTTTCTATTTATGATTTTTTTTGTTTTTATATAGGTATTTGCATTTAATGTTTTTTCACCTTAAAAAAAATGACATCCCTTTTGATCGCTTTGTTTTAATTTTAGTCTCATTTAATTATTATTTTTGTTATAAGATCTTGACTCATTAATCAGGTCTTAATTTTTTATTTTTTTTGTTACTCTGTCTATCTTTGGTTGACTTAGATTGTTTGTTTCTTATTAATGTTTACGTTTTTAGCGCTCTCTCTCTATATATATATTATTATTATTATTATTATTATTATTATTTTAGTAATTCTTATAAATTATAATATTATTATTCTTAAACTAACCACTATAGAAATATTATTTGATCTTAATAATCATTATTAAAATATTATTTTTCATAAACTAGCTGTTATAAATATTAAAAAATAATAATAATAAATATAATAATAATAATTTTACCATCTTTTGATTGTTTTGTTTTAATTTTAGTCTCCTTTAACTATTATTTTTGTTATAGGATCTTGACTTATTAACCCGGTCTTGACTCCTATTTATTTATTTTATTTATTATTATTATTATTTTATTTTATTTTTACTCTGTTCCCTATATTTAGTTGACTTGGATTGGTTGTTTATTATTAATGTTTATGTTTTTCTATCTTTCTTAATTAATATTAATAATATTATTTATTTTATCTTAATTATTATATAAATTATAACATTATTATTCTTAAAATAGTGGTTATAGGAAAATTATTTGATCTTAATAATCATTATTAAAATATTAATTTTCATAAACTAGCCATTATATGATCGCAAAAAATTTCTCCTATATGATTTTTACGGAAAAGACTCCTCTTAATGTAATATGGATCACAGAGGCCTGAATTTAGAAAATCCTCTTTTTGAATTTCACTAATCTCTTACTAAAAAATATATTGTTTTAATCATTAAATCTATTTAGCTCTAATTTAAATTATCTAGATCCATCTTAACCTAAGATCTACTAAAAAATATATTGTTTTAATCATTAAATCTATTTAGCTCTAATTTAAACTATCTAGATCCATCTTAACTTAATAATATCAAGCATCGAGAGGGATCAAATCTCTTTTCATACTAAAAGAGGTTCGCATCTCAAGAGATTTGATCCCTCTCTTTTTTTTTCTTTTTTGTCCACTCAAATCGAATCCAGGAGATGTGAAAATAGTCGTGCTTTCCTCCGCATGGTGCAGCGACTTGGTCTGCTATAATGATGGCTTACTCAAACTCTAAACTAACAGGTGTGTGCTGCTTTGATCGATCGATCAGACATAACTGTCGTTTCCTCCATGACTCGACTTAAAGCACATCCCAATCGATAGATACCAGTTTCAGAGTGAAATAGGAACACACTCATTTATTTCGGCGAGTCCACCTGTTCGAATCGGTGATCTTGTTCCACTACTTAGCACATTCAAAATTAAAGTGGATCTAGGCTAGTTTAATTTTACCCTTTAAATAAGTTATATTCCACATGAACACCATAGGTTCTCATACCATGAGTCAATACCATGAAGTTATTTTTATTTTAACTTTATTTTTTTATTATTTTTATTTTATTGTGAACAAATAAACATATTTTCACATAAAGTTATTTTTATTTTTAAGATTAAACCAGACATTACATTAACCATACTATAAAACAACTCTCAACCCAAAAATTTTTATAATAAAACATATTATATTTATTTGTTAAATAAAATTAATTATATATTATAATTTTAATGATTTATATAAAATTTATTTAAATTAAACCTGTAAAAATAAATAAAGTACAATAACTAAGAGATGTTTTCATTTTTTGTTGTCTAAATTCAGTAATATATTATTAATATTAAATCCACGGTTTCCAAATTAAGAAAATATATTAAACATGTAATCTTACCAAATTTTAAAAAAATAACAATTTTAAAAAATATTTACCAAATCTCATACAAAATTAAAAAAAAAAATAAAACCGCTCAAATATCTCTTAATTAAACAACACAATTAAATAATAATATTATAAAAGTACCTTTAGCCAGTGGAAGAATTCACGATGGAAAGGCGTGATTTATAGGCCTACTTTAAAAAAGAAGCGACCACTTTGGTGGATTCAATTAATGTCGTTGGCATCGTACTAAGCAACACACCCCACATAAATTAGTCCCCATCATTCCCATTTCCGTGTTTGTGAAGTTAAGAGACTTACACTTTCCTCTAAATTTTCAGAAATAATCTTTTAAACATACAGAAATAAAGTTAAAGTTTTATTATTTAAATTATATTTTGAAATATATAAATTATTTTATATTTTGGATTTTTTTTAAATAATAAATTATATAATTTTGTTTTGAATAATTATCATTAAAATTTAGTTATATAATTGTCGGTGAAATAAGAATTTTTCATTATTTAAATTATATTTTTAATAAATAAATGAATTTAATCTCAAAAAAAAATTAAAATATGTAAAATGTACAATCTCAACAATTATAATTTATAATTCTAACCATCCTTTTTAATATTAGACAAAGCTAATATACAAAAAAAACATAAACCTTTTAACTACAACATTCTATATTATAACTACCATATCACATATTATAAAACTATAATTCTAACCATCCTTTTCAATATTACACAAAGCTAATAATACAAAAAAACATAAACCTTTTAACTACAACATTCTATATTATAACTACCATATCACATATTATAAAACTAAACTGAAATTTTGAATAGTAAAATGTATACTTCCTTTTTCTTAATGCTAGACATGGATTTATATTAATAGATAAGAGAAATATAGATTTTTCCTCCTTTCGCTACTAGTTTGTTATTAGGGAAACTAAAACAGTAGAAAAGGAAAGTTGTTTCCGGAAATATAATTGGTTAGTAATTAATCAAATAGATATATAAACTTGAAAGTCACATAAAATCTTAAAATTGCCTAGAAGGTTGAGTCCTATCATTTTCCTAAATGGTAGCCTTGTTGCTCATAAAAAAAAGTAAGCAAGAATTAAGAGTAGAAACATTTCACTACTTGGATAATCCACCTAAATGATGTTAGGAACAATTATATCCTCATTAGAGTAAGAGAATTTCAAGGCAGCTATATTCTTTTCCAACATGGAGAATCTATAGATCAGTTTCTTCAATTGTAGATGCACATCATCGATGTTAAGCAAGATCTCTTGTTGTGCTTTTGATCGCTCCATAAGCACATTTTCCATGATACTTTTAATCTGCCAATACATATCTATAGCTTGGATATATCTAGTTTGCCTTGTGTGGGGGTTCCCTGTGTCAAGGATCTAGTGGCTCGCACTTTAATAGAACCCAATGTCAAAGAGAATTTTTCTTTCCATGTGTGCTTCATGTTGAGCATTGTTTATTCCCTATGAATAAGTGGATTTTTTTACCAAAAGGCAGTAGCAGATCATGTTCATTATGTTGGGCTCGTGGGCGAAGAGGATGACAATTAACACATCGACCTTTGTGACCCAAGCGAATGCTCAAATTTGGCATAATTGAGTAGGGAAAGAGAGCCTAAATATTAGAGACAAATGACTATGACAAGGGACTAGAACACCAACTTTTGAGCTGTGGTAATCATAGGCAGTGACAACAACCGCGGGGGGGAGGGTAAATCAAATGAAGACAAAGAAGAGGCGGGGAGACAAAGGCTTGATAGGGAAAAATTTACCACCTGGAGAAAAGAGATAGTAGGAAATAAACCCCACCCTCCTGTCTGTCAAGGCATCCTTTATTTAAAAACAAAACCAGAGTCTTGACACAAAATAACCTAGGAGCCAAAACCTTGGCGTGGAATAGGAGGAGAACCACAGCCTTGGCAATGAGCATAATTGGAACCTCTAAAAGTAAGGAAAACTAAATGAAGGAGAGAAAACGTTAAGCATAAATGAGTGTGTATACTCATAATTCATCATAAATGAAACCTTTTGGAACGATGTTTGTAGCCACCACCATAACTAAAGAATTACCCAAAATGATTCAAGTGCAATTATGATTCACTGTAAAAGAAAACATCAAAATCATAACCACAAACTAACTCAGAGGTGGAAAATATCAAATGATATTTTATATAAACCTTGTCTCGAGTCTAATACCAAATATGAGTTGTCTTTAGTGAGACTTTTTGGAAGCTTTTCAGGTGGGTTTTTCTGGTCTAATTTTTCTAAAATCCAGCAATAATTTATTGAAATCATAAGCTTGATAGGTAACCCCTACACAATCGAAGTGCCCTAGGGGTTTTTTTGGGTGGAATCCATATATACAATGAAAAAACCAGTTTAAATAACACAAATTAAAATTTCACCTCAAAATTTTCCACCAAATTCGAACACCATAAAATCCAAAAAATCACACTAAAAACAATTCCATATCAAATATATAAATCATTAATTCACCCCTTTAAATAATAACAAATTAAAATCTTAATTTTAAAAAATTATAAAAAATAAACCCCATTTATCATAATAATATTTAAAAAGTATACTAATCTTCAGTTCCATAAACTTATCCACAATTTTTTATTTAATAAAAAGAATTCTATTTTTAAATCAAAATACATTATTCCATAAACGTCGGCTTTTGTTGAAATGATGTGTGTATAATATTTAAATTGGTCGTTTAACAACCTAGAAAACGCAATCATCTTAATTTATAGACTTGAAAGGTGTGATGTGATGAATAACACTCCATCTCTAAAGTGTTTAAGGTTTTTTTTATATAATATTTTATATAATATTGGTAATGATTACAAATAAGAATATATTCATTCTTTATATGGTTTAGTTTTACAAGGTCAATTATCATGAATGTCGTTGTTTGTAGTTTCAAGATGTGTGTCCATCTCTGTCATAAGGAATTTAGGAAGCCTTTTACGAAATTAATGGTCCAATAGTTTTATTTGTAAATTTATTGAACTTTAATTTTCATTATAAAGTTTAATTTGACAAACACTGAGATTCGATCTCTAATTTGTTATGTACCTAGGGGGTAATATGGGGTACCAAGGGAGGTACCCAAGGTAATAATGTAATAATGGGATAGGCCATAGTAATAAATAAGGTGGTTAACCCATGTGATGTAAGGGACCACAAGTAGTTAATAATAATGTAATGGGCCCATGATATTAGTTGATGGTATGAAGAAACCATGGTAATGATACATGGTATTGTATGTATGAGGCCTATATAGAGGCTAGAGACTCCACATGAAGATGAAGAGAAGTATTATTGTATGAACATGCATATGGCTTGTGGAGTGTTCTCCTTCCTTAAGGAGTGAATGTATGGTGTTGCCCTACCATAAGGGTTTGATATCAATAAAGAATCATTTTATATTATTTCTGGGTTATTTGCATTATCTTATATTTTCATATCTGATCTATAATATTCTTGGGTTAGATCCACAACAATTGGTATCAGAGCTACAACATAATTCATGTCTTTGATTTTAAGGGAGTTTTAATTTTTGCATTCTACCCTTTAATGGTTTCTCTTTCCATTGCTGCTATTTAGGTCAGGTTCTTGAATCTTCTTTTTCAATTTGGGGATATGAATTATTTGGTGATTAGAAATGTTTTTGGTAAATTCTATTTCTGAGGTGAGGAGACAACAATATTGCATCACCATGTATGTGTATATCTGTGTTGAAATAGATTTAAATAAGGGTTTTCATCGAAAATCAATTTGGTTGCCAAAGACTATACATGAACCCACAAGTTGGATTACAAGAAAGTCTTCTTTAAATGTAGGGCACCACATGCAATAGGGTGTGTTATGGTTTATTGTCCTACTCTTCATAAGAGTGGGCAATATCACAAATCCCAAAGAAATTTTACATGGTAGGATAGTGCAAAGAAAGACCATCAGTTGATATCCCCTTTGACTACCTAGGATCCACAATAAACAACTCCACCCTCACAAAAGATGCATTCATATAAAGTAGCTATAGAGAAAACCTAGGATAAGCAACCTATTTAGCTAATGCCAACCTTGAACAAATTGTATCGTGAAGAAGTCAACCCTCTATACAATCCCTCACTCTCTTGTGTGGCAACAAGGACTTCCCTTTAACCATAAAGGAAGCCAAAGGTGTACCCCCTTAAGCCCCACAATTAGGAAGATATTTCCTCTTAGCACCATGTGTGTTGGATTGATCAATCAAAGCAATTAGAGATAGAAAGAGGATTCTAGTGGAACCATTAGAATAAAGAAAATTAGAACCACAAGTCCCAACAACATTCATCTAAGATCCAAACAAGGAATGCATAATAATAGTCAAGAAGAAGAAGAAGAAGAGCACTCCAATTTCACAACCAATGACAACAAGAAACATCATTAAAACTTATCTTAGATATTTATTACTTGTACACTTTCTTGTGTTCCTAGTTTTCTATGTTTATTCATGTAACTTAGGCTATCAAAGACATCATGGGCACTTGGAAATCTTAGGAAGGGATATAATCTCCCAATGTTATTACACTAGGAACAAAGAGAGAGAGAGAGAGAGAACCTTGAGTGGTTAAGAAGGAAATTATTTCAAATCCCACTTTGTAACATGTTTGCTCTTTGCAAGTCTATTGTTATTAAGATGTTAAGTTGGCCTTGAGCCTTAAAGAATCATGTTTCCTTGGTATCATCCTCAAAATGAGAGAGTGTTTGGTGGGTTTCCCTTGAAAATGAATTATGTGAAAAGGAAATACACACGCGCACACATAATTTAGGGGAAACCTTTCAGCATTTCCCCTTATTCCAAAAATGATACCTAGGTACACTTGTATTTTTTGTAGCATGAGTCTAAGTCAATAACATGGCTAAAAAACATTATAACGTTATATTTATTAAGAGCTCAATGTATCACTCGCGGTAATTGAACCTAAGTGGGGAAGAAGACAATTTTCCTCTCAACTACTTAAGCCAAACCCAATTGACTATATATAATTATTTAAATTTTGTGACATGTTTGTTCTTTATAAGTTGGAAAATCTCAAAGAAAATTTTTAAGAACGTCACCTTATTCTAAAGACGATATTTAGGTAAACCTATATTATTCGTAACATAAGACTAAATTAACAACAAAACTCAAAATCATTATAAGAATATAATTATTGAAAACTCAACATATCATTTACAAAAATTTAATCAATATAAAAAGGAAAACACTTTTCATTTCAACTACTTAAACTAACTCCAATCCAATTATATATATATATATATATATATATAATTTAGGTGCAACAATTCTCTTATAAAAATTAAATATATTATTATATTAAAAAAATTAAAAACTTAAATATAAAAAATAGGAGTTGTCTTTAGTGCGATTTTTTGGACTTTCTGGTGCCATAATCTGATGGAAAAAAATGAGGTGAAATCTTGATTTGTGTTATTTAAATTAGATTCAACACCCTGAAAAACCCCTAAGGCACTTTGATTGTGCAAAGTTACCCATCAAACTTGTGATTTCAATAAATTCTTGACAGATTTTAGAAAAATTAGACCATCCAAAAAACTTCCAAAAACACTTATTAAAAACAACTCATAAAAATTTTTTCAATCTTTTTACATAATTAAATTCATAATAATATAAAATAATTACCAATTTAATTTAATATTTATATTAATACTTTTAAAAATTAAATAACACCAATTATATTTATATTTAATATTGCAAACTTGACAAAATGACATATTAACTTACTCTCTTCTCATGAAGAAGTGAAGGGGTGAGATAAGCTCAAACAAAGCAACTTTTGATGGGAAATCACGATTGTCCAATCTTTTGATATTAGATTAGAAGTCCTTGCAAGAGCAAGAACATTTTATTGAAATTAGTGTAGAGGTCCTTACAAGAGAAAACATTATAATTATAGTATTGAAATTTGACAATTCAAGTGGAAATGAATATTGCCATGGCCTTAGAGTCACACAATTTTTAAATGAGAATTTTTTAAAACCACTCTAAGTGGTTTGTTATTGGTTGTACTTATTTTAATAATTTTATTATTTTAGGTTATTATGAAAGTGAGAGTGGAGAATGAAGGTGGGGTGAGAAAATTTTGGGAAAAACATAATATTATTATAATTATTTTCTTCAATTTTTACTCTTTTATATTTGTTCATTATTTCCCCATCTCACTCAATGAGATATTATATTTTTCTCATTATTTCCTCCCAACCTCCACCCTCATAATTATTTGCAATTAGATTACACTTTCACATAAGATCTAACAAAAAATTGTTTAAATATGTTTAATAATCATACAACCAACCAACAAGAAAACAAGGTTATAATTAGCCATACATTATAAAAGATTTCAAGTAAATGATCTTCAATGTTTATTCATATACAAAAATTCAACACATTAACAAGCAGGTACTGCCCAAGGTAAGAACCTATTTTTTTTATTTAAATATTATATAACCAAGTTTTTACAAGTGATTCTAACCAATTTCCATGACTCTACATCCATACAAATAACATAAGTCCCTTATGAACTTGCATCCATATTACCATAAGACTACCCTTGCAACAATTGCAAGCTTGGCACGTGTAGCCTTAATCTTCTTCATTGGTATGTTTTACTTTATGACACGCCAATCTAACTTTGTTGTTCAATTCCATGATAGAATTCCACCACTCAAAACTACCCACTTCAAGACTAATTTGCGACAAAATAATTAACTAATAGATAAGGTTGATAAGAATAATCAACTAATGCATAATGGAGCATAAATCATGAAGTTTGTCATGTTCTCTTAAGCAAATACGTCAACCTGGTATTCCTCACTTCAAGGGAGTTGGTTAGATCTTGGTGATATGAAAGAATGGCCCATGGGGTCAATCGAAATGGAATGACAATATAATTGATCATGTTTTAACATATGTATTATAATGCATTTCGATGTGTTCTTCTATTTCACTATGTTGTCTAGTAATTAAGTATTGTAATGGTATTTCTAGACACCACGCCTTCTTGGAATCATTATCTCCTAACCTATCTAATTAACCATTTCTCCAACAAGGTATTAAAGCAATCGATTTAAGAAACATCTTGTTGTCAACAAGTCCTTTAAAGGATTCCACTTAAGATGTTCTGTTGTTGAGTTAGATCTATCTATTAAATTGGATTAGGTTTTGGCAAGATGCAAACTATATTATTAGGGATTTGGTCCATTAATCAACATCCTTTATTCCAAGGCAGAGCCTGTGAATCTTAATGGCCATAATTATGGAATATGGGCATTAGATATGGAAAAATTGCTAAAAAGTAAGGCACTTGAGTAGTTTATGAAGACCAAAATCCCCAATTTCAAGGATGACCTTTAGAGGCTTGTCATTAATGAGAAGAAGGATGAGGTTGTAGGAGTTACGTACATTATAATGGATATTGATTTTCATTAAATTAGGATCAACTATTCTTATTAGGTCTAGAGGAAGTTGAAAATTTTGTTTGATAACATTAATTAAAATCACATTATGCATATTGAGAAATAATTGATATCTCTAGTTCCTCTCTCCTTTGAAATAATTGAAGACTACTTGGCTCATGTCAAGGAGATACAATTGAATTTCTCAAACATGGAAAATAATTTCAAAGAAAGATGGATATTTCATTGAACTAATGCTCATTGTTGGGATCCTCCCTAGGGGTGTAAAGTGGGGTTGAAGGGCCCATATTACAGTAATAATAGTGGATGTCAATCAATGCAAGGTGAACTAGGTCCACTATATTATTAAATAACACCCACTATGGTGGTTAGTATTGAATAAATGTAATGGGGTCTGATTTAAGAAGGTCCATTAGATGTCAAATATTATTGCAAATTAGGATGGATAACTCTTTATGAGAGGTGTGGAAGATTAGTATAATTGGATATTATCTCATTACAAGGTTGATCCCTCAAAGATGCAAGTGAACATGAATGGATTCCTTCCATAAAAGGATCAATTGTAAGGATCTTCCCTACCTTAAGGGTTTTGATATTAATAAATAGTGGAAACTTTCTATCTTATACTCTCTATTTTGTATGTGATTCTAGTTTCATATAAAAGGCACATAACAATTGGTATCAGAGCACTTAAATCAATTCTTGTAGATTTTTAGCCTAATTTGCATAAATATGTTGCATATTTGAATTCTTCATGGAAAAACAACTAGTTAAAAAAAAAAAAATGTTCAAATTGGAGTTTGGGAAGTGAAGATATCACTAATTTAAAATCAACAATTTCAGGGTTTTCTTTTTGTGATTGTTGCATGGAGCATAGAGATCAAATATTTTGGAAAGGTTCTCATATTTCCACCAAACCTATAGCATTATAGAGAGTATTTCTGGGGGCTTGATTTGATATGTAATATGTTGTCCTTATAATCAACCTTTAGTGCACTACAACCATTATTTTCACTCTCTAACCCTAATTGATGTGAATAATGAAAATATGATAATGTTGTTCAAAAAATATATTTAGGAATGTTCTCAAGTAGTCAAAGGTATGAAAAAAATAATCATTAAATGTTAGGATATCTATACTATTGGGCCCACACACCCATGTATTGAGGAAGAATATAATCTACAAATATATGCATGGTATGCTTTCGATGATGCTTATGATGATTGGTATATGGATAGTTATCATTTATGGGATCACAACTAATTTCATCGTCTATTTGATTACTCTACTCCACCTTATTTAGAGAACAACATGGAGGGAATTCAGGATCTTGTCATTACTATAAGTTTTCATCTTACTTATTCACCAGTGATAGTGCATTATGTGGACCTTTTTTAGATGTGGATGGATCTATATATTTGGATCCACATATCGTGGGTAGGAATTGGAGCACTATTTTCAATTAGCTATTGAGTTTGAGTATCTTCGAGGGTAATCAATAACAACACTTGGCCATGGGACCCAGGTTTAAATTGGAGCTTATTGGCCTTCTTCAACATGGTGGTTGGCATGTGTACATGGGACATTAATTCTCTAACCTACTTCATCATTATGGTACACATTCGTCTATGGGACCCTAGTATATGGTTGTACCTTCTCACAACAAGTATTAAGGGAAATGCTTTTCTAAGGGGTGGAATGTTTGGATTCTCCCTAGGGGTGTAAGGAGGGGCTAAAGGGCCCATGGTAGAGTAATAATAATGGAGTAAATTCATTGTAAGGTGGAATAGGTCCTCAATATTATTAAATAACTCCCACTATGGTAGTTAATATTAATTAAATGTAATGGGGCCTCAATAAAGAAGGTCCAGTAGGTAGTTAGGAGATTGTTATGATTGGAATTATCTTGATAATTATAAGGATGGATAACTTATTATGAGAAGTGTGGAAGATTATTATAATTGAATCTTATCTCATTAAGAGGTTGTCCCCTTAAAGAGACAAGTGAGCAAAAGGGATTCTTTCCATAAAAGGATCAATTGTAAGGTGTTTCCTTATCTTAAAATTTTTCATATTAAAAAAGAATGTACAACATATATTTTGTGTGTGATTATATTTTCATATCTAAGGCACATAACACTCATGAATTTAAACACACACTATGATATATTGTGTTTGATATTTTGTGCTAGTTAGGTTTAAAAAACAAGATGGTAAGGACTATAAATTTGATTACTTCTATGGTTTGTTAATTAGGGCACAAGGGAAATTACTTGATGAAATGAAATTAGAGGTCAAGCAACAAGTTCGTTTGCTGAAAAGTAGAGGTTGATCTACCTAAAAAATAAAGAGGATAACTATGCAGTCAAAAGAAAAGGAAGGATTCCATTGAACAATGAGAATAAGAAGAGTGATGAGTATATTTTGACTAAAAAGGTAGAAAGAAGAATATTTTCCGCTATCATGGAAAATTGGGACATATGGAGAAGCCTTGTTGGAATAATACTAGAGAACTATAAGAGAAGGTTAAGAACCTTGAAGGAGACATGTCAAATCGACAATTGTGTTGAGATAAACAATGATACTAAAAGGGGGGAGTGAATCAGGCTTAAATTTAACAATTATTTTCACTAAAACAGAAGTCACTTCACCACATCAATCATTAACACAATGCATGAACACAAACATTAATGTGTAAACCAAAACTGAAAGAAAATTTATAATGCTTGTTTAACTATCTTCAATTTGTTATAATGTTACAGGAAACCACTTGTGAGGGCACCAATCCTCTGTAAACACCAATTTACAATGTTGCAATCTTCAACCTGCCAAAGAAATGAGGTCACCTATCTTTTGTAAACAACAATTTACATCTACTCAAGCTCCAACTAGTTTTATAGATGAAAATACTCATTTTCTACATTTCAATTCAATCTAGCACTTTGTTGTTCATTGTTAAATTGTCAAAATTTAGGCCTTTAGTCCGTTAAAAATAGATTTCCTCACTCGATAGTTACATAACGTTTCACTTGTTGTTCCAGCACCTAATTAGCCTTTGCAATCCTCATAATTATGTTGTCACTTCTCTTTAAGCTATCCTATAGGCCAGTTGTCTAGATGTACCAAAGCTTGGACTTCTCTAGAAATAAAAAAGGATAAAACCACAAAAAATATAAGAGAATATATAATAATCACCTCTTGTAGACCTTCCTTAACAACTCAACATCAAATAAAATTCAACCTAGGTTTCCAACAGAACTCAACCTCTAGCAGAAGTTTCCCTCCAATAGAAATCAACCTATAGTAGAAGTTCCCTCCAATAGAACTCAACCTCCAACAAAACTCAATTATGGTTCTTCTCTTCTTGCCTCACAAGGTGTGAACCCTTGTATTGTTGCCTTCTTCCTTCACTTAGAAAAAATCCAAATTGTTTGATTCAAATGAGCCACATGAGTGGCATATTCATATGAGTTTAACAATGTATTTTTGTTGGGGGGCAACCTATCTTTTACCTGGGCCAACTTAAATTATGAATATATATATATATATATATATATATATATATATATATATATATAGTGGGTTTTAACCCTGCACATAAATTACCTGCAAACGAATTCTAAAAAAAAAAGAAAATAAACAATGACGAGAATATAAAACAAATACATAGAGATTTCCCCTGGATCCCAAAACCAAGACTACCAGACTGATTTTTCACTATTTTCTTTCAATGTTACAATACATATATAAACATGTCGAAGCATTCATAAACCCCGATCCATTAACCCTAGATTAGAGCATAATTGTAGTTCCCTTGACTGGATCTACAAAATACCATGGGCAAAAAACCATCATGCCCAAAACCATGTGCAAAATCCATGCACAAAACCATAGGTAGGTCCACCCACCTAATATAGGGTACAAAAAATAAATTTTGGGGTGCTGCCCCAAACCCCATACAAGGGGGCTACCCCCCTAAAACCCCTCAATAGGGGGGATTACAACCCCCTACTACATCCAACACAACGAACAAGGGGGGCTAATGCCCTCCTTGTGACCCCCCCACGTGAACGACTAGTCATGGAAAGAATATAACACACCCTCAACTATATATATATATATATATATATGAACACATTCAAAAATCCATTTCTCCTCAATTGTGTGGAGTTAGGGGGCATGCCACCTATCGTTGGAAATGCCTTAAAGTATGCTATTTGACTATGTAACTTTCTCTTTTATTTGAAGAACCATTGAAATCAATAATGTTGGGTGTGTGTTATATTCTTTCCACGACTAGCCCCAGGCATGAAGTCAAGGAGTTAAAGGGGGGGCCGGAAGTACCCCCATGTTTTGGACCCTATATTAGGTGGGCGGACCTACCTATGGTTTTTTGCATGGATTTCACACATGGTTTTGTGCATGATTGTTTTTTGCCCATGGTATTTTGTAGATCCTGTCAAGGGAACTACAGTTATGTTCTAATCTAGGGTTTATGAATGCTTCGACATGTATATATATGTATTGTAACATTGAAAGCAATATAATGAAAAATCAATCTGGGAGTCCTGGTTTTGGGATCCATGGGAAAATCTCTGTGTATATTTGTTTTATGTTTTATTCTCTTGCCATTGTTTATTTTCTGTCTTTAGAATTCGTATGCAAGTAATTTATGTACAAGGTTAAAACCTATAAATACAACCATTTTCAACTATCTCTTCCATTGTTATTGATGGAAATTCTTTGATATATAACTCTTCTGACAATTTCTCCCCCTATCTGCATTATCTCCATACTTCTTCTCAGTTATTCCCCTTATCTGCATTCTCTCCCCCTTTGGCATCAATAGAAAAGGGTGCTCCCTCTGAGTTTGTGCTTTATTTATTGATATAAAGGAGATATCACACCTAATTTCTTCCTCATATGTTAAAATGTTTCTCTGGGCAAAGGTTTTGTAAATATTTCAGTACTTTATTATTTGGTGCCAATATATTCCATTTTGACATTCTTCTTAGTGACTTTTTATTTGAGGAAATGATACGTGATTGTAATGTGATTTGATTTTTAGTGCATGAAATTATTTCTTGAGATATCAACTGCAATAATATTGTCACAGAAAATGACTATTGAATGATTATATTCCACTTTGATTTCCTGCAAAGTTTGTTTCATCTAAAGAACTTGAATATAAAAATATGCTTTTTTTATGTATTCAACTTCAGTTATAGAAAGAGAAACTAATGGTTGTTTTCTGCTTAACTAGGACACATGACAATCTCCTAAGAAAAATGCACTTCCATTGGTTCTTTTTTCTGTCATCAATGCTACCTTCCCAATCAACATATGTGTATGCCAATAGTGTGAAATTTGTACTCTTAGGATACTAATGATCAAAATCAAGTGTGCCTTTTAGGTATTGAAATATCCTCATCAATGCTTACATGTATGATTTTTTTGGTAATGACTGAAATCTTGCAATTATTCCTACTACTAACATAATATTTGGTTATAATATTTGGTTTTGAATTTGTCAAGTATAGTAGACTCCCTATAAACCCCCTATTTATCATAATAATATTTAAAAAGTATTCTGATCTTCACTTCCATAAACTTATCCACAATTTTTTATTTAATAAAAAGAATTCTATTTTTAAATTAAAATACATTATTCCATAAACGTCAAATGATGTGTGTATAATATTTAAATTGGTCGTTTAACAACCTAGAAACGCAATCATCTTAATTTATAGACTTGAAAGGTGTGATGTGATGAATAACACTCCATCTCTAAAGTGTTTAAGGTTTTTTAATATAATATTTTATATAATATTGGTAATGATTACAAATATGAATATATTCATTCTTTATATGGTTTAGTTTTACAAGGTCAATTATCATGAATGTCGTTGTTTGTAGTTTCAAGATGTGTGTCCATCTCTGTCATAAGGAATTTAGGAAGCCTTTTACGAAATTAATGGTCCAATAGTTTTATTTGTAAATTTATTGAACTTTAATTTTCATTATAAAGTTTAATTTGACAAACACTAAGGTTCGATCTTTAATTCATGTCTTTGATTTTGGAAGAGTTTTAATTTTTGCACTCCACCCTTTAATAGTTTCTCTTTCCATTGCTCCTATTTTGGTTGGGCTCTTAGAATCTTTTTTTTTCAATTTGGGGATATGAATTATTTGGTGATTAGAAATGTTTTTGGTAAATTCTATTTTTGAGGTGAGGAGACAACAATATTGCATCCCCATGTATGTGTATATCTGTGTTGAAATAGATTTAAATAAGGGTTTTTATCGAAAATTAATTTGGTTGCCAAAGACTATACATGAACCCACAAGTTGGATTACAAGAAAGTCTTCTTTAAATGTAGGGCACCACATAAAATAGGGTGTGTTATGGTTTATTGTCCTACTCTTCATAAGAGTGGGCAATATCACAAATCCCAAAGAAATTTTACATGGTAGGATAGTGCAAAGTAAGACCATCAGTTGATATCCCCTTTGACTACCTAGGATCCACAATAAACAACTCCACCCTCACAAAAGATGCATTCATATAAAGTAGCTATAGAGAAAACCTAGGATAAGCAACCTATTTAGCTAATGCCAACCTTGAACAAATTGTATCCTGAAGAAGTCAACCCTCTATACAATCCCTCACTCTCTTGTGTGGCAACAAGAACTTCCCTTTAACCATAAAGGAAGCCAAAGGTGTACCCCCTTAAGCCCCACAATTAGGAAAATATTTCCTCTTAGCACCATGTGTGTTGGATTGATCAATCAAATGAATTAGAGATAGAAAGAGGATTCTAGTGGAACCATTAGAATAAAGAAAATTAGAACCACAAGTCCCAACAACATTTATCTAAGATCCAAACAAGGAATGCATAATAATAATCAAGAAGAAGAAGAAGAAGAAGAAGAAGAGCACTCCAATTTCACAACCAATGACAACAAGAAACATCATTAAAACTTATCTTAGATATTTATTACTTGTACACTTTCTTGTGTTCCTAGTTTTCTATGTTTATTCATGTAACTTAGGCTATCAAAGAAATCATGGGCACTTGGAAATCCTAGGAAGGGATGTAATCTCCCCATGTTATTACACTAGGAACGAGAGAGAGAGAGAGAGAGAGAGAGAGAGAGAGAGAACTTTGAGTGGTTAAGAGGGAAATTATTTCAAATCCCACTTTGTAACATGTTTGCTCTTTGCAAGTCGATTGTTATTAAGATGTTAAGTTGGCCTTGAGCCTTAAAGAATCATGTTTCCTTGGTATCATTCTCAAAATGAGAGAGTGTTTGGTGGGTTTCCCTTGAAAATGAATTATGTTAAAAGGAAATACACACACACACATAATTTAGGGGAAACCTTTGAGCATTTTCCCTTATTCCAAAAATGATACCTAGGTACACTTGTATTCTTTGTAGCACGAGTCTAAGTCAATAACATGGCTAAAAAACATTATAACGTTATATTTATTAAGAACTCAATGTATCACTCGCGGTAATTGAACCTAGGTGGAGAAGAAGACAATTTTCCTCTCAACTACTTAAGCCAAACCCAATTGACTATATATAATTATTTAAATTTTGTGACATGTTTGTTCTTTATAAGTCAAAAAATCTCAAAGAAAATTTTTAAGAACGTCACCTTATTCTAAAGACAATATTTAGGTAAACCTATATTATTCGTAACATAAGACTAAATTAACAACAAAACTCAAAATCATTATAATAATATAATTATTGAAAACTCAACATATCATTTACAAAAATTTAATCAATATAAAAAGGAAAACACTTTTCATTTCAACTACTTAAACTAACTCCAATCCAATCCAATCCAATTATATATATATATATATATATAAATATATAATTTAGGTGCAATAGTTCTCTTATAAAAATTAAATATATTATTATATTAAAAAAATAAAAAACTTAAATATAAAAATAGGAGTTGTCTTTAGTGCGATTTTTTGGATTTTCTGGTGCCATAATCTGATGGAAAAAAATGAGGTGAAATCTTGATTTGTGTTATTTAAATTGGATTCAGCACCCTGAAAAACCCCTAAGACACTTAGATTGTGCAAGGGTTACCCATCAAACTTGTGATTTCAATAAATTCTTGACAAATTTTAGAAAAATTAACCATCCAAAAAAACTTCCAAAAACACTTATTAAAAACAACTCATAAAAAATATTTTCAATCTTTTTACATAATTAAATTCATACTAATATAAAATAATTACCAATTTAATTTACTATTTATATTAATATTTTTAAAAAGTAAATAACACCAATTATATTTAATATTTAATATTGCAAACTTGACAAAATGACATATTAACTTACTCTCTTCTCATGAAGAAGTGAAGGGGTGAGATAAGCTCAAACAAAGCAACTTTTGATGGGAAATCACGATTGTCCAATCTTTTGATATTAGATTAGAAGTCCTTGCAAGAGCAAGAACATTTTATTGAAATTAGTGTAGAGGTCCTTACAAGAGAAAACATTATAATTATAATTATAGTATTGAAATTGGACAATTCAAGTG
Source organism: Pinus tabuliformis (assembly GCA_031772625.1). Classification (NCBI taxonomy): domain Eukaryota; kingdom Viridiplantae; phylum Streptophyta; class Pinopsida; order Pinales; family Pinaceae; genus Pinus; species Pinus tabuliformis. The sequence continues at coordinate 695,843,246 of CM062806.1, read as the reverse complement.
GAAATGAATATTGCCATGACCTGGGGTCACTTACAACTTGCCATGGCCCTGGAGTTACTTACAACTTATTACAACCACTTTAGATAAGTTAAAGGAATTGTTGATATTCGTTTAGAAGTCCTCACTACAGCAAGAACATTTTATTGAAATTAGCGTGCATGTCCTTAGTAGAGAAAACATTATAGTTATAACATTGAAATTTGACAATTCAAGTGGAAATGAATATTGCCATGGCCTTAGAGTCACACAATTTATTTTTTAAAGCAGAATTTTTTAAAACCACTTTAAGTAAGTGGTTTGTTATTGGTTTGTATTTATTTTAATAATTTTATTATTTTAGGTCATTATGAAAGTGAGAGTGGAGAATAAAGGTGGGGTGGGAAAATTTTGGGAAAAACATAATATTATTATAATTATTTTCTTCAATCCTCACTCTTTTATATTTGTTCATTATTTCCCCCACCCCACTCAATTAGGTATTATATTTTTCTCATTATTTCCTCCCAACCCCCATTCTCATAATTATTTGCAATTAGATTACACTTTCACATAAGATCTAACGAAAAATTGCTTAAATATGTTTAATAATCATACAACTAACCAACAACAAAACAAGGTTATAATTAGCCATACATTATAAAAGATTTCAAGTAAATGATCTTTAATGTTTATTCATATATAAAATTCAATACATTAACAAGCAGGTACTGCCGAAGGTAAGAACCTATTTTTTTATTTAAATATTATATAACCAAGTTTTTACAAGTGATTCTAACCAATTTCCATGACTCTACATGCATACAAATAACATAAGTCCCTTATGAACTTGCATCCATATTACCATAAGACTACCCTTGCAACAATTGCAAGCTTGACACGTGTAGCCTTAATCTTCTTCATTGGTATGTTTTACTCTATGACACACCAATCTACCTTTGTCGTTCAATTCCATGATAGAATTCCACCACTCAAAACTACCCACTTCAAGACTAATTTCCGACAAGATAATTAACTAATAGATAAGGTTGATAAGAATAATCAACTAATGCAGAATGGAGCATAAATCATGAAGCTTGTCATGTTCTCTTAAGCAAATACGTTGACTTGGTATTCCTCACTTCAAGGGAGTTGGTTAGATCTTGGTGATATGAAAGAATGGCCCATGGGGTCAATCTAAATGGAATGACAATATAATTGATCATGTTTTAACATATGTATTATAATGCATTTCGATGTGTTCTTCTATTTCACTATGTTGTCTAGTAATTAATTATTGTAATGGTATCTTTAGACACCACGCCTTCTTGGAATCATTATCTCCTAACCTATCTAATTAACCATTTCTCCAACAAGGTATTAAAGCAATCGATTTAAGAAACATCTTGTTGTCAACAAGTCCTTTAAAGGATGCCACTTAAGATGTTCTCTTGTTGAGTTAGATCTATCTATTAAATTGGATTAGGTTTTGGCAAGATGCAAACTATATTATTAGGGATTTGGTCCATTAATCAACATCCTTTATTCCAAGGCAGAGCCTGTGAATCTTAATGGCCATAAATATGGAACATGGGCATCAGATATGGAGAAATTGCTAAAAAGTAAGGCACTTGAGTAGTTTATGAAGACCAAAATCCCCAATTTCAAGGATGACCTTTAGAAGTTTGCCATTAATGAGAAGAAGGATGAGGTTGTAGGAGTTACGTACAATATAATGGATATTCATTTTCATTAAATCAGGGTCAACTATTCTTATTAGGTCTAGAGGAAGTTGAAAATTTTGTTTGATAACATTAATTAAAATCACATTATGCAGATTGAGAAATAATTGATATCTCTAGTTCCTCTCTACTTTGAAATAATTGAAGACTACTTGGCTCATGTCAAGGAGATACAATTGAATTTCTCAAACATGGAAAATAATTTCAAAGAAAGATGGATATTTCATTGAACTAATGCTCATTGTTGGGATCCTCCCTAGGGGTGTAAAGTGGGGTTGGAGGGCCCATATTAGAGTAATAATAGTGGATGTCATTCAATGCAAGGTGAACTAGATCCACTATATTATTAAATAACACCCACTATGGTGGTTAGTATTGAATAAATGTAATGGGGTCTGATTTAAGAAGGTCCATTAGATGTCAAATATTATTGCAAATTAGGATGGATAACTCTTTATGAGAGGTGTGGAAGATTAGTATAATTGGATATTATCTCATTACGAGGTTGATCCCTCAAAGATGCAAGTGAACATGAGTGGATTCCTTCCATAAAAGGATCAATTGTAATGATTTTCCCTACCTTAAGGGTTTTGATATTAATAAATAGTGGAAACTTTCTATCTTATCCTTTCTATTTTGTATGTGATTCTAGTTTCATATAAAAGGCACATAACAATTGGTATCAGAGCACTTAAATCAATTCTTGTAGATTTTTAGCCTAATTTGCATAAACATGTTGCATATTTGAATTCTTCATGGAAAAACAACTAGTTTCAAAAAAAAAACATTCAAATTGGAGTTTGGGAAGTGAAGATATCACTAATTTAAAATCAACAATTTCAGGGTTTTCTTTTTGTGATTGTTGCATGGAGCATAGAGATCAAATATTTTGGAAAGGTTCTCATATTTCCACCAAACCTATAGCATTAGAGAGAGTATTTCTGGGGGCTTGATTTGATATGTAACATGTTGTCCTTATAATCAACCTTTAGTGCACTACAACCATTATTTTCACTCTCTAACCCTAATTGATGTGAATAATGGAAATATGATAATGTTGTTCAAAAATATATATTTAGGAATGTTCTCAAGTAGTCAAAGGTATGAAAACAATAATCATTAAATGTTCGGATATCTATACTATTGGGCCCACACACCCATGTATTGAGGAAGAATATAATCTGCAAATATATGCATGGTATGCTTTCTATGATGCTTGTGATGATTGGGATATGGATAGTTATCATTTATGGGATTACAACTAATTTCATCGTCTATTTGATTACTCTACTCCACTTTATGTAGAGAACATCATGGAGGGAAGTCAAGATCTTGTCATTACTATAAGTTTTCATCTTACTTATTCACCAGTGATAGGGCGTTATGTGGATAATTTTTAGATGTGGATGGATCTATATATTTGGATCCACATGTCATGGGTAGGAATTGGAGCACTATTTTCAATTAGCTATTGCGTTTGAGTATCTTCTGAGCGTAATGAACAACAACACTTGGCCATGGGATCCAGGTTTAAATTGGAGCTTATTGGCCCGCTTCAACATGGTGGTTGGCATGTGTACATGGACATTAGTTCTCTAACCTACTTCATCATTATGGTACACATTCCTCTATGGGACCCTAGTATATGGTTGTACCTTCTCACAACAAGTATCAAGAGAAATGCTTTTCTAAGGGGTGGAATGTTGGGATTCTCCCTAACTAAAGGGCCCATGGTAGAGTAATAATTATGGAGGAAATTCATTGTAAGGTGGAATAGGTCCTCAATATTATTAAATAACTCCCACTATGGTAGTTAATATTAATTAAATGCAATGGGGCCTCAATAAAGAAGGTCCAGTAGGTAGTTAGGAGATTGTTATGATTAGAATTATCTTGATAATTATAAGGATGGATAACTTATTATGAGAAGTGTGGAAGATTATTATAATTGAATCTTATCTCATTAGGAGGTTGTCCCCTTAAAGAGACAAGTGAGCAAAAGTGGATTGTTTCCATAAAAGATCAATTGTAAGGTGTTTCCTTATCTTAAAAGTTTTGATATTAAAAAAGAATGTACAACATATATTTTGCATGTGATTATATTTTCATATCTAAGGCACATAACACTCATGAATTTGAATACACACTATGATATGTTGTGTTTGATATTTTGTGCTAGTTAGGTTTCCAAAAAACAAAATGGTAAGGACTATAACTTTGATTCCTTCTATGGTTTGTTAATTAGGGCACAAGGGAAATTACTTGATGAAATGAAATTAGAGGTCAAGCAACAAGTTCGTTTGTTGAAAAGTAGAGGTTGATCTACCTAAAAAGAAAGAGGATAACTATGCAATCAAAAGAAAAGGAAGGATTCCATTGAACAATGAGAATAAGAAGAGTGATGAGTATATTTTGACTAAAAAAGGTAGAAAGAAGAAGATTTTCCGCTATCATGGAAAATTGGGACATATGGAGAAGCCTTGTTGGAATAAGACTAGAGAACTATAAGAGAAGGTTAAGAACCTTGAAGGAGACATGTCAAATCAACCATTGTGTTGAGATAAACAATTATACTAAAAGGGGGGAGTGAATCAGGCTTAAATTTAACAATTATTTTCACTAAAACAGAAGTCACTTCACCACATCAATCATTAACACAATGCGTGAACACAAACATTAATGTGTAAACCCAAACTGAAAGAAAATTTATAATGCTTGTTTAACTATCTTCAATTTGTTATAATGTTACAGGAAACCACTTGTGAGGGCACCAATCCTCTGTAAACACCAATTTACAATGTTGCAATCTTCAACCTGCCAAAGAAATGAGGTCACCTATCTTTTGTAAACAACAATTTACATCTACTCAAGCTCCAACTAGTTTTATAGATGAAAATACTCATTTTCTACATTTCAATTCAATCTAGCACTTTGTTGTTCATTGTTAAATTGTCAAAATTTAGGCCTTTAGTCCATTAAAAAATAGATTTCCTCACTCGATAGTTACATAACGTTTCACTTTTTGTTCCAACACCTAATTAGCCTTTACAATCCTCATAATTATGTTGTCACTTCTCTTTAAACTATCCTATAGGCCAGTTGTCTAGATGTACCAGAGCTTGGACTTCTCTAGAAATAAAAAAGGATAAAAACACAAAAAATATATAATAATCACCTCTTGTAGACCTTCCTTAACAACTCAACATCAAATAAAATTCAACCTAGGTTTCCAACAGAACTCAACCTCTAGCGGAAGTTTCCCTCCAATAGAAATCGACCTATAGTAGAAGTTCCCCTCCAATAGAACTCAACCTCCAACAAAACTCAATTATGGTTCTTCTCTTCTTGCCTCACAAGGTATGAACCCTTGTATTGTTGCCTTCTTCATTCACTTAGAAAAAATCCAAATTGTTTGATTCAAATGAGCCACATGAGTGGCATATTCATATGATTTTAACGATGTATGTTTGTTGGGGGACGGCCTATCTTTTACTTGGGCCAACTTAAATTATGGCTATATATATATATATATATATATATATATATATATATATATATATATATATATATATATATATATATATATATATATATATATATATATATATATATATATATATATATATATATATAGTAGGTTTTAACCTTGCACAGAAATTACCTGCAAATGAATTCTAAAAAAAAGAAAATAAACAATGACGAGAATATAAAACAAATACATAGAGATTTCCCCTGGATCCCAAAACCAAGACTACCAGACTGATTTTTCACTATTTTCTTTCAATGTTACAATACATATATATACATGTCAAAGCATTCATAAACCCCGATCTATCAACCCTAGATTAGAGCATAGTTGTAGTTCCCTTGACTGGATCTACAAAATACCACGGGCATAAAACCATCATGCCCAAAACCATGTGCAAAATCCATGCACAAAACCATAGGTAGGTCCACCCACCTAATATAGGGTACAAAAAATAAATTTTGGGGTGCTGCGCCAGACCTCGTACAAGGGGGCTACCCCCCCTGAAACCCCTCAATAGGGGGATTACACCCCCCTGCTACGTCCAACACAACGAACAAGGGGGGCTAACGCCCCCCTTGTGACCCCCCACGTGTGCGACTAATCATGGAAAGAATATAACACACACTCAACATATATATATATATATATATATATATATATATATATATATATATATATATGAACACATTCAAAAACCCATTTCTCCTCAACTGTGTGGAGTTAGGGGGCATGCCACCTATCGTTGGAAACGCCTTGAAGTATGCTATTTGACTATGTAACTTTCTCTTTTATTTGAAGAACCATTGAAATCAAAATGTTGAGAGTGTATTATATTCTTTCCATGACTAACCCCAGGCATGAAGTCAAGGGGTTAGAGGGGGGGCCGGAAGTACCCCCATGTTTTGGACCCTATTTTAGGTGGGCAGACCTACCTATGGTTTTTTGCATGGATTTCACACATGGTTTTGTGCATGATTGTTTTTTGCCCATAGTATTTTGTAGATCCTGTCAAGGGAACTATAGTTATGTTCTAATCTAGGGTTTATGAATGCTTCGACATGTATATATATGCATTGTAACATTGAAAGGAATATAATGAAAAATCAATCTGGGAGTCCTGGTTTTGGGATCCATGGGAAAATCTCTGTGTATATTTGTTTTATGTTTTATTCTCTTGCCATTGTTTATTTTCTGTCTTTAGAATTCATATGCAAATAATTTATGCACAAGGTTAAAACCTATAAATAACAACCATTTTCAACAATCTCTTCCATTGTTATTGATGGAAATACTTTGATATATAATTCTTCTAACAATTTCTCCCCCTATCTGCATTATCTCCATACTTCTTCTCAGTTATTCCCCTTATCTGCATTCTCCCCCCCTTTGGCATCAATAGCAAAGGGTGCTCCCTCTGAGTTTATGCTTTATTTATTGATATAAAGGAGATATCACACCTAATTTCTTCTGAATATATTCAAATGTTTCTCTGGGCAAAGCTTTTGTAAAAATTTCAGTAATTTATTATTTGGTGCCAATATATTCCATTTTGACATTCTTCTCAGTGGCTTGTTATTTGAGGAAATGATACATGATTGGAATGTGCTTTGATTTTTAGTGCATTAAATTATTTCTTGAGATATCAACTACACTGCAATAATGTTGTCATAGAAAATGACTATTGAATGATTATATTCCACTTTGATTTCCTGCAAAGTTTGTTTCATCTAAAGAAATTGAGTACAAAAATATGTGTTTTTTGTTTTGTTTTTGGTTTTATGTATTCAACTTCAGTTATAGAAAGAGAAACTAATGGTTGTTTTCTGCTTAACCAGGACACATGACAATCTCGTAAGAAAAATGCACTTCCATTGGTGCTTTTTCTATCATCAATGCTACCTTCCCAATCAACATGTGTATGCCAATAGTGTGAAATTTGTACTCTTAGGATACTAATGATCAAAATCAAGTGTGCCTTTTAGGTATCAAAATATCCTCATTACTGCTTACATGTGTGATTCCTTTGGTGATCACTGAAATTTTGCAATTATTCCTACTACTAACATAATATTTGGTTTTGAATTTTTCAAGTATAGTAGACTCCCAATCATATACCTGTAAAGAGTTGAATTTACTTCAAGATATACATCATCCTTACTTAACTCGCATTTGGTAATCATAGGTGTACCAAAAGGGGCACATTCTTCCATTCCAAACCGCTTGAGAATCTTCTTGAGTATTTGGTTTGGGCAATGGATATTCCTTCATTGGTTTGATAAACCTATAGCCCAAGGAAGAAGGATAAGTCTCCAATCATTGACCTTTAAAATTCCTTCGACATTTCCTAAGCAACTCCATGACTCATATCATTGTTATTGCTTCAAAAAATGACATCATCCACATATACAAATGTAATTAATAATTTTTCCTTTTCCATATTGATGTAGATAGTGTGTTAGAAACCACTCTTCTGAATCCTTGTTGAAGATAGTGGTCTAGCTTGGCATATCAAGCTCTTCAATCTTGTTTTAACCCATAAAGTGTTGGCATTATCGCTTAATGATTGGTTGGCATTGATGTCAACCTAGGTTTGTTCATGGTCCTTGTTGCATTGATGTTGTTGGTGTGGAAGTCTCAAGGTGTTATAGGTATGACGGGGTTTATTGAGGTGTCATAGAAGTTGCAAAGGTATGAAAAGGATCTAGAAGTCATGTTGTGTGAAGAAGTTATGTTGCAAATGGATGCAATATTAAGTTGCAAATCTGGTGGAACAAGGGATGCTATATGAGGTAACACAATTGTTAAAGTCAAAGAAGTGTGTTATAACATATGTCGTAGAGTGTGGAAGGTGCATTATAGCACAATTTAAAATATTAAAGGGTGGGTTACAGTCCTTTAGGTGCAAAAACAAAACCACGAGCATAATCCAATGAATTTTCTCTTTGTAAAGTGTGGTAACATTCCATTTGACTTGGTTCTCCAACGCATGCATGATTTGGTCCTCCAAAAAACAACTGGTTGCATTTGAAGTGTGAACGCATTGATGGCTGGATTAGTGGGGTGATGGAACACATTTATTGTGTAGTTGTGGAGCAATTATTAGTTTGAGTTAGTGGTTTATTTACCAATAAAATTCACTAAGCAAAAGTGAGAGAGTTGGGATGGAAAGAACTGAAGGTTGTCAACATCATGCCAGAAAGGGTGTGCGCATGGAATAAAAAAAGGGGCTATGCATAATTTGTTCAGAAAAATGATTCAAAACGTAAAGGTATGGTCTACACAACTTGTAGAAGGAGACAATGTGATTAGAAACTAACCATTACACCCATATATAGAAATTGAATGTGCATAGATGCGCGTTGGACCAAATTTGGACTGTGTATTTCTAGTATAGAGTATATAGAGATTGCACATGAAAAAGATGGAGCACCTTTAGCTGAATGCATGGAGAGAAAAAGGAACATGTGCGTACAAAAATGGGATGAAACAAGTTGCAAAGTATATTGATCATGTGTGATGTTACAGATCTAATGAATGCAACAATTACAAAAGATAAATAACATGATTTGAATGTTACTGTGAATATAAAAGACAAGGAGTAGGTCAATGGGGAGTTTTCAGTGACCAACAACAGGATTTGTGGATGTATATACATTTCATATGCTAAAAATTGTGATGGCCAATTAGATAGTGCACATAGACCAGGGGAGCACCTATGCATGGACAGGGGAATTAGATCATTGAAAAATACACGTGGAAGAAAAAGAAGGGTGTTAAAAGGAGTGTTGTATGTGGGGATAAATGCATATTTTGGGAATATTATTATGGCACACAGATATGGAACTAAAGAATGCGATGGAATGAACACTGAGACAACATTATTATAGTCTTTGCAGAGAGTGACTTGGTGAAAAAAAATTCACACTAGTGTTATGATAGCTAGGCAAAAAGAAATTTTGGAAGTTGTTGATTGCACAACAAATTGTTGAACCTACTGCTATAGAAGGTCAAGAGAAATCAACATAGTGCACATGACAGAGAAACAAGTGTTTTTTAGTGTGAGTGATTATTGTGTAGAAATAACTCAAAATTTGCAGTTGCTAATGAAATCAAACTGAAATCAATAGACACAAATTTATTCTACTAAATTCTGTGGAAGGAAAATCACAATAGAAACACATGCAATCATTTAATCAAAATGAACACATTTTTTTTAATGGGGAACCCAACTAGAAAAAACTCCCCCTATTTTTGTATTATATCAGATGACAACAATGATCAATTATAATGACTTCTTCAATGGTTGAAGCTCAATCTGCACTGCAATTATGATCTCCTCCTAACTCTTCTCTGGCCAATACTTAGCTAAAATAGGCCTCATGCTATCTCCTATTTCTTTATGCAATTCCTACTCCTAAAGAATAGGGAAGCTCCCATTTCCTTGCACAATTTGAAGGGAATTAACTCACTTGCATACCACAAAATCTCCAACTTCACTAGGTAATTTAGATTGCATGCATGACTAGGGATATTTTTACTAAATTGACTAGTTAACTAAGAGTTAGTTGAGTTTACAATAATTACAACTACTCAACTGAACTCATACTGACTCTATTCTAGACTAGAGCTCAAATAATTGAATTTCACTGAAGATAACACCTATAGATAGCTATATCTTAGCCACCAACTTGCACAAAACTATACTTTTAGCCCACAAACTCGAATTGACTAACTTAATTGAGTGATTTGGCCATGTCAATCCTGCTAACTGCTTGACAACTCATCCTGTTGAAGTGGAAATTCAAATATCTTCATTTGACTATGGCACAAGTCAAATGAAGGTTTTCTTGCTACAATTTAACACTCCCTCTTAGCAAGAAAAGGGTTCTGAACAAACCCAATCCTGCTCATGTGGAACTCGAACTTTCCTCTATACAAAGGCTTTGTAAATATGTATGCATAATTCTCCTCTTAAGGAATGTAATGTAGCATAACAATTCTCCTATGCAGACATTTTCTCAGGTGATAGTGCCACCTATTTCCTCCTGACGAATTTTTTGTAGATAGTGCCACCTATTGTCTCCCCTGTACAAGCATCCTCTTTCCTCTAGTTAGTACCTAGAGGAGTATCCATGGGTTTGTAATCCTGCATGTAGAATCTTTGAAGGATTTAAGAGTTTTACTTCCCTTGTCCAACAAATATCTCCACATCTCCCTGCCACACCTCCAAGCCAAGGAAGTAGTGCATCAAACCCATATCCTTCATCTCAAACTCTCTTGCAAGGTCCTCCTTGCAAGATTGGATCAACCTATCATCTCCTGTCAGTATCAAATCATCCACATAGAGAAATAAGATTAGAAAACAACCATCTAACATAATGTAGTAGAGATTGGCATCTGCTTCACTCTTATTGAATCCCAATCCACTGAGATAAGAATCTACGTGAGTGTACCAAGCACGAGGTGTCTGCTTGAGACCATAGAGGGCTCTCTTGAGCCTACACACATGTGTCTCTCTGCTAAAGGTCTTGAACCCCCTAGGATGCTCAATGTAGATCTCTTCCTCAACCACTCCATTTAGGAAGGAAATTTTAACATCCATTTAGTGGATCCTCCACCTCATTTGTGCTGCTAATGCAAGTATGGTCCTAATATAGGAGTATCTTGCCACAGGGGAAAATGTCTCCTCATAATCAATCCCCTCCACCTGTGAGAATCCTTTGGCCGTAAATATGGCCTTGTAATTCTCAACACTTCCATTAGTTGCGTGTTTCACCTTATACAACCACTTGGAACCAACAACTGACTTTTTCTCAGGCCTGGGCATCACCTCCCAAACATTGTTCTTCGTGATGGAGTTATACTCCTCCACCATGGCATCCAACCAAAATTATTGGAAGATTCTTCTTCGAAAGAATATGGCTCATAATCAATCAAATGTGGCACGATTGTCATATATCCTATATATATTTCTAGTTATATCCTCTGTCTATGCAAGGAGATAGGAGCTCCAACCTACTTCTGAGCTCCCTACACCAATCTTTCAACCATCCTGGTCCTCTTCCTCCCTTCTCTGTAAATCTCTCAATGAGTGGGTGCAAGATATGACTGGGGCTCCTCCTTTGGAGCTAGAAGCTCCTCCTTTGGTGGTATGCTTAGATCTTGCTCTACAGAGCTCCTCATGGCTTTCTCCTCATCAAATCTCACATCCCTCCTCATAACAATCATCCTGTGTGAGGGCATGTACACCCAATAAATATGAGGTGTCTCGAAATAGCCCACACAGATCCCCCTCTCTATAGTGGGATCTAACTTTTGCTACTATCTTTGGAGACATGACAATAGAATATGGATCCAAAAATGCAAAAGTGGGAGACATATGGATTCCTCCCAGTGAAATCCTCTTAAGGTGTAATCATTCCAAGAATTTTGTGAGGGCTCATGTTCTGCAAGTAAACAATTGTATTAGAAGCTTCTACCCACATGGATAGTGGAAATCCATGGTCATGTAACATTTCTCTAGCAACTCCTACAATACTTCTATTTTTCCTCTCTGGAACCCCATTTTGTTATGGGTTGTGGGGTACAATAATCTCCCTTCTAATACCCTCCTTGGCACATAATTATTTGAAGGCATTAAACACATACTCTCCTCCGTTATCACTTCTGAGGGATTTAATTTTATTTCAAGTCTCATTTTCAACCAAGGCTTTAAATTCAACAAACTTTGAATAAACCTCATCTTTCTTCTTCATGAAATAGATCCAACATTTGCGGAAAAAATCATTAATGAAGATCACATAACCTGTGCTTTACAGTTGAGACTATGGAAAATGGTCCATGCACATCTGAGTGAACTCGCTCCAAGATGGATCCAGCTTTGCTATCTCAAACCTGAAAGGAGGATTTAACATATTTTCCAAGATTGCATCCCTTACAAACATCATGTTGATCAAGGGTGAATTTTGGAAGTCCAATGGTGATCTGTTGCATTATTTTCAAAGCTCCATGGTGTAGGTGTCCTATGCGCCTATGCCAGAGCCCTCCAACATCTCATCCCTGAACATGTTCTTCCTTGTTATTCAATGCAGCCCATGCACCTTCTAGCTTGTAGATATTTTTAATCTTGACACCTATTTGTTTTACTTGTCTAGTAGCAACATGCTTCAGATAAGACTTTCCTTTACTAAACACCACATCATATCCTCTATCTTCAATTACAAATACAAAAACTAGATTTTTCTTTAGACCGGGCATGTACATTGAATTCTATAAGTGAAGATGGGAGCTTGACTCCGTCTTAAAGGTGACAGTGCCAATCCCTTTGATACTATACCTTCCATCATCTCCAAGCTCTATGTGTAATTTTAGGTCCTTCTCCTCTAAGATGCTGAAGAACTCCTTATTTCCTGTAATATGAAATGAAGCATTAGAGCCTAATTACCATACACTACCTAGTACAGTACTTTCCATGCAAGAAATGAGGGTGAAATCCAACTCGAATTGTGATACGAGAGGATCTCCTCCTTCTCATGTTGCAACCTTCTCATTAGATTTCTTATGAGGACACTTGGTTGCATAGTGTCCATACTCATGGCAATGAAATCATTTAGTTTTAATGAGGTCTTTCATCTTGCCATGGTTCTAGATGGATTCTGCCTTGCATTGGGCCTTCTTGCCTTTGGCTTTCTTTCCTTTCCCAATTAAGGAATTTTTTTCTTCCTCGTCAATTATGGATGAGACTCCATCTCTAGTGTTTGTTTTAATGTCATCCTGCACCAAGTCAGACCAAAGTATCTCCCAATCTGGGAGCTTGTCTCTTCCATTAACTCAATCCTAATAGTTGTGCCACAACTTTGGAAGACAAGGAGCACTAAGCTCACAAGTTCAAATGGAGGCACAGTCTCTCGAACTCCTCCAAGTTCATCTCTCACCTGAGTGAATCTAGATAGGTATTGAAAAATAGTTGCTTTCAAATAGATTTATGAGAGTTTTCTACATTGCAAAAGTAGTCTCATAGCATACAAATTTGAAACCACATGGTCTCTAACTCCCAATGGGATAATCCTCCTGGCTTTAGCAGTATCTTTCTTCCATTGAGCCAACTATTGTGCATCTGATCTTGTTGGTTTTAGAATATTTGTTTGTGTGTATGCCAATACTTCATTGTCATCCAACACAACTTCCATTCTTGTTTCCAAGCACATAAATTCTAAGTTACCTACAATGCATACTCAAGCCTCAATCCATCAAAAGATATTGTTCCTGCACTAAAGAAATACCTGCACCACAAATATGTTATTAGAAATTTCTTTGAGAAATGATCAGGAACCTCGTTTCTATTTATTTTTCAATAGCTCTGATACCATGTAGAAATAACTCAGAATTTGTAGCTACTAATGAAATCAAACTAAAATCAATATACACAAATTTCTTCTACTAAATCTTGTGGAAGGAAAACTGACAATAGAAACATGAGAAATCATCCGATCATAATGAACACGTTTTTTTTTTGGGTTTTATACAATTTTTTCATGATTGCAGACAAAGGTGAATTCCCTATATCTAGTGTTATGATCTAGAACAACAGAAGAAAAAAAGCATGAAGTTTTCCTTAGAGAAATTAGAGTATGGGAAAGAAGCCTACATGGAATATGTAGCAAGCGTTGCTTTCCTCCTCGCTTGTAAGCTCCAAATCTAGCTCCAAGTGTTATAATTAGAACCTGTATATACAACTAAAACAAACAAAGGGCCCACAACATCCATGTATCATAATCTAAAATCTATATTCAATGAATCAACATGGCATTGAAATACCTGAGCAAAAACATAACACAATAAATATAGGAAAACAAGATACTATTTGTATTGATTCAGGTGGATATTGGTGGCCACCCGCCTATTCCACCTAGACCCTGAGTCAATTTCTTTCGTTTCTTTGATTATGGCAACATTTACTATTTTTAGCAGTTTTTCTAGTCTTGAATGTTTAGGGTTGTTTTTCCCCCCTAAACGACATTTTTTTGAGGTTTGTGACATGCTTATATCCATAGGCTAGGTTTTTCCACAAATCCTGTAGTACTTGGAGAGCTATTTCCAACAAGGTATCGTACATGCCAAATGAAGATCATCTAACCAAGTTACGACCTCGGGAAGTTGGTTGCCCAACTAACCCCAATGGGGCCCAAAAACTCTTGGTGTTCCATCTCCCAGGATTAGGGTTTTGGTTGTTTAGGTTTTTTCGCTTGTTGTTCAATAATAAAAATTCCCTTGAGCCTCATTGTAACACAGTTCAAAGGAATGTAGACGTCACATATCTTCTCAGAGATAAGCTACCATTGCCAGAGCTAGTTTAGTTCCATTCTACTTATAAGCATTTTTCAGTTCTTTGATACTAATGAAATGAATATTTATTTGTTCTACATCTCTGTGTTTATGTTTATATCTATATTCTGTTGTGTTCTTGCATAAACCTAGATCAGTAGTATCAGAGCGGTCTGCTCTTTCTCTGTATTTCTTTGCATGTCCCCAATGAGGTTAGGGTATAAGGAGTTAGGGATCAAACTGGTTGGACCTTTTCAAGACCAGCCTCACAAACCCCGATGACCTCCCATGGCAGAAGAAAACAAAGATGAGGGAGCAGGAGATCCTTTCAAAATATTGCTCAAGGAAGCCCTCGAGCGACAAAGGAATGCGATCATGGATAACTTTTCCCAAATCCTTCTACGACTACCCACATGCAACACATCTTCATCCAACATCCACTCTAGAGGCACCACTCCCTTTAAGGTACAAGTCAACTTTGACATTCCCATATTTGAAGGCCATATAGATGCAAATGTTGTAGATAGATGGTTAAATCTGTTGGAAGGATATTTTTCAGTTCATGATTTTTATAATTGGGAAAATATTACTTTTACACTCCTCAAAGCGCCCCCCATGTCAAGGACTGATGGGAAACCTACTCTGACGAGAGGGATGAGATTGTTTTGTAGATATTGTTTTTCTTGCAATAATTTTGGACATCGAGTAATATGTTGCAAGAAAATAGAGATTCATGAATAACAATTGTTTCAAGTATGGAAAACTTGGCCATAAAGCTTTTTCTTGTACATCTGACAAAGGAGGAGCTCAACCATTGAAGAAAAAGAAAGTATGGATGAGAAAAAATGAATTGTAAAGAGCCAATATTGTTGGATCTTCAAATGACTTCAAGGAAGGACACTTTGTCCTTAACGTTTTAGCCAATAACTTGCAAAAAAATATTCTACTCAAGGGGAATAGGTCCTTGATCTATGCTCATTAGAAGAGGGCTTCAAGAGAAGGAAAACATGAATGATGCATGTAATAAAAGGAATAACTTTAAGTATCATGCATCTAATCATTTTTCAGGTCCATAAGATCAGTAAGGAGTGTCACGGCCTTAGGGAGAGCTATGCATGAAGTTGAAGGCTTGAATGATAATCTTGTTTATTTTAGCATTGGAACAATTTTCTTGTTGAAACCCTAGCAATATTTTGGAGACATGGTAATAATGTAAGTGAGGATATGCAACTAGGGTTTGTAACTAGTTAGTAGCAACATGTTGCACTGCCATAGATTATGCTAGATTAGATTGTTGATTCCTATTCTTATGATACTGGTTACATGTTACTGATGTTGAAATTGATGAGAATTGTTACAAACATTATCACATATTTTTTGCTAGATTGTGTCAATTGCTACTTAGGAGATGTACGATTATGGCCAAGATGTTGTGAGTCAATCATGAGGTCTTATGAACTATCCATTGATATTATTTTATTGTTGTTGTAAAAGGACCACTATAGCCAATTGATGTCATGAAGTTTTATCTATATGTATTACAAGATAGTCATGTAAAGTAGGTTGTATCATGCATTATAGTGAGTATTTTACGGGCTTATGAGCTTATTGTGATAAGACTTGTATTTCATTATTAGCTCTGTAATTCATTTATGAAGATTTGTAACTAATGTTTAATCCTTTTGGTTGTGTCATGAGAGGTCTTTGGTCATGAGTTGATGTCTATGGTCCACAATATGTTGGTATCTTGCTATGAAAAAGAGGCAATGGTAGATGAAGATTTATTTGTGCAACAATATGAGGAGTTATTTGCAGATCGTTTACATATGTAGAGGAAAGTTGTACAACAAAGAGAAGACATGATGTTGGCTTGGAGCTTTTAGCATAATGTTGGTTAACATGTTTAGAGGTGTTGATTGATGTTCCTTTTAGAGAAACTAGACTACCCTTTGCCATTGATGTCAAAGGGGGACGAAGAAAGAAGAGATGTTTGTGTGTTTGCAAGAGGTTTCCATCAATTGAAAAGGGGGATATTAGTGACATCATGGCTCAATGATTGGTTGGAATTGATTTCAAACTAGGATTTTTCATGGTCCTTGTAACAAACCCAAGTTAAAAGTTCATGTAATAAATTTAATAAAGACAAAATAAGACCAAGGTCATGGGACAAGTATTCCAAGCTTAATGTTGGGAAAAACATCCTAGTGGGTGTTCATTTGGTTTATTATGGCTAAGGAAAATGGAAAAGGCTTTGAAAGGGCACAAAGGCATTAATTGGGATTTTATTTATGAAAATAAAGGAAATTAGGAGAAAAGGAAGGTGAAAGGTCACAAGTTGCATTTGAGGAGGAAAATGAAGGAAAATAATGGAAAATTGAAGAAAATAGAGGCCTCAATATTAAAAAGGCTTCTGAGGATCAGTTCACATTCTCTTGTCAGTTTAGTTTTGGAATTGGTTTCAGAGAGGAGAAGAGCACCAAGAGGAGAAAGAAGGCAAGCAAGCAAAGGAAGGACAAGAAAAGCAAAGGAAAGTAAGGATCAAACAAGGAAAGGTTGGATCAAGAGGCTTTAGTGGGAATATTTGTAGATAACAGGTTGCATGTATGATTTCCTAGTTAGTTTTAGCATGCATGGTATATGCATATGTGTATTTGGTTCATTTGTTGTCATTGGCGTGGGTTTTTCCTCGTTTGGCAGTGGTTTCATCCTTGCCTTACCATTTCTGGATAACCATGGAGTGACGAGATTCATTCTTGGTTGAGCCTTGGATTGTCAGAAGGTTTTGGATTCGGGTGAGGTGGTCTCAGGAAAATCCCAAGGGTTGGGGGTGGATATGGTTTTCTCCTGGAAGCCCTCAAAGGGTGGGTGGAGACAAGAAAATTCCTCAAGGGATGGTGAAGGAATTCTAAGGCATCCAATCTTGGTTTGCTTTTGTTATCTCGGGACCGGTTTAGGTGATATCACGGTAGTGTGAGGGTGGAGGTGGTTTAACCTATGGTTTCCCTTATTTATTTATGCATTGGTTTATCCCATGAGATCCCACATTCATGCTTAGAATATGGCACATGGGTGATTGACTAAAAGAAAGATTTGGTTCAACTCAATCTATGGTCAGGTGGTACGTGGAAGTTCCTGACTTGGTCGGCTTTTGTCTATGATTTATAAGAGCTCTATTCCCTTGTAATTCATGATTAATTATAATTGTTATTATGTGGCTTTAATGGTTGTTCTACCATTGCTGTTTATCTAGTTATATGTTGGTTATAAGCTTGGATTTATGACAGATTCAAGTTATGACCCTTATTATTTTTTAACTTGTAAATGAGTGGTTATAAAATGCATGACCTAATAGATATTATTGCAGCTATTGTGAGAGGGAATTCATCCTTCTTGATGTTTCTCAAATAAGTTTCACATATCTATGTTCAAATATGCATTCATGACCTGTAGATTTCATATTCACCATGTGCTTGTCATGGTTAGACCTTGTTAGAGAAGTCCTTGATTAATTTTTGTGTTAGAGGCTTTGTCCTTGTGTCGTTTATTGCTTTGGAAAGTTTAATAAATTTCTAGGAAATGACTTGGAGTCTAGCCCTGAAAAGGTGGCACAAATTTCGCAGTAGCAGGCATAGAACTGTGAAATTGAGACTGCAGTCGCATGGATGTAGACTTGTGCATGCGACTGGGAGTTCAGGTCAGTGGAAAAGAAATTTAACTCGAGGTTTGGGCACTTGGAAGGGTGGTTTAGTCCTTGGGGGTCCTGTAGCACCTTAGGGAAGTTAGTAAGTTCTTGTTTTGTCGACTCCATTTCCTTAAGGTTATCTAGGAAGTTGAGTCATGTCATAGTAGCCCTCAACTCATGTTTACACTGACAGGCTGGTAAAATTGGGTAGATATGGGAGGAGACATTATAGTCCTTGTTGCATTGATGTTGTTGATGTGGCAATCTCAAGGTGTTATAAGTATGATGGGGTTTATTGAGGTTTTATAGAAGTTGTCGAGGTGTGCAAAGGCTCCATAATTCATGGTATGTGAAGAAGTTATGTTGCAAATAGATGCAAGTTTAAGCTACAAATATGGTGGAACAAGGGATGCTATATGAGGTAACACAACTGTCAAATTCAAAGTAGCGCATTATAACACATGTTGCAGACTATGGAAGGCGCATTATAGATCAATTCCAAAGATTAAAGTGAGTGTTATAGTCCTTTAGGTGCAAAAACAAAACCATGGTCATAATCCAAAGAATTTTCCCTTGGTAAAGCATGGTAACGTTCCATTTGACTTGGTTCTCTAACGCATGTGTGATTTGGTCCTCCAAAGAACAACTGGTTGCATTTGAAGTGTGAATTCACTGATGGCTAGGTTAATGTTGTGATGGAATGCATTCATTATGTAGTTCTGGAGTGATTGTTAGTTTGAATTAGTGGTTTATTTACTAATAAAATTCATTGAGTAGAAGTGAGAGAATTGGGATGGTAATAACTGAAGGCTGTGAGCATCGTGCCAGAAATGGTGTGCACATGGAATAAAAAAAGGGGCTATGCATACTTTGTTATGAAAAATGATTCAATATGTAGAGGTGTGGTTTGAACAACTTGTAGAAGGAAACAATGCGATTAGACACTGATCATTACACCCATACAAAGAAATTGAATGTGCATAGATGCACACTAGACCAAATTCAGACTGTGCATTTCTACTATAGAGTATATAGACAATGTGCATGACCAAGTTGGAGCACATGTATATGAATGCATGGAGAAAAAAAGGAACATGTGTGCAAGGAAATGGGATGAAACAAGTTGCAAAGTATATTGATCATGGTTTTACAAATCTGATGAATGCATCAATTACAAAGGATTAATAGCAAAATTTGAATGTTAGTGTGAATAGAAAATACAAGGAGAAAATCGATGGGGAGTTTTTAGTGACTAACAACTCGATTTGTGGATGTCTATAGATTGCACATGCTGAAAAATGTGATGGCCAATTAGATAGTGTGCATAGACCAGGGGAGAACTTGTGCATGGATAGAGGAATTAGATAATTGAAAAGTGTGTGTGGAAGAAAAAGAAGGGTGTTAAAAGGAGTGTTGTATGTGGGGATAAATGCTAATCGTGGGAAGAGTATTATGGCACATAGATCTGGAACTAAAGAATGTGATGGACTGAGCATTGAGATAGAGCATTATGATAGTCTTTGTAGAGAGAAACCTGGTGAAAAATAGTGCACACTTGTGTTACAAGAGATAGGAAAAAGCAATTTTGGTAGTTTTTGGGTGCACAACAAATTGTTGAACCTACTCTTGTAGAAGGTCAAGATAAATCAACATAGTGCACATGATAGAGAATAGTTTTTTTTAGTGTGAGCGATTATTTTTTTTTAGGAGGGATCCACATATTAGTGTTAAAATTTACATAGGGTTGAGTTTAATAGTGGTGTAGCTTATCTGTTGCCTTGTAATGTGCATGGTTTATGTATTCATTGTATGTGGGTTGTATTTCCATGCTTATATTGAGTTGATTCATGTCAACATATGCAGTTGAGTTGAGTCAATGTTGGGGTTGATGTCACAATATTAAGTCAAACTATGTAGGGTAGAGTTGTTTGATGTTCTGTGGGGTGAGAGAGTCTTATTGTTTGCTCTTGAGAGGGTTTTGAGTTAGAGTTTGTTAAGGAGAGTGATTGTTGAGCCTGTGTGTGTCAAAGAGAGTTTAATGTGTGGATCAATCATATGTTTATTGTTAGTTATGTTGATGATAAGGGTTTGATTTGTGTGAGTGGATGTTGCATTGAGAGGGCAAAGTGATTGTAAAAATGTTGTTGACGGTATGAGATAATTATAGAAGAATTTTGTTGTTGTTTTTCTTGGGGGTCCTGTCTAAAAATTCTGAAACAAGGCCCTAGAAGAATATGAGGTTGTGGCCTTTGGGCAAGTGGTGGCTTGCTAGTCAAGGGGTAGTGGCTCCTTGCTGGTGGTTGGTATATTAATCATGAGTGGTTAACATGTTTATATGTATTGGTTGATGTTCCTTTTAGAGAACATAAACGACCCTTTTCCATTGATGTCAAAGGGGGAGGAAGAAAGAAGATATGTCAGAGTGTTTGTAGGAGGTTTCCATCAATGCCAAAGGGGGATGTTGTTGGCATCAAGGCTTAATGATTAGTTGGAATTGATGTCAACCTAGGTTTGTTCATGGTCCTTGTTGCATTGATGTTGTTTATGTGGCAGTCTCAAGGTGTTATAGGTATGGCAGGGTTGATTGAGGTGTTCAGAGGCTCCATAGGTCATGTTGTGTGAAGAAGTTATGTTGAAAATGGATGCAATATTAAGCTACAAATATTGTGGAACAAGGGATGCTATATGATGTAACACAATTGTCAAAGTAAAAAAAACACATTATAACGCATGTTGCAGAGTGTGGAAGGCGTGTTATAGCGAAATTTAAAATATTAAAGGGTGTGTTACAATCCTTTAGGTGCAAAAAAAAAACCACGAGCATAATCCAATGAATTTTCTCTTGGTAAAGCGTGGTAACATTCCATTTTACTTGGTTCTCCTACGCATGCGTTATTTGGTCCTCTAAAGAACAACTGGTTGCATTTGAAGTGTGAATGCACTGATGGCTAGGTTAATGGCATGATGGAATGAATTCATTGTGTAGTTGTGGAGCAATTTTTAGTTTGAGTTAGTGGTTTATTTACTAATAAAATTCACTGAGCAAAAGTGAGAGAGTTGGGATGGAAAGAACTAAAGGTTGTGACCTTCGTGCCAAAAATGGTGTGCACATGGAATAAAAAAAGGTGTTATGCATACTTTGTTTTGAAAAATGATTCAATACGTAGAGGTGTGGTCTACACAACTTGTACAAGGAGATATTATGATTAGACACTAACCATTACACCCATTCAAAGAAATTGAATGTGCCTAGATGTGCACTGGACCAAATTTGGACCGTGTATTTCTAATATAAAGTATATATACAGTGCACATGACAAGGTTGGATCACCTGTACATGAATGCATGGAGAACAAAATGAACATGTGCGCAAGGAAATGGGATGAAACAACTTTCAAAGTATATTGATCATGAGTGATGTTACAAATCTAATGAATGCATTTGATTGCAAAATATTAATAACACAACCCAAATGTTAGTGTGAATAGAAAAGACAAGAAGAAAATAGATGGGGAGTTTTCAATGACCAAAAATATGATCTGTGGATGTCTATAGATTGCACATGCTGAAAAATGTGATGGGCAATTAGATAGCGTGCATAGACCAGGGGACCAGTTGAGCATGGACAAAGGAATTATATCATTGAAAAGTGTGGCAAAAAAAGAAGGGTGCTAAAAGGAGTGTTGTACATGGGGCTAATGCTAATAATGGGAAGAGTGTTATGGCACACAAATCTGGAACTAAAGAATGTGAAGGACTGAGCATTGAGACAAAGCATTATGATAGTCTTTGCATAGAGCGACCTAGTGAAAAATAGCGCACACTTATGTTATGAGAGCTAGAAAGAATCAATTTTGGTAGTTGTTGGGTGCACAACAAATTGTTGAACCTACTCCTGTAGAAGGTCAAGAGAAATCAACATAGTGAACATGACAGAGAATAATTTCTTTTAGTGTGAGTGATTATTGTGTTTTAGCAAGGATCCACAGGCTATTGTCAAAGTTTACATAAGGTTGAGTTTAATAGTGGTGTAGCTTATATGTTGCCCTGTAATGTGCATGGTTGATGTATTCATTGTATTCAGGTTGTATTTCCATGCTTATGTTGAGTTGAGTCATGTCAACATATGTGGTTGAGTTTAGTCAATGTTGGGATTGATGTTGTAGTATTAATTCAAAATATGTAGGGTAAAGTTGTTTGATGTTCTATGGGGTGAGAGATTCTTATTGGTTGCTCTTGAGAATGTTTTGAGTCAGATTTTGTTGAGGAGAGTGATTGTTGAGCCTTTGTGTGTCAAATAGAGTTTAGTGTATGGATCAATCATATGCTTGTTGTTAGTTATGTTTATGATAAGGGTTTGATTTGTGTGAGTGGATGTTGCATTGAGAGGGAAGAATGATTGTAAAAATGGTGTTGACTATATGAGCTAATTAGAGAAGAAAGTTATTATTGTTTTTCTTAGGGGTCCAGTCTAAAAATTCTAAAATGAGGCCCTATAAGAATAGGAGGTCGTGGCCTCTAGGAAAGTGGTGGATTGATAGAGAAGGGGTATTGGCCCCTTGCTTGTGGTGGCCAACTAAAACTTTGTAAAGATATGATTGATTGATTAATAGAATTTAAGCAGAGCAACAACAACATGGGTGGAAGTTTGACCCGGAGGGGTATTTCCACCAGACATCCTTTTGTCTCATTGTGCATGATTATGTGTTGATGATATATATTCTTTATGTTCACATGTCCTAATATGTTGTTTAATTGATGCACAATGTTGTTCATATAAATCCATAAAAAATTATAAAAAATTAATAAAACCTATCACTACTGATTCACCCCCCCGAGTAGTGAGTTGCTTCCAACATAAAGAGCTTCTTCAATTTGCACATATAATTATAATCTTTATTTATAGGCGAGTCAAAATATATTGCTTGTAAGATGTAAACTTCTTACTTTAAATATCCATTTAGAAAGGTTGATTTAACATCCATATGATAAAATTTGAAGCCTTTAGAACATGCAAATGCCCAAAAAATTCTTATTGCTTCTAATATGGCAACTAGAGCAAAGGTTTCTTCGAATCAATTCCTTCGAATTGTGCATATCCCTTAATACAAGTCTCAATGCCTTATTTCTTTGTCCATCTTCATTCATTTTTTTTTTGAATACCCATTTAGTTCGAATAACATTTTTGTCTTTTGGTAGTGGCACAAGTTCATAGATTCCATTTTTAATAATTTGATTCAATTCTTCTTCCATACCATTCACCCAATGTTGGTCCTTATTGACTTGTGCAAAATCCTTTATCTCTATTTTGGATAACAAGGAAATATTGACTTTTCCTGGTGAATTGGTCATTCTTTTTTGCATTTGAATATCTAATCTCCAATAATTTGGTTCTCTAGGTGATGTTTTTGCACAAATTTGAAAGTTGTCTTAGATGGAGACTTCTCTTATTTTTCTTGTTCTTCCTTTGTAGTAATCTCTTCTTGGTCCACGTAGATGGTGTCTTCTGAATTCTCATTTTTTTTCTTTTGCTTCTTTCTCTATCCAACCTTCATCTATTCTCACATCAATACATTCCACAACTTTGTGTAGTCTTTTATTGTAGAATTTTTAAGATTTACTTTTTGTTGAGTATCCAAGGAATATCCCCTCATATACTCTAGAATCAAATTTTCCCAAATTATCGTCATTTATCTTCATGTAACACTTGCTTCCAATTTTTTTAAAACACTTAACTGAAGTTGGTATGTCTTTCTATAGCTCATATGGTGTCTTGTCATTATTAACTCAAAGTTGAGCTCTATTCATGATGTAAATTGTTGCACCAAATGATTCTCTCCAAAAGTTATTTGGTAATTTGGCCTCCAACAACATTATTCTTGTTGTTTCTTTCATTTGTATTTTCTTTCTTTATATAACTCCATTTTTTGTGTGGAGTTCTTGCAACTGAAAGTTGCATCTTGATTCCATATTTCTCATAGATTTCATTAAAGTCATTTGAGGTAAATTCACCTCTTCTATCTTATCTTAAACATTTGATTCTTATATCACTTTCATTTTAAACCAAGGCTTTGAATAATTCGAAAGCATCTGGTCATATAAACCTCATTTGGTCTTAAAGGAGGTTTTCTAGGTATCTTCTTCTCTGACTCAAACCTAGTGATAACTTGAATGCAAGTCCAACATGGTGAAGTATTTTTCTTGTAGAAGCTAATCCAACGAATCATCTATCCTAGGTAGAGGATACCTCTTCCCGAGTGTAATTTTTTTCAGTTCCATGCAATCAATACACATCCACCAAGTCCCATCCTTCTTTGGAACAATTATGATGGGGGATCCATAAGGAGAGGTGCATGGCTGAATGACACCCTATTCCAGCAGTTGCTACAACTATTTCTTCACCTTATTTGCTTCTATAATAGACTACCTATACAACCCAATGTTTGGCAATGAAGAGTCTAGCAACACTTGGATCTTGTGATACACTTCGCTCTTGCATGGTAGCCCTTTTAGGTCTTGGAAGACACCCCTATATGCTTGTAGCAACTTTTCTAATTGTTGTTTTTGTTCCCTATTACACCCCTTTAGGGATGACTTAGCCCTCGTTGACTCTTCTATAGACACATTTTCTCTTAAAAATAAGAAATCATACATCTTACTAGAAATTATTAATTTCTTGGCCTGGTTAACACTTACCAATGAGATATTTGACTTTCCCTTGTGCATGTTGATGATTAAGGATTTTCCATACTTTATGAGGTAGTACAAGTTGGCTCTACACATGAAAATAAAATTCCCCATGTACATATAGGAATTCCTAGACACAAATCCACATAAATCAAGTGGAAATACATCCAATTATATTTCATCAATAAAACCAACGCTAACATAGAATTTTGTTCTACACTATTTGTTTACCTTTATTTTGGATTGGATCATCAAACCAACTGACTTTCCAACTTGGATACCGAGTACTAGACATCTTCTATTTCTTCATGAGTCATCGATGATATTTATGGAGGTTTAAGTGGTGAAATAAATTTTGAAGCGCCCATAGGCGCCATGTTTCTAAATAATAATGCTCTTATTTTTCATATTTTTGAAAATTTTTGAATCGCCAAAAATAGATATTCGAAACAAAATTTATTCCAATTTTAAGTTACATATATTTCAGAACCCTAATTTGTAGACTATCTAGATGATTGATATTTATCCTAATATATCTTTGAAATTTGAGCCCTTTTGAATATTAAACTTTGTCTTGTATCACTTTGCTATGTCTTCTATACAATTCCACAAGTCTACTAAAAATTTTATGTGGTAACTTTCCTAAAAATTGTTGATTTTTTTCCTATTTCCTAGTGAAAAATAATAGCATGCAACACATTTGATTTTTTGAATATGATTCTATAATTTTTACCTTAGGTTCCTTAGTATGTGTCCCGTTGATCGACAAAAATGAACTTTCAACATTTTAAGGGAGACCACCTGATCGGGAACTTAAAACAATTCCTTTTCCTTTGAAATGGTGGTTCCGACTAGTTCAATTGGGTCCAGTTACCCTCTCTCTATCTCTACCAGCTTAAAGTATGACTTTCACCTACCAATAGTGAAGAGACATTAGATCGACTCTTCTTGCTGATCAGGCAAGAAAGTGATCCTTAAGCTGACTTTATGGCCCACCCAAACCACTCTAAAGGTTTCCCCTATATGAGGGGACATTTAGGATGCAGAAAGTAGAAATACATGTAAATTATAATCTAAGATGAATCTAATCTTAGACCTATCTCAATTGAAAGAAGGATTAATCCCTCTCTCAATCAAGAGCAAGCTAAAAGAACAAGAAAAGAAACATAAGCATGTTGAAATTGGAATAATATAAAGGAAATAAATAAGGGAAATAGTTCCAAGATCTAATCCTTGTCTGAGCAAATGTATACAAATAAATTCCTATTAAATAGTTAACAGACATCCACTGCAAACATCTCCAATTATCAATAAAACATATGCATAAGAACAAAAAGATTCATGCTACAATACTGAAATAGTTCAAATACATGACATGTAGAAAGCAAGACATCTATAAGATTAAACGGTTAGATAGCTAGAAACTCAAGGAGATAAAGGTCTGTCCTTATGCAAGTTCCAGTTTTGAAACTTATTTCTGATTAACCCTGCAATATAGCTTGACCGGATTTTAAATGAGCATTTCAGTAAACAGTCAACAATAGTACTGAAAAGACACATACATACTCATACTCCAGAAATGAATTGGAAATATGAAGAATTTATTTTCAATAATAGAGCAATCAATATTTTTGTACATCTGATTACATAAATAAGTATTTTTATAAAAATGAATCAATTACATAAAACATCAGAGAATTACAATAGTGCAAGTCCTATGTTGTCTCTAAATCGATTCCCTGTCTGCACAGATGGATCTTATCTCACTACAATTGTATAAATGGGTCTCAACTCCTTCTATACAAACAAGTTGTAACCTCTACTATCACTCTGCCTCTTTTCTCTCATATTTGAATCCTCTTTCTCACAATCAGAGATGGGTATTTTTACATAATGGAAATATTAACATCCCCCTCTATATATTAACAACTGAGTTAATTAAAAGAAAATGAAACAAAATGATTCCTTCAGTTGGGGTTCTAGCCAAATGTAGGTGGCCACAATTGAGAAAAATGCCCAGTTTAGTTTGCTCTCTGATAAGTTTGTCCATCTTGTTTCGAACTGATAGGTGGAATTCAACTGCTTCAACAACTTCTGTTTATTAAAAAAACCTTTTGCCACATGGAGGGGTTTCTTTAGAAACCTTGACTGGATCTATTTCTTCTTCGACCCTGGAAACTTCTCTGTAAAAAAAACTAGAATTAGTTGCATATAATGTTTTTACAGCGAAAAAAGAATTATAAAAATAAAATGTATATTAACATTTCTTATGTTGAACTTCATAACTATGTGGATTTTACTTAATGAAAAATAGGTCGTATAGAATAGTGACAAGTGGAAACTGTAGAGGACATCAGAGAAATGGATATTAAAACTTTTAACAGTGGAAATAATATAAGACTTGCGATGTAAATAAATCCCTATGAGGATTGGACGTGATATCAACATTAAAACATTGTTTATATGCTAATTGGATCCCGAGGAATATCGTCAATCGGAGGTTTAAGATATCGATGTTTTACAATTGTTACCATTTAAAAGTTCTGATAAGCGGACATGATATTCCAATTAGACCATCATTAATATGCATCTCGGGTATGAATATCGGAGCTTTGTAGATATCGAAAGTCAGAGGGGGAGGCGCATTGGAATATTGACAATGGAGAGATTATCGGAGATCGGAGCGGGAGGTTATATCGCTATCGGAGATTGGATATTAGAGAGAGTGTTGCATCAGAGATCAAAGATCAGAGGGATATGTTGTATCGGCATATCGACGGGATTGGCATATCAAAATAACGGTGGGAACTCCATATCAGAGTATTAGCGAATGGTGTTATCGGAGTTTTTCTAAATGTGTCTCGAAAGGAAATATCTGATATGCACTACCTCCGATATGCGAGAGTGGAAACAATGACATGGAATGTGGGTCCTCCGACAACCACTTTATTATATAGTTCCATAAGTTATATGGCCACTTAATATATTCATTTGATTATTGAAAAGAGCCACTTTATGGATTGGACTTTGAATATCAGGGATTTCTATATCAAAGCTCCGATATTAGATTTTATATATGCATTATTTTAAATATTTATTTCTCTTCTTTTATCAATAAGTCAATTCATAATACAAAATCAACTTTGTAATATAAGACTTTGTCTTTGTCTTGTGGGCTATGTAATGAATTACATAAATATTTTACAAATAAAAGTAAAAATAAATAAATAAAACCTATAAAACAAAAAGGTTAAATATATTAGGCCAAGGCATTGAAAAATATCCAATCGACAATTGGGCGCCATTTACAAACCAAATATCCAAATGAGATCAAATAAGTTATGGTAGGAAGACAAAAACATATCAAACTCATTGAAGCAATCCAAACTCAGAAAATCAGAAAGCGACATGACCAAGATTCAATCAAAGGGTCCCCATAATGAGAATTAAGTGAATAATGGGGTTGTGTTTTTACCACAACATGTCCTTAGAACCTGAAAATTTCACATACAAAAACTTCTTTGCCAGAAAGATACAACAAAACTTTGAAGATCACTAGTTTGGAACTGATTTTAAGGCTATTTAGAGAGCCTAACTTCCACAAGGTATATCTCTAAACCTATAGTGAACCAAAATATTTTTTTTTTACCAAATATACCCTCATATCTTTGCTTAGTCTCTTAAAAAATTCATGGTCTAAAGTGTCCCAAATAAAATGTTATAGCAAAAATTCCAAGATCACTCATTTAAAATTGCATTCTAGACCATTTACAGACCATAACTTCCTTAGCGTGTATCTTCGAAAGTTCAGAAAAACAATGACTGAAATTCTTACGATATATACTTCAATATTTTAAAATTTTCACGCTATGAAACTTCACCAAAAAAATGTTATATTTAAAATGACACAAAGACTTGTTTGAAGTAGAAAAGCACTAGATTTGTATGCCTTGATACCAAATGTTATGAACCATGCACCTTAAATGATAAGAATCGAATAATTACAAGCCACTTCGAGGGGAAAACCTCCTTTTATAATGAGTACAAGGTATAAGAGTAGATGCAATGATCCTAATATTATTTATATTTGGTATATACATAGGAGATAAAAGCTACAATTATAATGAAAGGGTACAATTAAAGGTTCTAGCCTATATAATAATATAAAATATAAACATGATAACTCAATATCTAGTGCTTAATACATGTTTTAGGGTTAACATTAGGGCTTACAATTTTTCAAATGATAACATATTGGCTTACCTCCTTGCATCAAGACTACTCCCATGGTATATTCACTTGCATCTGTGTTCACTTCAATTTATTTTTCTAAGTTTGGAAAAGTGAGAACTAGTGCTTGACTAATATTTCATTTCATCTTGTCAAAATATTTTTGTTGATCCTTTCCCTACTAGAAACTCTTAGTACTTACTACTAGGGTGTGGATTCATGTAGCTAGCACTAAATGGATGTTATGAACTTTTCTAGGTATTATGTTGCCCTAAAAAGTATCTTAAATTCTATAACATTTTTAGGAACTATTCATTTCATGATGGCTTCCATATTTGTAGGATCTATCTTGAGTTCCCCTTCACTAATCACATACCCAAAATACCCTAATGATGATTAGGAAAATGAAAATTTCTTGAGGTTATCCAACAATTGGTGCTTCGAAATTATTAAGGAATTTAGACTTCTGTGATCCATAACATTGTATAGAAATCTTCGGCAAAATCACATAACCAATATTTCGTCGACGCGTTTCGAACCAACCAGTGTGGTTCATCGTCAGGACAAGATGAAGAACTGATCTGGCGTAGCGAGAATAAATAGAGTGTGCAGAGATTCCAACAGCTAAATCCTAACGGCTAATTTTGACCCGGTCAAACCACTAAATTAGTTAGTTAAAATTTCTCGAAGAAAGTAAAATAAGGTAAATTAAGGAAATTCAATTGCTAATTTAAGGAAAAGAATAATATTAATATTATCCCAAATATTAAGAAAAAATGATATTTTAATAATAATGGTCATATTATATAATAAATAATCTCTAATCCCTTATAACCCATTATTAAAATTAGAATTTATTTATCCTAGGTAATTTATTGATAATTTTCTAATGGTAAAAAAGATCGTGTTTTTTAGAATCAATCATAAATAATGTTTAAAAACCCGGGTCAATATGATTATTACATCATCTATATCCACCAATAGTTAATATTTCTAGAAAATAGTCACAATAGGTAAATCCCTAATCTAGGGTTATTGATATTAAAAATAATAATAATCCTAATATTAATACTAATATTAATAATATTAATATTAATATTATCCTAAATATTAAGAAAATTATAATAATGATGGACATACTATATAATAATTAAGCTATAATCAAATATAACTTATAAGTAAAGACAACACATTATTAATATTATTCGAATTTTATTTACCCTAGGTAATTTATTCATAATTATCTAAGGTAAGATATATCATGCTTTTTAGAATCAAACATATAAAGTGATTAAATTAATTGGTCATTAATTAATTATAAACAATTTATGTCTACTAATAATTAATATTTCTAGAAATTAGTTCCATTATGTAACATCATAATCTAGGGTCATTAACACTAGGACTATTAATATCATAACTAAAAACTAAATCAATATTAGAACTATAATGTTATAGGTAAGCAAATTATTACTAATAGAAGAATGTCGAAATCTAGGGTTGATATATTAAAATCCATCCTTAAAACTTAATGGTCAAAATATACTATATAACTATTTTAAAATTATTATAATTAACTATGCCAATAATAAGGAACATATAAAGTAAAAATAAAAAAATATAAAGAAATAAGGGAAAAACACATATGCCCAATAGTATGAAAGGTTAATATTACTAAGCCCGAAACTCAAACAAAGCAAAAAAAGGACCCAAACACCATATAATAACAGGACAAACCTGCCAAAGGAGAGAAAAAGAGGGGGGGAAAAAGGTTAGGAAGACAAGGCAGGGACCCAGCAACTGCTAATCTTCCAGCCATCATCCCTATTAAGATTGATCGGCCTTTTCTCAATCTCCAGGGCCTCTCTAAACTTGCGGTGGTGAAACTGCGCAATCCTGGCAATGACTTGAGCATCCTCTATACACACATGATGCATAGTCTTTCCCGCATGCTCAGCCAGGGCCGAGGACTTGGTCCTCCCATGTCTTAAGTCAGCCGAATGCTCGCTAATCCGCTGATTGATCGAGCGACCAGTCTCACCAATATAGGGGGTTCCACAGGAACAAGGAATGATATAGACGCCCTTCATGTCCTTAGGGTCGATCGGGTCTTTCACAGTACTATCCGTGGATCCCTCAGATCTGTGAAAGACCCGATCGACCCTAAGGACATGAAGGGCGTCTATATCATTCCTTGTTCCTGTGGAACCCCCTATATTGGTGAGACTGGTCGCTCGATCAATCAGCGGATTAGCGAGCATTCGGCTGACTTAAGACATGGGAGGACCAAGTCCTCGGCCCTGGCTGAGCATGTGGGAAAGACTATGCATCATGTGTGTATAGAGGATGCTCAAGTCATTGCCAGGATTGCGCAGTTTCACCACCGCAAGTTTAGAGAGGCCCTGGAGATTGAAAAAAGGCCGATCAATCTTAATAGGGATGATGGCTGGAAGATTAGCAGTTGCTGGGTCCCTGCCTTGTCTTCCTAACCTTTTTCCCCCCTCTTTTTTTCTCTCCTTTGGCTGGTTTGTCCTGTTATTATTTGTGGTTTGGGTCCTTTTTTTGCTTTGTTTGAGTTTCGGGCTTAGTAATATTAACCTTTCATACTATTGGGCATATGAGTTTTTCCCCTATCTCTTTATATATTTTTAATTTTACTTTTTATGTTTCTTATTATTGGCATAGTTAATTATATAAAATTAAAATAGTTATATTTTATATTTTGACCATTAAGTTTTAAGGATGGATTTTGATATATCAACCCTAGATTTCGTCATTCTTCTATTAGTATTAATTTACTTACCTATAACATTATAGTTCTAATATTGATTTAGTTATTAGTTATGATATTAATAGTCCTAGTGTTAATGACCCTAGATTATGAGGTTATATAATGGAACTTATTTCTAGAAATATCAATTATTAGTAGACATATATTGTTTATAATTAATTAATGACCAATTAATTTAATCACTTTATATGTTTGATTCTAAAAAGCATGATATATCTTACCTTAGATAATTATGAATAAATTACCTAGGGTAAATAAAATTCGAATAATATTAATAATGTGTTGTCTTTACTTATAAGTTATATTTGATTATAGCTTAATTATTATATAGTATGTCCATCATTATTATAATTTTCTTAATATTTAGGATAATATTAATATTAATATTATTAATATTAGTATTAATATTAGGATTATTATTATTTTTAATATCAATAACCCTAGATTAGGGATTTACCTATTGTGACTATTTTCTAGAAATATTAACTATTGGTGGATATAGATGATGTAATAATCATATTGACCCGGGTTTTTAAACATTATTTATGATTGATTCTAAAAAACACGATCTTTTTTACCATTAGAAAATTATCAATAAATTACCTAGGATAAATAAATTCTAATTTTAATAATGGGTTATAAGGGATTAGAGATTATTTATTATATAATATGACCATTATTATTAAAATATCATTTTTTCTTAATATTTGGGATAATATTAATATTATTCTTTTCCTTAAATTAGCAATTGAATTTCCTTAATTTACCTTATTTTACTTTCTTCGAGAAATTTTAACTAACTAATTTAGTGGTTTGACCGGGTCAAAATTAGCCGTTAGGATTTAGCTGTTGGAATCTCTGCACACTCTATTTATTCTCGCTACGCCAGATCAGTTCTTCATCTTGTCCTGACGATGAACCACACTGGTTGGTTCGAAACGCGTCGACGAAATATTGGTTATGTGATTTTGCCGAAGATTTCTATACAATTGGTGCTTCTTTAGAGTCTAACCCATGCATGATATGTAAGATATGATCCTCTTAGGTGGAGCTATAAACCAATATATCATCCATATATACTATAAAAAATTAATCTAAATATGAGCACAATACATCATTTATCACTTTCATAAATGTAGTTAACACATTACATAAACCAAATGGCACAACCAACCATTCATACCAACCTTGATTTACCTCGAAGTTGGTATTTTAGTTGTCGTCTTCTTTGACACACACCTGATGTTATCTTGATTTGTGATCCATGTTCATGAAGTACTTGGCATGTTGTATCTAGTCTAACAATTTTTGATCATGGGTAGAGGGTACTAATTTATTGGTGTAATCGTGTTTGATTCCCTATAGTTGATACGCCCTCACCAAGTCCCATTATAACACCCTCCTCCCACATTTATACAAGTTAATCGGTTTGTTAGGGGTAAAAATGTGATGAGAAGCTAGTATGATCTGATTCAACTCCCCATGTATAGTTAAGGAAGTGGAACCAACACAACACAACCAATCTGACCTTCTACACATGCTACAGAACCCTCAAGAGCCATCCAACCCTTCTAGGTGATTAACCCTTGAGACGACCTAGCATTTTAATTACCTA
Source organism: Pinus tabuliformis (assembly GCA_031772625.1). NCBI lineage: Eukaryota > Viridiplantae > Streptophyta > Pinopsida > Pinales > Pinaceae > Pinus > Pinus tabuliformis. Next base: position 695,809,670 of record CM062806.1, on the reverse strand, counting down.
AATCCTCAATCACTCCCACGAAATGAGCATGCATGTGACTGGGACCCTCCATTCGCTCCCAGAGCTAGGGCATGCCTGCAAATGGGGACTTTTCCAAGTAGTTTTGTGCCAGCAACCTCGGATTTTGTGCCACTTTTTCAGGGAAATTACTCAAGCCACTGGCCATCACTCCATGAAACTTCTAGAAATGAAAAGTAACATAGAAACAATGATACAAATGCAAATACTTGAACAAGGACTTGACTGGACCCCTAATAGCCATGACATACATTTCGTCAAACATGTCACAAATATGCATTCTATAGGTCATAATAACGGATTTAAGCATAGGGGTCTCATACTTATCTGAGAATCGCTAAGAAGCATTGATGCCTTATCACATTAGCTGAATTATCATCGATTAGGTCATATATTCATTTTTTATACATTTATAAATCAAAACGTGATGGGAGCCATACATCATCACTGTCATAAAACATACTCATAACGAACATATAAACAACAAAAACAATAAGGATACAACAACCATAAATGGCACATATGAACCAATACTTTTGCACATAAAATACCAAGGAAAGGAAATCTTATTAATGAATGCAAAAGACAACCAGGTTTGGGACTTCCACATTCAACCTGACCATAGATTGGATGAACCAAATGTCTCTTCAAACAATCATCCCCATGCCATATTCCAAGCATGAATGTGGGACTCAAAACAAAAAATCAACCAGGGCTTACCAAGGCTACACCACCTCATTCCCATCAATAAAACCAGGCTTTACCACAATCCTCATCGGATCACTAGGCCATAAACAATAAACATACCATACTAGGCTTCAGTGTAATCCCCACTGGATCACTAGGCCATAAACAAGCATGGATGCCACCAAATTTCTCCACCTACACCGTGAGGAATTTTACCGTCTCCTAGTCTCTAGGCTTTACCAAAATCCACACAAAATCACTAGGCCCTAACCGATACTCCAATCTATGGGCTTTACCACAATCCACACCGGATCATTAGGCCCTAACCAAGACTCCACCCTCCAAGCTTTATTGTATATCCCATCTCAAGATTCCTAGGTTTGATGGAGAGCACCCATCTCAAGGATTTACCCTATATCCCACCATTCACCAATTGAGGATTCCTAGGCCCATCGAGGCAACAATAATCTAACTTTATCACAACCCAGAGTCCAGTTCAGGGGTTACTAGGCCATAAGTTCTTTCTTTCAGAGACGACATCACTCAGTTTCGAAACCATTCGACAATACAACTCAACCAAAATTATGAGAAACCATCATACCATGGCTATCCGGAAATGTCAAGGCAAGGCTGAAGAACAGTGTCACACCTGGAAAACCCATGCCAATGATAGCAAGAGAACCAAGAACACACATGCATAACCATGCATGTTGAAACTAGCAAGGAAATCATACATTCATCTCAATACCTGCAAGGAACCCTGCTGTAGTTGCTTGATCCTGCTCTTCCTTGCTTGACTCTTGTTTTCCTCTGCCTTCTTTTCTTCCTTGATCCAATGTTTAAGTGCTTTAAGAAAACTCTAAGTGTCCAAGAGTATGTGAGCAAGAGAATAGAGAGAGAGCTCCAAAACTAAACTGACAAAAAGTTACACTTAAAAAAGGTACCAACTGATCCTTAGAATCCTATTTATTATTGAGGCCTCTAATTTCTTCAATTTTCCATTATTTTCTTTCATTTTACTCCTCACATGAAACCTGTGACCTTTCATCTTCCTAAATGCCATTTTTCCCTTCCAAAGCCTTTTCCATTTCCTTTTCCAATTTCCTTAGCCACAATAAACCAAATGAACGTCCACACTAGGATGTTTTTCCCAACATTCAGCTTGGAATAAATGTTCCATGACCATGGTTATTATTTTTCCTTTATTAACTTTTATTACATGGAATTTTCACCAGTGTTTTTATAGAACCCTCCCCCTTGGGCAACACCATCCTCAGTGTTCAATGACACCTACAACCAACAAGACTACTGAAAGAAAAACATACCGCCCGTGGAGCTTTATAACACAATTCGTTGTAATATTTACAATGACCACCTTCTGAAAACATGAAAATCAGACCATTTACTGGAGCTTTATAACACAACTCGTTATGGTATTTACAATAACAACCACACTTTCTCAACCAATAAATAACCATACTATTTATGAATCTTTATAGATATAGCTCAACACAGTATTTACAATAACATACACATATGCACATTTTCTCGACTAATAAGTAAAAGGATATGATGCATGTATTTTTTACAAGGGAATCTAGAGGCTCACACCTCCACCCTCAAAGTAATACCAAGATTCACCTCCTTCCTAGGAAGCCTAAAATCCACTATCAAAGCCAAAGCTGCATCCAATGTCCATCGCCACAATATTGTGCCACTAGTCCTCTCAATGAATAGTTACCGACTCATTTTTATAGGGCACACTCCCAATGTGCATCTGATTCCATCTGGAAATGCTAATGACCAAAAACAAATCCATCCCCCGACCTTCCCTTCTTTGCTACATAGTCCCTTGGGAAATCCAATCATCCCCTTCAGTGCATTCACTCACCTTCCAAGTTCCCCAACATCTCCTATATTAGGCAATCCATCCCTTGGCAAGGCTCCCTCACATCGAAAGATACAAAAACCAAGGAATATACCTACCTCAACCATCATACTGGTCATATCATGCTCATGGAAGTCAATGGACACTATTGTGTACCAGTGTCCCACAATGGCCTTGCTCCTGAAGTGCTTTACCAACATATTTTTGTATGTTTCAATTCCTTTTTCACTGTTGCTAATTCTTGTAGTTAGTTCAACCACCCAAATCGGGAATTTCCATGCTTCCTATACCAAGAATATAATTCCCATTAGAGTCAAAATAAATTGAAATAAATTCACATCATACCTCATTGATAGTTCTTCAACAAGGTACATTTGCAATTCTGTTCACTTCCTGTCACAACAAGTCAAACTAGTTGTTTTATCAAATCATCATGTCTAAACATATCACATTCGGTTAGTTCAAAACACAACCATCATAATCAAAATCATAGATCACATGTAACCATCATAAATCAGACTCATAGATCACATATAATCATCATAAACTAGAATCATAGAATACATGCATAATTAAAACTGAAATAAAATATTGATACTTGTCCTTCTCGTTCAACCTTTTCATGTATTTCCATAGTGGTATCGAGGGATTGTGGATCTTCTGAAGTCAGAAGGGAGGGAAGTATAGAATCCCTAAATTTTGACTTGCATGTGGTGTGGTAGCGCCGTTCGGATCCATATCTAGATGACCCCATTAAAGTACCAGTTCCATACCAAATGGTTCATTAACTAGAAAGAAAGCAAGCAACCCGTGGGGAAGTCGCCAGTAAGGTTAGAGCGGCGGAGATGCCATTTTGGTGCCCAAATTCAGGCCATCAATTCAAGTCTAAAGGACCTAGAGCGCGTCGGGACATGCCCCTGCATGATCCCTGGCAAATAGTGCTTCTGGTTAGTTCAGGCGGTTGATGAAGAACGAGATGGTTCAATTAGGTGGCCAACATGTAGGCAAGCGGTAGTGATTCTTCCTAATGCAAGCTGGGACTCCATTCTAGGGTTCGTTCTCTCATTGTGGGGAGAGAGCGGCATAGGATAAATATTATCCCGATCAAGTCAATTAGATGGGATCGACTGACCTCAATCATTGAAAGAATCTCTCGGGTGGAAAACCACCCTCGCCACAAGCACCACCCGACGAAGGGGGGGAGGGGAAGCTACAGGACCCCCCCACCCCCCCTCCCTTTACTACCTTTATGATCTTCATTGCTTACTGGTTCGCACATTGTTCACTTATTCTAATAGAGTGGGTATGGGCGATATGGGTGTGGTTCTTATTGTGTAATCCCTTTTTATTGTCCCATCTCCCTCCCCCTTGGTCCTAGTTGAGCGCAAACCCTACCTCCTTCCTATTGAGTTGTTAGTTGATTTGATATGATAGAACTCCAATAACTAGTTTAACCTTACCCATTTGAGAGAGAACTACCCCTTCTTGCATGCATATGAATCTGGTGTATTCGAACGGGTTTGCTTTTATTTGCCTCTGATGCTAAAGCACAAGAAGAAGAAGAACTAAGCAAGCATGAGGAGATGAATCTTAGAGTTCAATTAGCTTGTGCAGCTGCATTTAAGTTTCAGAAATTTGCATTAAGGTTCTCTAGTCCCATATCTAGCAGATCGAGCAAATCCTGCAACAGAGACATCTGTTTCAGTTGTTTAAGCCCCTTGAAATGGTTAAGCAGTCATTGAAGCGCATGTTTTTTCACCCCCACTCGTTTCAGTAGTTCTAGAAGCAAGAGTAGTCATTATGCATGAATGACTCGATATATCTCATTTCGCAAGCAATTAGATCGATCTCACAAACCTCTGCCATTCCTTCCAATCATGGCTCGATAGCAGTAATTACACCAAAAAATGCTGCTATTATATATGTCATTACACTTTCTTATCAATGCATATATTATATATGTCATTATGGAAGTTACGGGGTCATTTTGACCCTGAAACATTGTTCTCTCAAGCACCCTAGTATACTCTAATTGTTCACCCTTAACCCCAGCCAACAAATAGTTTTGTTGCCAGAACAATCATCCTCGGCTCGGGGGCGCAAGAACTAAAGGGACAGTAGGGGGTAGTCATTGCAAGTCTCATTTATTGTCACATTGCCAGAAAGAAAGTCAACATAGAAGGGAAATTCTAATAGATGTCGGGAAGGGGGGGGAGGCCATGCCCCGCCACTCCCACCAAGAGTGACAATCACTCCCAACTTGATTTCCCCGCAACACACCCTTTTGTCGGAGTCGACACACTACCCAGCCAGAAACGTGATTCCCAGTCCCAGCCAGAATGTGTATTCAAGTGGAAAGAGTGACTTTTTCAAAAGAGTTAACAAATTATCAAAAAGGTGCAAGGGGAAAATTCCTGAGAGGTGAAAAGGGCAGCGGGTAATAGAGACCTCATCGGGTTGGATCGTTCTATCTCGAAGACCCATCCCTCCTGCCATGTCGTCTCGCCTAGGGTCCCTTCCAGTTCTAGCTTTCTTACTTGCATTCCTTCCTGTATCAGCTCCTCCTAAAGAGAAGGAAGGTTAGCTCAGACTCCCAACCTTCAGAATCTTACCGACCTTCTAACCCTTCCCAACCAAGAGATCCATCCTATAGAATATCTACATGAACTTGTCATACATACACCTTCAAACTCACAACTGGACTTATGGCTACACTGAGCTGAATCTAGCAGAGCGCAATGACACTAAACCGATTCCAAGAATGCTCTTCATCATTATTATATATCAATGGCCCACTTTGTATATATCTTTTGGCCCAAACAATCTATAAATCGAAGCTGCCTCATTGATCGAATCCCCTACGATTCCCACCCTATGATTGAAAGGGAATCAACAGCCCCATCGTGATAGAAGGTGATGATGAAAACAGAAAGGTGGGTAATCGATCCTTTTCGTATGCACACTGGATCGGTTTCCACAACCGACAAACACCGAGTGCCTTCTCTTCAACCACATACACGTACATACAGTGTGAATCACATGCATACAACCACACACGACATACAACACCATACAATACACACGCCTTCACCTAACATACAACACATACACCTACATCCAGCATACAAAAAAACACATATGTCTGAATATGGTGTACGACACAACACACACACCTACACCCAGTGTATGACACAACATAATACATACACCTACACCTAGTGTACAACACAACACAATACAAATGTCACGATACAACAACCACGCAATGCACATACACAATACCACACGTACATAAAACAACATGTACAACATGCACACAATACCGCATGTGCACAACAAAACATGTATGACATGTACATACTACCACATGTACAACAATACCATATGTACAATATGTACACAAGATCACCTGTACACAACACCACCTGCGTAACATGTACACAACATCACATGTACACAACACTACCTGCACAACGTGTACACAACACCACATGTACACAAAACCATATGCACGACGTGTACACAACACCACATGCATGACATGTACACAGCACCACCTACACACAACACCCCATGTACAACATTTACACAACACCACATTCACACAACACCACATGTACAATCATACGCATAACACCACATGTACATAGCATCATATGTACAACATGCACACCATGCCATATGTACACAACACCGCATATGCAACATGCACAAAGCACCATATGTACATAGCACCGCATATCCAACATTTACATAGAATCATATGCATACAACACCACATATACAACATGCGCTCAATATGATATGTACACAACACCGCATATCCAACATGTACATAGCACCATCTATACCTAGCACTGCATAAACAACATGTACACAACACCATCTATACATAGCATTGCATAAACAACATGTACAACACCATCTATACATTGCATAAACAACATGTACACAATGTCATCTATACATAGCATTGCATGTATGCAACACCTTCTGTACATAACACTACATAAACAACATATACATAGTATCATATATACACAAAACCACATGTACACAACACCACAAGTACAATATGTAAAACATATACACAACAGTAGTACTACACATCCATAGACCACACACCAACTCTACTAAGAAACCTTGCTTCTAGGGTCCTTTCACTATTCATGCATGTTCCAGCATGCCACCAGTCACACTGCTTCCATTCTGCTGATGTATCCCTCAACATTACCTATCCATAACATAAACATAGGCATAATACAAACATATAATATCATTTCATATCCACATGATATTGATCTTGTAGATCTATTACGGATACTCTTCCCAATTGATTCCTCATAAACTAGGAACCTCTTCATACCATTCACCTGTTGTTGTCGCTGCAACAAACACCTTCCGCATACACTAAAATTTTGGAGCCTTTTGTGGATCTTACAATCAGTCATTCCATAGTCACTTCTTGGTCAACTCATGCCTTTTGAGCTCCTTCTTGGATTGGAAGTGTTGAAGTCACTTGCTTAGACATTCTCAGTCTGTAACAAGTGCATAAGCACATTATTTTACATAAGCTTAGACAACCATAGAAATTTCCTATCATGATTGTGCATGTGCAATTTCCAATCCATGTCGACAATCAATGCACATTGACAATAACAATTTCTTACATTCTAACTGTGTTTCTACTTCTATTCTGGTGAGTTTTGCAAACTGTCGCTTCTGTGCACCTTTGATTTCGCAATCACTGTTTTCATGTTTACCGATGTCGCTTTCTCTTTATTTCCCTTTAAATAGTGTCTTTTTCATGTTATCTTCACCATGACATGTGTTTTTTTCACCATTGTTTTCATATTGCAAGTGTCATTCACATTTTTATCTTCATATAGCAAGTGTCGTCTTTTGGCATGGGAATTGTCGCTTATCATGTAAAGTGGAGTTTTGGTTTGTTTCAAGGGGAAATATTTGTGATAATGAGTTGTTCTTATCATGTAGGCATGTTTCACACTCATTTCCAAAGTTTCATGCACTATTGCACAAGTGTCGTCATTATCATCACAAAGTTTATCTCCAATGTTGCACTTGTCGTAAGTTGCCGCAAAGGTTGTCGCACTAAGGGAAGTATGTGTTCATATGTTCTCGATGATCTACATTGTTTTTCCAAGTGTATAAGTGTGTGATCATAGTCAAGTTATATCACTGTTCACATCGGTTTCACTGATCCCACACTTAACCAAATTTCAAAAAATTCCCAGCAACTTAGCCTCATCCAACCCTCCAAAACTGCACATTATGCAATCTCAATCCTCAAGTAGAAATCTTGTCTCTTGGAGCTGCACAATGTACAGTTTCTACCTCTCAAAATTGTGCATTTCGCAACCTCAGTGCTCAAGCCCAAGCGATGACTCCCAGAACTGTGCAATCCTTCTCTCCAACCCAGCTAGAACTACACATTGTGCAGTCTCAAGGCTCAGGTCTCAACCTTGAGCCCTTGAATTGCGTAATTTCACAATCACCCAGTTTCTTCTATCTTCCAAAACTGAGCATTTGGCTGAACCAGTGACCAATCCATTAGCCTAGTTCACTGAGCTCCCAAACTCCGCAATCTTCTTCCTCAGTCCAACCTAAAATGTGAATTTTTCAATCTTGAAACTCAAGTAATGCCCCTGAATTCTTGAGTTATGCAACTATGCAGTCATTGAGCCTTTCCCTTAGCCCACCACTTGTTTCAGCTTAGTCAGCGGATCATCATGAAACATCTTAAACTAGGGGTTTATCAAACTGATGTTGTCTTTGTATTGCAAATACAAAAACCCTACCATGCTATGGAAAAATGATGAAGAAGGAGATGGAGAAGTAGGAATTGTTAGATGACACCTAAGGAGCCAAGGAGAAAGGATGATAATCAGATAAGAATACGAAGGAACACTAGCGTATGACAGAAGACCGCATGAAGACTCCATCTGATTTACAACCCTTTGGAGGATAGATATGAAGAACAAAACACATCTATCATGAAGTTGAAGCATTGAATGCACCTCTTATTGAAGGCATAAAGAAAGAAGCAGTAAGAAGGACAACTTATCACTGCCACATCATTATGTCTTCAATGTCATGTATTGCTGCAAACACTGAAAACCATTCCATGTGTTTTTCTTTAAGTGTTTTGCTCCTTTTTGCAAGATGGGAAAGAGGTCATCTTTTGACATAATCTGTATAAGAGTGTTTTGGTGGTTTCAAGAGGTCATGTTTGTGTATATGAGTTGTTCTAACCATGTAAACATCCATCACAATCATTCTCAAAGTTTTAAGCAATGTTGCACAAGTTTCGTCATGATCGTTACAAAGTGTATCTTAAGTGTCGCACTTGTCATAAATTTGTCGCACGGAGGGAGACACAGTGTTCGTGTGTCATGTATGATCTATTTTGTTGTGTCATCAAGTAGTCTAAGTTGTGATCACAGTCGAAGTCTTATCACTATTTACATCAGTCTCACCAATCCCATACTTAGCCATTTCTGAAAAGGCTTCCCGACCAAGCAACCTAACTTCACTTGACCTCCCTGAAATATGCACTACGCAGTTTCATTCCTCTAGTTGTGACCTTGCCTCTTGGTACTACACAATTTTCAGTTCCTGTCTCCCAGGACTACTGCATTGCACAGTTTTTGTGCTTAAGCTCCAACCCTGACCTCAATAATTACACAATTCCTTCTCCCAGCATGGACTCAACCGTGCACTTCACAATATCTAGCCTCAAACTCATCCCTTGAGCTCCTGATCTGCACAATTGCATAGTGACCCAAGCTCCTTTGCCTCCCGAAACTGCGCAATATGTACCTAAAGTGTCCATGCCCTCAGCCTATCTCACTAGCTCCCAGAACTGTGTAGTTTTCTCCCTCAGTCCAGCATGAACTACACATTGTGTCATCTCAGGGCTCAAGCCTCACCCCTGTATGCTTGAACTATGTAGTCACTAAGCCCCTTCTCCCAGCATGTCACCTGGTTCAGGCTCAGTCATGGATCAAAATGCACTATCTTAGACTAGCGGTTTTTTAGACTAATGTCATCTCATCATGAGTGAATTGCAGATGTAGGTACTCTCTCACACCATGACAAGATGATGGAGAAGGAGATGCAGAAGTGAAGCATGTTGAAATACATCTTTTCAGATGAATACACAAGCTCATCAATCAAGGAAAAGAAAAAGGACACCAGTTTGCGACCACAATTCAAGACTTGATATTATTAAAGATGCCTTATCACCAAGCCACGAGGAGGTGGAAAAGAAAATAATTCTCAAGCAAACATCATACACACCAACAACAGTGGCTTGACATTGCCACATCATTATTGTGGATAATGTAAGTTATTATTCAAGATGTATTGTAAAGTGGAAGTCTAAAGGAAACCCATGGAATATGAAGAGTCATGTAAGTCGAAAAGTCATAGGAATTCAAATAGTCATGAGGGTAGTCAAAGAGTCACATGGAAGGTGAAGCATCACGTCTTGGTTAGATGTACACCCTCATTGTATTAGAAAAGCACTTTTTCACCTTAGCTCCTCCCACAAGGTATTATAGAGATAAGTTAGTTCTTTTGAGGAGCAAGGAGTGGCTCCAACACTCCACTATTGGAGCTAGTGGTGTTCATTGTATACACTTGTCTTGGAACTTTTACTTAATATAAGAAGCCCTATGGGCCAACACGTTCTTCATGCATGGATTATGTAATATTGTAAGTCTATTATGTGAATGTTTGTAATTCATGTTTGTTTTCATCTGTGCTAAATTAGTTGAACTATTTCAATTATTTTGGTACTTATGGTATTGAGAATGTGTTGTAATTTCTATTCTCGATGTCGTATCCTCGTGGACTATTCCACTGGATATTAGACATGTCTTCCTTTTTATATTGGTTTCAATGGCCATCACATCTCTATGGACTATTCCACTTGATGTTGTACGGACCCTTATTTTTCATGTGTTTCTCTACTAGGGTGGTACTACTACCTCTCTCTTAGAGGCTCACTTTTCCTCCCCTCCACAGTGAAAGAAATTTGACACACATATGATCAAACAATTACTAGACACACCCCCCTTGCTTTTCAAAGGCACATTTGCACTCCTTTCTCTTGTTGACAGTTAGAGCTAAGGTATATCTTTAATATACATGGCAACCGGGCTGATATTCCAGATGAAGATCCTACTCCAAACAATGTGAGGTCTAATTGGGACTTCACATCGGGGAGACCCCTTGGTTGACGAATTTCCAACACTGTCAACAACTGCATAAGCAATCATTCCTCCATGAGAATGATTCCTGATGACCCATCATACAATGACTTATATACATGAATATATATACATATAAACATTGACATGAAACAATCATGATCCTTGATCACCCAGTCAGACAACTGCATACATACATATATAAACATGTGAACACTAGTACAAAGAAATCCGAATGACTTGTCAATCAATGACATACATACGTACATACACATATGCATATATAAACATCAACATAAAGCAATCATGATCCCATCAAACAACGACATACATCCATGCATATATACATATCTAGATATTATCATACTCATGATCACAACATAATTACCAAATATCATAAGGTTAAGGCTAAGAGAACTCCCTTTATGTGTGCATAGTATGCACAACATTGAGAACAAAAATTCCCAATATAGCCAAGGCATCTAATGTCACAAGTCTATTCACTTTACCTTACTTGATTACCTTTCTCATGATTGTCGTGCCACAATCCATTTACACCAATGAACCCAACCAATCCAATTCACTATCATACTCTTGCCTTCAATTGTCCTTTCTCATGCACCAAGCTTCTTCTGAGTCTTGCATCACCTGTTGGGTTTCATTCAGCTCTCGCCAAGCTCCATTAACTTTCCTCCTTCCAAACCAATTCCCAAGACCCTCAAAACATAAAACACAAGGACAAAAGAAAACAAGAAGAAAACCATGAAAACCAATAACAATATGACACCACAACCAAAGTGGCAAGGCCTTGCACCTAACATAAAAAAAAGCCGCAAATCAAGCGTAACAAATCACAAAATACCAAAGTCACAAGACTAGCAACAAATTTCATGACTAAATCCCCATGGTTCCCAGTGCTTCCAAGGGAAAGCTCAACCCACGCCTCCTTCAATAGTTGATGGAAATCACTTGTCATGCAATCCCCTGCATCATACTTCCATAAACACATAATTTTCAGCGCATAAATAAATATAACAATATACCAGTTATCTTACCTTGTTGTGCCAAACACGTTGCCTTGTGACTTAACACACTTGTTAGCCACATGTTCCAAAGATCAAGACACCATATCTATCAATTTGAAACCAATATTTACCAAGTCTAACAACTATGTCATAGTCAATGATTAAATCAAATTACTTAGCCATAATACATAATGCTACAACTATCACCTACTTACACTCAAGTACATATCAACTCTCTCAACACATATGTGTTAGTACAAACATCTTAAAACAATATCATTTTTCATGCAATTAATCAAACATTCAAACGGACGGTAAACGTACCATGTTAGATAAATCAACTATATGACATAATCAAACACTCAAACACCAAATAGACAACATAATTAAACAATCAAGCACCAAGTATATGACATAAGAAAACTCATACCTTAATGTATCTTGGGGGAGGCTATTATGTCTGCATAATCAATCTAGTTTAGCATGATATAAGTTCACAACGCATCAACCAAAATATAAATAAGGTCATGATGTCCATAACAATAAATAGGTAACATTTTCACATCGTAAACTCATAAGCAATTGTCATTCATGCATAACAATCACATCTGCTAAGTTAGTCCAAATTAGTACGACACAATATCACAAATATGTCAGCTCATACCTAAATATCGTAACCATAACCATTTGTGTAGGCCCATCTAGATTAACATGATACATATAACATCAAGATATTAAATTCAATAACCATAATCATCAAGTTAATCATACACCAACAAGTTAATCATATAACATAATCATCAACAACATATGACCTAGTCATCAAGTTAATACCACGCATGACTAACCAACACATGTACATATGATCACACTGATTAACTAACATCTATCATGCATGTAACCATAACATCAATAGAATAAAACACATAACCATAATGCATATAACAATCATTAAACAACATACCTGCATACCCAACATACAAACCTATAATATGATTCTCTCTTACCCCAAATTCTAGTGTTGTAACTTCGCCTTGATGATCTACTTCTTTTGCTCTCTCTCAACCAATATATCAACATCATAACATACCAATAACATCATGATGAATTAAAATACATGCAATGAATTCACAAGGCATGTTTGGTCTACTATACATGCATAACAACGTATAGACACTGACATGCATAACAAATGCATATACAATTGGCATGCATTCATAAAAAACACATCCCAACAACAACATCATCAACTCCTACATGGAAACAAAACTATAACAATGACCACTACATGCATACATAGCAATCACATAGTCCACAACATAAATATCACATATGCAACTGACATGTATGCATTACAAACACATTTTGCCCATCTAGTCCAAGTGTTGAAGCATGCTATAATACCACTCTATAACACCCTCCTCCCACATTTAGCCAAGTTAACCAGTTCGCTGGGGTAAACATGTGACGAGAGGCTACTATGATATAATTCACCTCACCATGTACAGTTAAGGAAGTGGAACTGACACAACACAACCAATCTGACCTTCTACACATGCTACAGAACCCTTAGGATTCATCCAACCCTTCTAGGTGATCAAGCCTTGAGACATCCTAGCACTTTACTGACCTAGATCCTTAGTTTCTCCCATGAAATGGGCATGCATATGACTGGGACCCTCCAGTCGCTCCCATAACAAGGGCATGCCTGCAACTGGGGACTTTTCTAGGTAATTATGTGCTAGCGAACTCAGATTTTGTGCCACCTTTTCAGGGCCAGGACTCAGGAAACTACCCAAAACTCCATGAAACTTCCAGAAATGAAAAGTGACATAGAAACAATGATACACATGTAAATACTTGAACAAGGAATTGACTGGACCCCTACTAGCCATGACAATAATTTCATCAAACATGCCGCAAATATGCATTCTATAGGTCATAATAACATATCTGAGCATAGGGGTCTCATACTTATCTGAGAATCGCTAAGAAGAATTGATGCCTTATCACATTAGCTGCATTATCCTCTATTAGTTCATATATTCATTGTTCATTCATTTATAAATCAAAAGGTGATGAGATCCATACATCATCATTGTCATAAAACATACTCATAGTTACCAACATATAAACAAAATAAATAATAAGGATACAACAACCATAAATGACACATATGAACCAATACATTTGCACATAAAATACCAAGGAAAGGAACTCTTATTAATGAATCCAAAATCCAACCAAGTTTGGGACTTCCATGTTCCACTCGACCATATATTGGTTGAACCAAATCTCTCTTCAGCCAATCACCCCCATGCCATATTCTAAGCATGAATGTGGGACTCAAAACCAAAAATCAACAAGGGCTCCCCAAGGGTACACCACCTCATCCCCATCCATAAAACTAAGTGATGAGCCCCAATTTTGGTACAATTTGGGCTCATTTTGGCCTATTCTACTTGCTCAAACCATTCATTTTTTATTGCTTATGCATGCATTTCTTAGTTTATTCATGTTGTTTGTAGGAAGAAGGGTAGGCACTCTCTCTATGTGACTAATGCATTATGATTCCAGGTTTTGGCATTAAAAAGGAGCAAAAGACAACGAAAAAGGAGATAAGGAGACAACGAGGTGGCACTGCGGGTTTTGGGAGAGGATGTCCACGGTTCTAGGGACATCCCTCGTGATTCCCATCAAGAACTCCGAGCTCTAATCCATCTCCCCTCCGAGCTTAAAAAGCAGCCAGCTGTTCTACAGGAACAACAGTTATAAACTGCTCTACAGGAACATCAATTATGACCCTCCTACAGGATCAGCAGTTAAACTCTAGTTGGACAGCCGAGCTCCTAAAATCAAGGACACTTGTTGGATCATCGTTTTTGTATAAGTATGGAGGCCTTAGCCTTAGATAGGTTGTTGAAACTCTCGTATTGCTATTGTAATTTTGGAGCACAACTCAGTTTTCGTTCCTTTTTGTAAGCCAATTTGGCATGATATCAGATTATGAATAAAGAAGGCAGATTCTGATCTAGTTCTGAGTTTTTCTTAAGGAGACTATAGCTCTCAGGTTAGGGCCCAACCTGAGAGCCATAGATCCCCTCTGCTGTAGTGTTGTTTCCATTTCATTTCAGCACTTTGAGCTTTTCATTTACACATGCAATTCGAATTACAGGTTGTTGAGTTGGTCTTTTTCATGAGTTAGATAGGAGATTGCTTATGGTGAATTTGTTTCCACTTGCTTAGTGTAGCAGAGGATAGATATAATCAATTGGAGCTCCAACAAAAAGGTTGTTAAGGCTCACTGCCGTCTCATCTGGGATTGGAGTGAAGTCCATGATTAACCACCAAAAATACGCATTTCTTTATTCCATGATTGCTGCAAACACAGTCACGTTATGTTAGATGCTTCCACATGATTCACACCTGCACCACACTCCCTTACCACAGCTTCATGCACATTCTCCTTCACGTTTAGATTGCTGCTCATTGAATTTACAAGCATAGGTAGTTTAGGTTGATGCATTTTTGGTTGAGTGACAGTCATAAGCATTTGTTTCACTTACACTGCTCTCTCTCGTTCCATCACTTTGTCCTCCATCTTGATCACGCATGCAGACATCTCTTTGACACCTGCTCCACTCTGTTACCTCACAAAGTCTTTCACTCCTCACGTACTTCCATTCTCTAGCCTTTCGTTGACATAGCCCTTTACCTTTCAACCTACTCCCTACACTCACTTCCCATCCTATTCTTCCACTTCTAAAGCCATCACCAGCCTCATTCCTACCTTACACATCTCCCTCTACCATTTCATCATCCCTCCATCACTCCAAACGCTCAAGGTAGGTCATCCTGTAGCCATTTGTAGACATCCTGTAGAAAACAGAGTATCCTGTAGGATTCTCCAAGCCATCCTGTAGGAGGCCACTCTCTCGGTTGCTGAGCATCTGAATGCGAGGAACCTCTGTGGATGGGTGCTAAGGATCCCTAGGGACCTCTCCTAGCCTCCCCAACCTATCCCACGCTTTCCTTCCTTCTCCATCCCATCTGCACAACCAAACCCTAGTTAGCACAAGATCGCCATCATTCCACACACTTAAAGGAAAAATACAAAAACATAACTTTCATGATGCAAGTAGTTTAGATCCATGCATTTTTATTTATTAGAGGTAGTGACAGCATTGGTAGAAGTTGCATTTACATTCCTTGCATTGTAGAGGTCAGACTAGTTAAATTAGGGTTTCCTAGGTTTACATGCTTTGATTTGCTTTCAGTTCATTTTTGTCAAGTAGAGTAGCTTTCCTTTGAGATTAGCTTTCGTCCATCAATTAGCAAGCTTCTTCTGAGAGCCTATAGAAGTTGGCTTGAGCCCTAGCGGACTTGTGCCAGCTGACCAAGTGACAGCTGCGACAAGAGCTAGTACTTGTGCATATAGCACCGTCGCTTCCAAGTTTGTACGAACTACCGGGTTGATAAAATGAGAGACAGGAAGCCCCAGGAGTTGTAGCATTATTGCTACAATACTGGAGCTCACCATATTTTTGGCGCCGTTGCCAGGGAAGCATCAGAGTATTAGTAATTGTTGCTTTTCTTCTACTTCCATACTCTTACTTCTGCTCAATAGTTTACTTCATTTCCATTTTGCAAAAGTAGCTTAGCATTTCTTGCTTTCCTAGATTAGCATTTCCTGCTTTCCTAGATTAGCATTTCCTGCTTTCCTAGAGTAATTTTTCTTGCTTTCCTAGAGTAATTTTTCTTGCTTTCCTAGATTAGCTTTCCAATTTTGCAATTTCATTTGAGCAATATAGTAGTTGTAGATCACTTTGTTTCAGTTTTGCAGGTACCAAAGAAAACGCAAAAGCACTCAAAACAAAAGAAAGAAAAGTCATTTCCATTTCATGCCTCGTAGGAACCGAGATAGATCAGGCAAATTCCTACCAAACACCCCCACCACATCACTGAGTCACCCTTCTCTCTTCTTTGGTGACAGTGACCCAGAGGAACCTATAGGTGAACATCCGGAGATATACCAAGACCCTATAGAAGAAGAAGAGTTAGAGACCACTCCATCTGTAGCCATGGCTGACAATAGGAGAGAAGATGAGAGAATAGAAGGAGCTTTCCCCATCCGAGAGACCAATGGAGATATGAAAATGAAAAACATTAGCCCCTCCGCCTTGCCTCACTTCCATGGACTGACCACTGAGGATCCTAATACCTTCTTGTTTGAGTTTGCTGTCCTTTGTAGAACCTATGACTATACTGAAGATGAGCAAAAGCTGAAGCTTTTCCCTTCTACTCTTAAGGATGCAGCCCTACGCTGGTTCATGGGATTACCTGGGAATAGCATAGCTACTTGGGCTCAGATGCAGCAAGCCTTCAATACCAAGTATAGGGATTATTGTAGGTCCAAGGAAACTAAGGGAGAGATCTTTCGAATGACCATGGGGAATGATGAGTCTTTAGAGGATTACGAGGAGAGGTTCCAACTTAGCTATAAACGGGCCAGGTGCACACTTGACCCTGAATCCCTCAAGTTGGTTCTACTCCGAGGAGTCCCTGAAGATCTCTTAGACACCCTTCACATGTTAGCTGGGGGGGACATTTACCAACTGCCTTATGAGGACATCAAGACTGTGTTTCGAAATCATTCCAGGGCAGCTAGAAAACGAGGTAGAGGAAATATCCTCTCCACTGGTGTCCCTTTCTCCAAACATGATTTTACAAACCAATTAGAAGATCTTAAGAGTGAGGTGAGACAGACCATTGCCATGCAGCTGGACACATTCAGGATCCAGCAGAAGAAAGAA
Source organism: Pinus tabuliformis (assembly GCA_031772625.1). NCBI lineage: Eukaryota > Viridiplantae > Streptophyta > Pinopsida > Pinales > Pinaceae > Pinus > Pinus tabuliformis. The sequence goes on along the minus strand of CM062806.1, from coordinate 695,792,005 downwards.
GAAGCTGAGAGAGCCTTGGCTGTCTTCTGTCCTAGGTGCACCAGAAGACACCCTAAGAACGAATGTCCATTGCATTCGGTTGAAGTGTGTTTCATTTGTGAGGAGGACCACCCAACAAATCAGTGTCCAACCTTACCTGGGTTTAAAGCCATGTACCAAGGAACCGAAGCCCCCACTGAACCTCTCTACTTCATCAACCAACGGAGGCCTCAAGGATCTAGACCTTATCAGCAGGGGATGCAAGGGGCATCTCAAGCTTATTACAACCCCAACCAGTCAACTCCTATGCCTTCCTGGGGTCCCCCTGCTCATCCTTCATGGTCCATGCCTCCTCCATGGTCTTATCCACCTCAGTATCCTACTCAACCTCTTTCTCATCCATATCACTCACATACCCAGTCGCAACCTCAATGGAGTGCTCCTCAGTCGGGGTGGAGGCCCCAATACAACACTCCTCCTGCCATTTTGCCTCCACCACCAGTTCAACCTCAGCCTTTACCTCCTGCTCCTCCAAGGCAACCTCAGATGCCTGCTCAACCGAACCCGAACCCCAACAATAGACAGGCTCAGCAGGTATATACTGGGGAGACCTCATGCCCTACCTATGCTGTGGAGATCCAGGAGATCAATCTTAGATCTGGAAAGACTCTTCCAGATCGCCAACCTCCTCCCCCAGAGGATGAGGAAAACCATCAGGAGAGTGAACCAAAGCCTATTCCACCCTTTCCTGAGAGACTAACAGCCACCACACAACCTAACCCAGAAGAAGATGAGCTTTTGGGTGAGCTCAAGCAGTTGTGTGTAAAAATCCCACTTCTCCAAGCCATCAAGGATGTGCCTATATATAACAAGCTGGGTAAGGAGAAGTGTTTCAAACACCCAGGCAGACGGAAGAAAGATGCCTCAACTATCAATGTCATAGGATAGCTGTCTGGCCTTATGCTAGGACAAGTCATCTGCCCAAAGTACCTAGATCCTGGAAGCCCTGTAGTAGATGTTCACATCAATGGCACCATTATCCCCCACACCTTGATTGATCTGGGGGCAGCCATCAATGTGATGACCAGGGATACCATGCTTAAACTCAATCTTCAGGGTTCCTTGAGGAAGACCTCGACAGTACTGCAATTAGCAGATCGCTCCACCGTGACTCCCGAAGGGATTGTGGAGGATGTCTTGGTCTCTATTGATTCTTGGGAATACCCTGCAGACTTCCTGGTTCTGCAACCAAAGGCCAAGCTTACTGGATATCCTCTCATCTTGGGAAGGCCTTGGTTAGCTACTGCAGATGCTTACATAAGTTGTCGGGCAGGAAACATGACCATCAAAAATGGTCCCATGTCCAAGCAGCTAGTCCTATACCCTCCTGCCCAACCTTCTTTAGAGCATGATTTACCACTCTGGTTGGAGGAAGGAGAGGAAGACGAGGTGTACTCTGCACCTCTGTGCACCCTAGATACCACTAGAAGAGACCCTCCTACCGAGGATGATTTGATTGAGACCCTGATCCAGAATCCACCTTCCAGTGCACTATCTTTAGAGAAGTTGGTGGAGGATGCCCAAGCTAGCACCTTAGTGGACCTTTGTACAACTGGCCCTGTCACTCCCAGAGTCAAAAGTGTGGAGTTCGGCCCTGAGAGAGCATTAAAGATCAGCTCCTCCCTATCTCCTTCCCAGGAGAAGGAGTTGTGTAGCCTATTGGCCAGCCACTTAGATGCCTTTGCTTGGAGCTATAAGGAGATGAAAGGAGTCCATCCCTCGGTCTGTACCCATCATATATACATCAAAGCGGATTGTAAACCAGTTAGGCAACCCCAGAGGAGAATGAATCCAGCCCTTAAGGACATTGTCAAGGAAGAGTTGCAAAAACTGTTGGATGCCGGATTCATCTACCCCATCTCAGATAGTGAATGGGTGTCCCCTCTAGTGTTGGTTCCCAAGAAGAATGGGAAGTGGAGGATCTGTGTAGATTACCGTGAGCTGAACAAAGCTACCAAGAAAGACCATTTCCCCCTACCCTTCATAGATCAAGTGTTGGATGGACTGGCAGGAAAGAAGTTCTTCTCTTTCCTGGATGGGTTTAGCGGGTACAATCAAATCCAAATCAGCCCGGAAGACCAAGATAAGACCACCTTCACTTGTCCTTGGGGTACCTTTGCCTACAGAGTCCTTCCCTTTGGGCTATGCAATGCTCCTGCTACTTTTCAGAGAGCTGTCTTGAGCATCTTCTCGGAGTTGGTCCATGATGCAGTGGAAATATACATGGATGACTTTACTCCTTATGGGGCCAACTTCCAGGAAGCATTGACCAACTTGGGAAAGGTCCTAACGAAGTGCACCGAGATGAACTTGTCCCTTAGTCCTGAAAAATGTGAATTCCTAGTGACTGAGGGGACCGTGCTAGGCCATACTATTTCTTCCCAAGGATTGCAGGTGGATCCCAACAAAATTTCTCTCATCAAGAGGGTTCCACCTCCTCAAAAAGTAAGGGATGTCCGGAGTTTCTTGGGATTAGCAGGATACTACTGGAGATTCATTAAGGACTTCAGCAAGTTAGCCTCACCATTGTTTGGTCTGTTGGCAAAAGATGTGGAGTTTAAGTGGACTGACGATTGTCAGAGGAGTTTGAATGAGTTAAAGGACAAGTTGGTGTCAGCACCAATCTTGAGAGGTCCAAACTGGGCCCTACCTTTCCACATCCACACGGATGCCTCGAACAAAGCCATAGGTGCTGCCTTAGGACAAGTTGAGCAAAAACTTCCATATGCCATTTACTTCGTTAGCAAAAACTTGTCCAAAGCAGAGCTGAATTACACTGTAACCGAGAAGGAATTCTTAGCTGTGGTCCATGCACTGAACAAGTTCCGACATTATATTACCGGTTACCAGACTTTTGTACATACTGACCATGCTGCTATTAGATATTTGATGAATAAACCAGATGTGAATGCTCGTATTATTAGATGGTTACTTTTATTGCAGCAGTTTGATCTAACCATTGTTGATAAACCAGGGAGAGAAAATGTTGTTGCTGACTTCTTGTCTAGATTGGATTTGTCTGCAGATGAAGATGGGACGGTGGATGACCAGATGCCTGATGAGCATCTGTTTGCTATCTCAGTACTCTCTCCATGGTTTGCTGATATAGCAAACTACCTTGTTTCAGCTCAGTTCCCTCCGCACCTCTCTTCAAAAGAGAAGAGCAAAATCATCAGAAAGAGTGCCTCATTTACATGGATTGGGGGCAATCTGTTCAAGCTTGGCCCCGATCAGATCTTAAGGCGTTGTGTAAGGGAAGAGGAAGTCTTTGACATCCTCCTCACCTGTCATGATGGGCCTTGTGGAGGACATTTTGCAGCAAAGAGAACTGCCTTCAAGATCCTGTAGGCAGGCTACTATTGGCCCACACTGCATCAGGATGTCAGAAGATATGTCAGCCAGTGTGACCAATGCCAAAGAATGGGGAAACCAACCCAAAGGGATGAGATGCCTCTCCAACCTCAAGTGACTCTTGAGCCATTTGAGAAGTGGGGCATGGACTTTGTGGGTCCAATCAATCCCTCTTCGAGGCAAAGATCCTAAATCATTGTGTGCACTGACTACCTGACAAAGTGGGCAGAGACCAAAGCCATCAAAGCAGCAACAGAAGAAAAAGTGGCCGAGTTCTTGAGAGAGAACATCTTCTATAAGTTTGGCTATCCAAGAGAGCTGGTCACCGATCAAGGGAGCCAGTTCACCTCCCACTTGGTTGAAGATCTCCTAGCTCATCACAAGATCAAGCATAGAACCTCCACTCCCTATCATCCTCAAGCAAATGGGCAGGTGGAGGTCACCAATAGAGCACTAGAAGGGATCTTGACTAAAGTGGTGAGCAACAGCAGAAAGGACTGGGCAGATCGCCTGGTTGAAGCCACATGGGCTTACAACACCACTTGGAAGACCACCACCGGCTTCACACCTTATGAGCTGGTCTATGGGAAGAAAGCTTTGCTGTCCATTGAGTTTGAGTATAACACTTTGAGGATGGCAGCTCAGCTGGACCTAGATCTCAGCCATGCACAACAAGAAAGGTTATTGCAGCTGAATGGACTGGATGAGCACCACATGCAGGCCCTCCTTCACTCAGAAGTGGTTCAACTTCAGAGGAAGGTGTGGCATGACCAACATCTCCATGACAAGCAATTTCAGCCGGGAGATTGGGCTTTGTTGTATGATTCCAGATATAAAGATTTCAAGGGGAAGTTGAGAACCAGATGGCTAGGACCATATTCAGTGGAAAAGTGTCATGACAATGGATCTGTCCTCATTCGAACCATTGATGAGGAAGCCATTCCCATGCTTGTCAATGGGCATCGATTAAAGATCTACAGGAATCCTCCCTCAAGACAAGAGTTCATCAAAACAATGGAGAAGGCAGTATTGGTCATAGAGAAGGGTCCTGCCCCTGCTTTGGGCACACCCTGAAGCATCTAAAAAATAAAAAATAAAAATAAAAAAATAAATAATAAATATCCTTGGGTGAAAACCTCTCTGAGGCGCCCAAGGCAGGTGGTAGGGGTGAAAACCTCATTGAGGCACCCCTGCTATCTTTCAAAAAAAAAAAAAAAAGAGGAAAAAGAAATGAAGATCCTTGAGTGAAAACCTCTCTGAGGCGCTTGAGGCAGGTGGTAGGGGTGAAAACCTCATTGAGGCACCCCTGCTATCTTTCAAAAAAAAAAAAAAAGAGAGAAAAAAAGAAAAAGAAAAAATCAATAAGTCATTATGTGAAATTTGCATGCAGATTGCAGGTGTCCTAAGGCAGAGAGGAAGCCTCTCAACTCCAAGCCAGAAGTCCTTATCATGCAGCCAGGACACCTCACCAGCACCTCCTCCACGAATGCCTACGTTCTTCAAGGTATGAGCACTTCTATTATAAACTGAGTCTTCTACAGGAAGACACAGATTTTCTACAGGAAGGTGCGATTTTCTACAGGAAAGTGAAAATTTCTACAGGAAGAGCTGCCTGTCTACAGGAAGCTCTGCACTTCTACAGGAAACTTCCTGTAGAAGCTCAGAACGAGCCAGAATGCGTTGCATGAGCAGATCTGATGACTACGGGTTGGTGTGGACGCATGCAAGCCTCTTTTGGGCCCATGCACGACGTTGATACCTTGCTCCACCATCCTCGTCACCGTGCAACTGAGATCCCTGCACCAGCAAACAAGATCAATGAGTTATTGTGGAAAAATCAGTTGGCAGAGAAAGATGAACACCGAGAGCTCATACCATGTCCATGACGAGCATTAGAAGCTTCGGGAGCGCGATTAGCAGGTCATCTCCATTATCAAGTAGCATGCACCCAAGGAGGTGAGACTGTTGCAAGGCTCCCGCGGGAATCCTGTAGCAGTCAAACCTGCAGGAGTGGATGCCATTCATTGCCCAACCATCTGCAAGCAAAACGCAGGCGCATGCAACCAGAACGTCCACCACAACGCCAGCATCCTGTAACCACGAGCCTCCGGGACTGTGTAAGCCACATGCAGCAGGTAGATCCGTCGTCCAAAAACCTGAAAATCATATGCAGACGTGCGCAGGTAAGTGTTCTAATCCTTCCTTCCATCAAATCGCATGAGTATTGCTTTGATTTGTTTGCATGGCGTAGAAATGAATGGTTGAGCGGCCGTAAGGCCAGTTGACTGGCCACGTTGGCTAGTGAAGGGGTAGTAAGATGATGAGGTGGCAGCCACGACAAAGGGAACACGCAGCACGCACGTGAAGATCAGTCCCGTCAACCAAAAAAACGAGTTTAACCGAAAAGGGCGGCGGCAGATCTGTGGGAATGAATGCGGCAGCAAGGGAATGTGCAGGCGAATGATGGGCGACGTCACCCAACGGTCCGGCGGGGACAGCTCACCCTCCGCGCCACGAGCTGCGCCGATTCAAAATCTAATCGGCTAGATTGTGCGCGTATATCCATCCACCTCCACTTCAGAACGTGAGTAACTCTTCTGAATACCTCTGCATGTTAATACGCCAAGCTTTCGGCCGACTGAACACCAGCGAAGCGCACCTCAACCGCAGTCCAATTGCAGTCCTCCCCGAAGTTTGCACACTGCTCCTACAGGAACAGTTCCTACAGGAACAGTTTCTACCGGAACGCAGTCCTACAGGACACAGTCTTCTACAGGAACGCGGGTGTTCACGAAAAAAGGTGGCCGAGTAACGAGGTAACACTGGACCTCTCATGCAATTACTCAATTAAGGTGGTAGGATTGTCAGTTATTGTCAGGGTAAAGGAGAAAGTAGATCAATTGCTGTCTGTGTGCCCATACTGCAATTCTACAGGATTGTTGCGTGGTTAGACTGTGTTGTAAAATTTTTGTGGGTTATACGCATTGTTCTACACTCTGTCACCGAAACTAAACTCTCTTCCACCATCACCACCTCCGGTTAAGAAAATTGTGCATCATGCCGGGTGGATTTATCAGGCGAGAACCCACAGATTCTGCCAAATTAAGGAGAAATCCAGCAGTGGTAGATCTCTTTACCAGGGCACAATGGATGCCTTTTTGTGATAAGCTACAAGGCTACGATGATGAAGTAGCCGAGGAATTCTTGCAGGCCTTGAAGCCTAAATCCCTGACACTGGCCACGGTAAGCTTCAGAGGCCTCAGCCTCCAACTCACCCCAGAGCATATAAGTCGAATCACAGAACTGCCCATGGGTCTGCCGTGGGATAAAGAAGAGCGGAAGTGGAGCCAGCAAGCAAAGAAGGAGTTTTTCACACCTGAGGAAGAATTCTCTGAGGATAAAAACGGGGTGAGGAGGACCAGCCTGTCACCACCATGGAACGAAGTCAGTCTGCAAATTATGAAATATATTACTTGTGAAGGCCGGTTCAGTATCGTGTATGCATATCACTTCCGGCTCCTCACTGAGTTAAGGCACGAAATTGACCTTCCTGTAGAGCAAAAACTAAGCATCCCTTATTATCTCCTGCAGTCCCTAATGGAGTGTGCTACAAAGCTAAGACAGGGCATCCCTGATCAGATAGCCCATCATGGGTTAATAAAATTGCTTGTGGAGGATGCACTGCACTCATATAAAGTTCCCCTCTCCTGGGAGTCATTTAGGAATCTAACACGAGATGGGGACATTAAAATGTTGATCGAAGATAGTGGCTCCTCCAGCAGTGAAGACAAGGAAGCGGTGGCTGAAGAAAAAGCTGACTCCCCCATCCCGTCAGCAAGAGAAATACGGTCAAAAAGCAGAAGAGACAAAGTTGGGGCAGGCCATGTCAGCCCAATTACCCCTTCAGCACCCACAAGCAAACAAAAGGATCAAACCCCTACAGCAAAGCAAGTAGATGTAAAGACGCCTGCCACGACAGGAAAGAAGACCAAGGCTTCTACAGGAAGCCCAAAAGCAAAGACCAAGGCTTCTACAGGAAGCCCGATAACAGCTTCTACAGGAAGCACAAAAGTGCAAAAACAGGCTTCTACAGGAAGCCATGCAAAACCAAAATCTGAGGAGCAGAAGGTGGATGTTTTAGCCCGAGAGGCAGCGGCTGTATTAGCTGGCCTCAGTACGCCACCTAAGCCAAAAGGAAAGAGGAAGAGGGACCCCCCTCTCTACTTCAAAGCACGGAGAAGTGTTCGGATAAAAACAGGGAAGCCACAGAAGCAGTCCAGCAGCCCAATTGTCATTAAGGACACCCCTGATTCTCCCAAAGAAAAATCCCCCTCAAAGGTCACAGTTACCTACGAAAAGGGAAGTCCGAAGAAGAGCACATGGCAAGACCGAGTGGACCTGTTGGACGAGAAAACCAGGCTACAGGAAGCTGAAAACGTCCTACAGGATACCTTGGCTCGACTACAGGAAACCGAACAAAGAGAAGAAGGAGGACCCTCATCACCAGGGGCGGATGAGGCAGAACTACCTGAAGAGACAGCAAGAGAACATATACCCGAACCTAGCCCTTTGCCCAATCTGAATTCATATTATACCTTCTTGGAGGCGGGCAAGATCATCCCACAAAAATTTACTGTACCCCTATTCTTTGAATTAGAGAAAGAAAGAGTTCGCTCCCATACATGGATGCAAATTGCCAAATCAAAGGGGGTGGGGGACATAGGCCCTCTACAAGATCAGCTCAGGGAAGTCAGGAGCGAGTTCACCATGGCCAAACATGTGGCTAGTTGCCAGCAGGCACTTCTACAGGAAGAAAACCAGAAGTTAAGGTTGCAGCTACAAGAACTCAAGGCAGGGGCAGAAACATCCTCCAAGGGCATCACAAATGAACAAGAAGGCAAGAAGGAGCTGACCACCAATCTTGAAGAGCCAAAGACACTTCTACAGGAAGAAGAACAACAGATAAGAATTGAAGTGCAGGCCTTAAAGGAACAACTGCAACAAAAGGAAACACAATTGGCTTGCATGGCTAGCTGGGCCATGGAGGCCCTGCAGTGCAGACATCCTGCAAAGTCTTATGGGTTGTACTTAAAGGATCAGTGGCTACAGTTCCAGATAAACACACTAGCACAAAGAGGTATTGAGCAGATCCATAACCCACAACAATTCGCTGAAATATGCAGTACTAGCTCAGCAGAGGACAAAGCCAAGCTAGCAGAATTCTACATCCACAATCTGGTTTTGCCCAAAGAAGTCTCTTGGGATCCCAATATCGCCTTGGGCGATCTACAGTTGATGGCGTTTGCTTCATGGCTGAATCATGAGGATCAGAGGGCCACTGAAGAAAAATCGGTCATGAGCTGAGAAGTGAGGGAGCCACTGTACATTCGGGCAGAACCAGAGGATCCGGTTGCCCTCATCTCAGCCCGCCAGCAGTTATCCAATGATCCCACAGCTTCCTTGAAATTTATGGACCAGCAAGCCCAAGCAATAGCCCACTTTGAGGACATGGACAGATTATTGGGGGAAACTGCTGCCCAGGCTTGTGCACGTAGGTGGCATGCCTTGGCACATAGTTTGAAGATCCGGGAGTACCATACCCCGACCAGAATGAGGGAAGCATTGGCAAGAGTGGACCTTTACAAGAGATCCATGCAAAGACTTCAGGCCAGCTGGATTGGCCTTAAACTCAGCCCTCCATTGCTGCTAGGATTGGTCGAAGGAAGTACAGAAAAGGATGACCAGGCACAATGGGAAAAAGTAGAAAACACAACAGGGTTTCATATCGACCAAGAAGACATCACCACAGAAGCTTGGGATGTAAGGGGAGCAGTGCAAGCCATGAAGGATGAGGATCTTGACTAAGTTGCTCAAGGATGAGCAAATGGTTCAGCTGGGGGGTGATGATGAGCCCCAATTTTGGTACAATTTGGGCTCATTTTGGCCTATTCTACTTGCTCAAACCATTCATTTTTTATTGCTTATGCATGCATTTCTTAGTTTATTCATGTTGTTTGTAGGAAGAAGGGTAGGCACTCTCTCTACGTGACTAATGCATTATGATTCCAGGTTTTGGCATTAAAAGGGAGCAAAAGACAACGAAAAAGGAGATAAGGAGACAACGAGGTGGCACTGCGGGTTTTGGGAGAGGATGTCCACGTTCTAGGGACATCCCTCGTGATTCCCATCAAGAAATCCAAGCTCTAATCCATCTCCCCTCCGAGCTTAAAAAGTAGCCAGCTGTTCTACAGGAACAACAGTTATAAACTGCTCTACATGAACAACAATTATGACCCTCCTACAGGATCAGCAGTTAAACTCTAGTTGGACAGCCGAGCTCCTAAAATCAAGGACACTTGTTGGATCATCGTTTTTGTATAAGTATGGAGGCCTTAGCCTTAGATAGGTTGTTGAAACTCTCGTATTGCTATTGTAATTTTGGAGCACAGCTCAGTTTTTGTTCCTTTTTTTAAGCCAATTTGGCATGATATCAGATTATGAATAAAGAAGGCAGATTATGATCTAGTTCTGAGTTTTTCTTAAGGAGACTATAGCTCTCAGGTTAGGGCCCAACCTGAGAGCCATAGATCCCCTCTGCTGTAGTGTTGTTTCCATTTCATTTCAGCACTTTGAGCTTTTCATTTACACATGCAATTCGAATTACAGGTTGTTGAGTTGGTCTTTTTCATGAGTTAGATAGGAGATTGCTTATGGTGAATTTGTTTCCACTTGCTTAGTGTAGCAGAGGATAGATATAATCGATTGGAGCTCCAACAAAAAGGTTGTTAAGGCTCACTGCCGTCTCATCTGGGATTGGAGTGAAGTCCATGATTAACCACCAAAAATACGCATTTCTTTATTCCATGATTGCTGCAAACACAGTCACGTTATGTTAGATGCTTCCACATGATTCACACCTGCACCACACTCCCTTACCACAGCTTCATGCACATTCTCCTTCACGTTTAGATTGCTGCTCATTGAATTTACAAGCATAGGTAGTTTAGGTTGATGCATTTTTGGTTGAGTGACAGTCATAAGCATTTGTTTCACTTACACTGCTCTCTCTCGTTCCATCACTTTGTCCTCCATCTTGATCACGCATGCAGACATCTCTTTGACCCCTGCTCCGCTCTGTTACCTCACAAAGTCTTTCACTCCTCACGTACTTCCATTCTCTAGCCTTTCGTTGACATAGCCCTTTACCTTTCAACCTACTCCCTACACTCACTTCCCATCCTATTCTTCCACTTCTAAAGCCATCACCAGCCTCATTCCTACCTTACACATCTCCCTCTACCATTTCATCATCCCTCCATCACTCCAAACACTCACGGTAGGTCATCCTGTAGCCATTTGTAGACATCCTGTAGAAAACAGAGTATCCTGTAGGATTCTCCACAGCCATCCTGTAGGAGGCCACTCTCTCGGTTGCTGAGCATCTGAATGCGAGGAACCTCTGTGGATGGGTGCTAAGGATCCCTAGGGACCTCTCCTAGCCTCCCCAACCTATCCCACGCTTTCCTTCCTTCTCCATCCCATCTGCACAACCAAACCCTAGTTAGCACAAGATCGCCATCATTCCACACACTTAAAGGAAAAATACAAAAACATAACTTTCATGGTGCAAGTAGTTTAGATCCATGCATTTTCATTTATTAGAGGTAGTGACAACATTGGTAGAAGTTTCATTTACATTCCTTGCATTGTAGAGGTCAGACTAGTTAAATTAGGGTTTCCTAGGTTTACATGCTTTGATTTGCTTTCAGTTCATTTTTGTCAAGTAGAGTAGCTTTCCTTTGAGATTAGCTTTCGTCCATCAATTAGCAAGCTTCTTCTGAGAGCCTATAGAAGTTGGCTTGAGCCCTAGCGGACTTGTGCCAGCTGACCAAGTGACAGCTGCGACAAGAGCTAGTACTTGTGCATATAGCACCGTAGCTTCCAAGTTTGTACGAACTACCGGGTTGATAAAATGAGAGACAGGAAGCCCCAGGAGTTGTAGCATTATTGCTACAATACTGGAGCTCACCACTAAGCTTTACCACAATCCTCACCAGATCACTAGGCCATAAACAATAAGCATACCATACCAGGCTTTACCATAATCCCCACTAGATCACTAGGCCATAAACAAGCATGGATGCCACCGGATTTATCCACCTACACTGATCCAGGAGAATCTCATCAGATCAGTTGCATAGTGTTTAGTTCATTGTCAACACTCAGTTCATCAACAACGTTCAACCTTCATCAGTATCCAGTATTGATAGTGTTTCAGTTCATTGTTATTGTCATGTGGTGTTTAATGTCACATTGTGACAAAGATGTTGTAATGGTTTATCTTAAAGGTGGAGCTAAAAGACCTAAGTCATTATAAAAATCCCATACTAAAGACCTAAGTGGATAACCTTAAGACCTAGCCCTAAACGTTATGGTGTCAAACCTAATACAACACCTAAACACAAATCTATGCACTAAACTATAACATAAAACCCACATTCAGACCATTGTAAAACATTATAATACATACACATTTCCTAACCGCAATAGTAACTGCGTCGGAACTGTGCTACATGTGAACATGCGGAGGTTACATAGGCTCTAAACCGTGGCAGAGATTGTAACAGGAACATGTGACATGTGAACAGACTTCAGCCAGAAGGAAGACCGTGATTGTGGCAAAGAAAATTGTTGAGAGCACTACGGAGGTAAGTAGTGACTGTAGCTGGGAAGTTGTCACATGCCACCGGAACACACCGCAAACCAGAACCGCCGGAGGGTGACCACCAATGTGGCAACCAACCAGTTGACCGCCAAGGATTCTGCCAATCACATGGAAAAGTTCTGTTTCTCTGCACTGTTCGATAACCGCCAGCAGGTTCGGGAATAGACTATGGTATATTTTGTGTTTTATATTGTTCTATATGCAGTTGTTAATTCAACCACCATGGCCTCTATCCCTATGTGTCCTTGTGTGACAAGACCGAGACCCATGAACCCTAAACTTCAGCCAGTACATGCCAATCTTGGGAATGAGGAGTTAGAGTGCATCTAATGCCTTATAAAGTCACAATTCGATCATGGAAGAGATCATGAGTGGTTTTAGAAGTTTGTATGCAGATTCTGGAGGTAATAGGCTGTTTTGTTTTCAGTGTAATGGGAGCATCGGGAGTCAGAATTGGGAACTATGACAGGAGTTGGAAAGCTATTTCAGAGAGATTTATGTTGACAGAGACCAGAAGTGCCTGTGTGCAAATTCAGTCTGGTTCATTTGTTGTGTAATCAACCTTCTCGGATTCAATCCTAATAAAGCGGTCGCCCATCTTGAAAGCGGACCCGAAGACGTAGTCCATCAGGGATGAACTCCGTAATCAATATCATTGTCTGGTATCTCTGTTTTATTCTGCAAATTCAAGCTTAATTATGTTTCTTAAGTTATTATTTCAGTCTTAAATCAACTTCTTTCCTTCAGTCTTCCACATTCAACACTTAAGGTTAACAATCAAATTCATTGATGGAAATTAATCAATTCTACTTCAGTTTTAGTTTATGATCGATTTCAGATCATATAATTTGGTATCAGAGCAGGTTGCATTTGTAGAATTTTTTCCAGTGAATGTTAACTAGGTCAAAGTCGCAACGTGGAGAAGGAACACTTGAGGAGTTTGATCCAGAGATTGGAAAGCGAAGAGTCGCTCATAAATCGACCATGACAGGATCTGATGTAGGTGAAACTCCTGAAGCAAAGATGAGTGAGGAACAGTTTTAGAAAGAATTTTTGAGCATGCAACAGATGTTGGGAGAAATATACGAAGATAAGAAGGTGAGAGATGCAACGTCTTCTTCAAATACATCGAAGAAGGACAAGGGTAAAGGCAAGGTTGATAAACCTCTTCTCCTCCATCATCTCCATCGTCATCATCATCATCTTCTTCTTCTTCTTCTAGTTCAGAATCTGAAATAGAAAAGAAACCTAAGAAAACATCTCTTTTAAAACTTGATGTAAAATTTGAGTTACCTATTTATTATGGAGAAATAAATCCTGAAAATTTAGATAACTGGGTTAAGTAGATAGAAGTGTATTGGTGTATTCAGCGCATTTTTTACGATAAAACAAAAATCCAGTTAGCTACACTTAGAATGGGGGGAACAATTTTAATCTGGTGGGAAAGTAAAACTAAAATAGATGTAAAGCGAAAAGGTAAAGTCATCTCTTCATGGTCTAAGTTTTTAAAAGCTCTTAGGAAACAATTCTATCCTTTGGGACACATGCAGCAAGCTATATTTGATTGGCAACATTTGAGGCAAGGTAAGGGGCAGGACGTTCAAGAGTTTACTCAAGAATTCAGGAAGAAATATTTGGCTCTTGGTATTCCATTTGATACACATGAAACTTGATTAAAGTACATTGGCAATTTACATTCATATTTACAACATACATTATTGATGTTTAATCCTGATGACTTTGATGAAGTGCGTGTTCAAGCCATACATATTGAATTAGGTGGTAGACCATTCAAGTTTTCATAGAAACCATCTAGACAGTTGGAAATCAAGGATTCCAAATACAACAAGAGGAAGGGCAATCTGAAGGGAAAGAGATCAGTGAAAACTCAGAAGGAAAGTGAGAGACCTACTTGTACTCATTGCCAAAGAATCGGACATGATGAGTCGAAATGTTGGAAACTTCACCCAGAACTTGGGCCAAAGAAGTTCCAGAAGAAGAAGGGTAAAAAGAAGGCTAATGCAACAATCCAATAATATTTGGGCTCCGACTTAGGGGATGAAGGTAAAATAACCACAATGGTTTCGACAGGTAAAACTCCTGACACTGGTTCAAGTTGTAGTACTTCTGCATCTTCTTTAAAATAAATCATCTAAATGAGGATAAAAGGGTTGAATTATTTCATATAAGGATAACTTCTAAGCACAAGAAAATAGATACATTGTTTGACAGTGGATCACATGAAAATTTAATATCTGAAGATTTAGTTAAGAAATTGGGTTTGGAGACACATAATCATCCAAGACCATACCCACTAGGTTGGCTAAATAAAGAGACTCAGATTAATGTCACAAAGCAGTGTCGGTTAAAATTTTCCATAACAAATAATTACATTGATGAAGTGGATTTAGATGTGATCCCAACAAACATATGTGGAGTAGTGTTAGGAAGTCGTTATCTCTATGATCGTGATGCAGTGTTTCATAGGAAAGAGCATAAATATCACCTTAAGAAAGATGGGATTGAATTTATTGTCAGGGCACATAAACTCAAATCACACTTGGATTTAGTTTCAGTTAATTAGATGAAGCAATTAATAAGTTCAAGTAAGAAATATGTACTCATGGTTGTAAAAGAACAACATAAGGATCAACGGGATGCTTTTTCAGGTTGTAAGTTTCAGTTTAAAGAAAGTTTGGTTAAAGTGGTAGAATCTTTTCCAAGTCTATTTAAAGAACCAAAACATCTTCCTCCTAAGCGATAAATACATGAGATACAATTGATGTCTGATGCCCCTCTTCCTAATATCGGAATGTATCGCATGCAAGTTATAGAGAACGAAGAAATAAAGAAACAGATCCAGTGATTGATTGAAAAAGGTTTTATTCGACCCAGTTCATCTCCATGTGGCTCACCCATAATTTTGGTTCCTAAGAAAGACGAGACATGGAGAATGTGTGTCAACTTTAGGGCCTTAAACAAGATTACAATAAAAAATAGGTATCCTCTTCCTAGGATAGATGATTTACTTGATTAACTGAAAAATGATGTCTATTTCACTAAGTTAGATTTAAGAAGTGGGTATCATAAAATTCGCATAGCAGAAAATGACATCTCGAAAACTGCATTCAAAAATAGGCAGGGACTATTTTAATGGTTAGTAATGCCTTTTGGTTTGTGTAATGCACCGATAACTTTCATGCGGGTTATGAATGATGTATTCCACCCATACATTGATAAATTTGTCATAATCTGCTTAGATGATATTCTGATTTCTAGTTCCAGTATGGAAGAGCATGTTAGGCATGTAAAGTAGGTTTTCGAAGTGTTTCATAGGGAAAAATTGTACCTTAAACTTTCCAAATGTGAGTTTGGGAAAACTTCACTGAATTATATTGGTTACATAGTTGGAGGTGGAAGTTTGAAAATAGATCCAGCTAAAATTGATGTGATTGTTAAGTGGCCAAGACCACAGAATGTGACTGAAGTTAGAAGTTTTATAGGTGCAATTCAGTATTGGAGGAAATTTATTGCTCAATTTTCTTTGATTGCTTCACCGTTACATGCTTTAATAGGTTCTAAAGTTCCCTTTTAGTGGGGAGGAAAACAACAAAAAGCTTTTGATACACTTAAGCAGAAAATTGTCATAGCACCAATCTTAGCTTTACCAGATCTTCAATAGCCATTCGAAATTGAAACAGATGCTAGTGGTTATGCAATGGGTGCAGTCTTACTTCAAAAAGGGAAACCAATTTGTTTTCATTCTGAAACTTTTTCTAAGGCAGTAATGAATTATCCGACATATGATAAAGAACTGTTTGCTTTGGTTGAAAGTGTTAAGAAGTGGAAACATTATTTAATGGGTAAGGAAACAATGATTCACACAAATCATCAGTTGCTTTAGTACCTTCAGTCTCAAACTAAGTTGCAACAATCTCGTCATTACAGATGGATGGGATTTCTTTAGCAATTTCACTTATTACTTAAGTACAAGAAAGGTGTCACAAACAAAGTAGTTGATATTTAGTCTAGACCATCTTTGAATGCTTCAGTAGTGCTATAGAATAGTTATTTGAAACATGAAATCTATATAGAACAATATAATACAGACGTTGATTTCAAAGATATTTATGAATCACTAACTCATGGTGCTCAGGTGGAAGAAATCAATTATCATATTCATGACAGATTTTTATATCATCTGGGTAAGTTGTGCATACCACAAACATAAAGAGTGCATGTTATTCGGGAAGCACATTCTTCTCGCATTTCAAAACATTTTGGAGTAAGCAAAACAATGGCACAAGTTCAAAGGGATTTTTACTGGCCTTGTATGTATGAAACAATTTCTAAGTACATTAAAGGATGTGTGATGTGTTCGACCAGTAAACCAAGAAATCGAAAGATCAGTTTGTACATGCCACTTCCAGTCCCTTTGCGACCATGGGACAACATTTCCATGGATTTTGTTGGAGGGCTTCTTATGTCCGGGAGAGGGAATGATTACATTTATGTTGTGGTTGACAGATTCAACAAGATGTGCATTCTTGTTCCGTGTAAAAAGAAAGTAACAACTGAACAGATTATGAAGATGTTCTTCGAACAGGTATGGGTTCATTTTGGGTTACCTACTTCCATTATTTCTAATCGAGACACTCGTTTTGTAGGAGAGTTTTGTTCCACTTTGTGGGGACCCATGGACACAAAGCTGAAGAAGAGCACAACTTTTCATCCACAGACCGACGGATAGACATAAGTGGTGAACAGAATAGTCATACATATTCTCCGAGGTTACTGCAATAAACATCCTAAGTTATGGGATGAATATTTTCCTTATGTGCAGCATGCTTGCAATTGAGCCTTACATTCTTCGACTAATCCATTTCCATTCGAAACATGTTTTGGGTATCTACCAAAGTCACCGATGGATTTCATGTTTGGTGAAGAGGATAAAGTGGGTGAACATGATGATGCAAACAAAGCAGATAAGTTCATTCAATGGATACATCACATACATGAAGCAGTGCAGGATCAAATAGAGAAGAGCCAGGCCAAGTATAAAATGCGCCATGACAAGCATCGAGTCGATCATCATTTTCAGGTCGGTAATCAAGTATGGTTGTATATCAATAAAGATATGTTGAAAGGAGAAGGTAAGAAACTAGAACCTATTAGGTATGGCCCTTTCAAGATTGTGGAAAAGATTGGAAATAATGCATTTCAATTAAATTTACCTCCTTACATGTGTATTTACTTAGTTGTAAATGTGGAAAATCTGAAATTGTATGAACCTCCGCTGATCATGGATCCCGAGGAAGATACGCAGATTCCGAATATTGATGATTTGGCACCTGAGTATATGAATGATTTGCAGGAAGATATCATCTTGGACAAGAATATTCGATCTTCAAGGCATGGAGATGTTGAATATCTTCAAGTGGGAATCAAGGGAATGAATCTTAGCAAGGCAAGGTGGATGGAGATCAGAATATTGAGGGAGTTGTACCCTCACTTGATAACTGCTTAAATCAAACTTTTGTGTTCCAAAAGCTTTCAAGTGGAAAGGATTGATCCAGAAGAATCTCATCAGATCAGTTGCACAGTGTTCAGTTCATTGTCATCTTTCAGTTCATTGGCAGCATTCAGTCTTCATCCGTATCCAGTTTTGATAGTCTTTCGGTTCATGGTTATCATCATGTGGTGTTTAATGTCGCATTGTGACAAAGATGTTGTAATGGGTTATTTTAAAGGTGGAGCTAAAAGACCTAAGTCATTATAAAAAGCTTATAATAAATACCTAAGTGGATAACTCTAAGACCTAGCCCTAAAAGCTATGGTTTCAAATCTAATACAACACCTAAACACAAATCTATGCACTAAACTATAACATAAAACCCACATTCGGACCATTACAAAACATTATAATACATACCACAGTTCATAACTGAAGCAGTAACCGTGTCGAAACCGTGCTACATGTGAATGGGCGGAGGTTACATAGGTTCTAAACCGTGGCAGACAGGTTCTATCTGTGGTGGAGATTGTAACGGGAGCAGGTGACATGTGAACAGACTTCAGCTAGCAGGAAGACTGTGACTATGGCAGAGAAAACTGTTGAGACCATTGAGGAGGTAAGTCATGAATGTAGCCAGGAAGTTTTCACATGCCACCGAAACACACCACAAACTGGAACCGCCGGAGGGTGACCACCGATGTGGCAGCTCGTTACTCGACCGCTATGGATTCCGCCAGTCACATGGAAATGGTCTATTTCTCCATGTTGTTCGATAACCGTCAACGGGTTCGGGAATAGACTATGGTCTATTTTGGGTTTTATATTGTTTTATATGCAGTTGTTAATTCAACCACCATGGCCTCTATCCCTATGTGTTCTTGTGTGACAAGACCGAGACCCATGAACCCTAAACTTCAGTAAGTACATGCCAATCTTGGGCATGAGGAGTTAGAGTGCATCTAATGCCTTATAAAGTCACAATTCGATCATGGAAGAGATCATGAGTGGTTTCAGAAGTTTGTATGCAGATTATGGAGGTAATAGGCTGTTTTGTTTTTAGTGTAACGGGAGCATCGAGAGTCAAAATTTGGAACTGTGACAGGCATTGGAAAGCTATTTCGGAGAGCTTTCTATTGATAGAGACCAGAAGTGCATGCGTGCAAATTCAGTTTGGTTCATTTGCTGTGTAATCAAACTTCTCAGATTCAATCTTAATAAAGCGGTCGCCCATCTTGAAAGCGGACCCAGAGATGTAGTCCATCAGGGATGAACTCCGTAATAAATATCGCTATCTGGTATCTCTATTTTATTATGCAAATTCAAGCTTAATTATGTTTCTTAAGTTATTATTTCAGTCTTAAATCAACTTCTTTCCTTCAATCTTCCACATTCAACACTTAAGATTAACAATGAAATTCACTGATGACAATTAATCAATTCTACTTTAGTTTTAGTTTATGATCGATTTCAGATGATACATCGCGAGGAATTTTCTTGTCTCCTAGTCTCTAGGATTTACCGCAATCCACACCAGATCACTAGGCCCTAACCAAAGCTCTAGTCTATGGGCTTTATTGCAATCCACACCGGATCACACCTAGAAAAACCCATGCAATGATAACAAGAGAACCAAGAAAAACATGCATAACCATACATGCCAAAACGAGCAAGGAAATCATACATGCAACTCAATACCTGCAAAGAATCCCGTTGTAGTAGTATGACAATGCTCTTCATTGCTTGATTCTTGCTTTCCTTTGCCTTCTTTGCTTTCTTAATCCAATGTTGAAGTGCTCCAAGAAAAATCTAAGTGACCAATAGTGTGAGAGAGAGAGAATAGAGAGAGAACTCCAAAACTAAACTAACAAAATGTTACACTGACAAAAGATACCAACTGATCCTCATAAACCTTTTTATTAATGAGGCCTCTAATTTCTTCAATTTTCCATTATTTTCCTTGATTTTCCTCCTCACATGCAGCCTGTAACCTTTCACCTTCCTAAATGCCATTTTTCCTTTCCAAAGCATTTGTCATTGCCTTTTCCAATTCCCTTAGCCATAATGAACCAAATGAACACCAACACTAGGATGCTTTTGCCAACATTCAGCTTGGAATACGTGTCCCATGACCATGGTTATTATTTTTCCTTTATTAACTTGTATTACATGGAATTTTCACCAGGGTTGTTACACCCATCCTTCTTAGGTACAATGATGATAGTGACCTACAAAGTGAGGTGCTTGGTCAAATCACTTCCTGATCTAGAAACTACTACAAGTATGCCTTCACTTCATTTTCTTCCAAAACTTATTATCTACATAGCCCAATGCTTGGTAATGGGGATTCAAACAATTTTTTTATCTAATGCTCCACTTGTCTCTTAGGTGGTATCCCTTTAGTCTCTTGTAAAAAACCTTTATATGTTTGTACTAACTTCTCCAACAATGGTTTTTCTGTTTAGTACATTCCTCAAAGGATTGCTTTGCCCTTAGCAACCCACCACCTAGATTATTCTCTCTTAATAAAATCAAAATGTATTTCTTACTAGAAATAATAAGCTTTTTTATCTTGGTTGGCACTTACTAGTGAGATATTTGATTTACCTTTGTGTTTGTTGATGATCTAGATTCCATATTTGATCAAGTGGTACTAGTTGACTCATTGCATGAACATTACATCCCTCATATATGTAGGGTATTTCAAACATTATTTCACACACATCAATGGGTACTATGTATAATTCCACTTCATCAATAAACTTTTCAGTTGCAGCAAATTTTATCTTGCACCATTTATTGACATTGATTTTCGCATCCTTGTTCATCCACAACAATAGGTATGGACTTGGATGATCATGAACCTCCAATCCAAGCTTTCTAACTATATTGGTTTCTATGAGACTGACCTTCTCTTCTTGGTGATGAAGGATATTAAGATTCACCTCCTTTTTCATTGAAGTGAATGCAATATTCTCATCCACATATGATTTTATCTCTACTTGATTGCTTGAATCTATCCCTAGAAGGTTCTTCTTATTGGAATCCTTCTCACATTTCTCTAGTTTCAAACCTGGATGTAGTTTCTAACATTTTTTTTAGGTATGACCATTGATATTTTAATGGTTACAGTGGTTACTTAGATCCTCACATTGATGTGAAATGGTTGTTGTTTTATTATAATTCCCTTTCCAACTATTCTTTCCCTCATTGGAAGCATATTTGTGATTTTTTTTGGAACCACTTGGTTATCCTTTTTTGTGGCCAACATCCCATATATTATGATTTCACATAGCACTCATCGATTATCCTGGTATTGAAGAGCATCACTTACTTCCAAAAATGACTATGAAGACCTTGCAAATAATTGAGGAGTATATCTGGGTTCTTAGGGGCCTGATAGAAAACATGATATCCATCTTCTTGAATTCGATGGCGAAACCTTGCACACTCTAACCCTACCTTTTCCTAAAGTAATGCAAATGGATCCATTGGTCCTCTACATAATTGAACTTCTAGATTGATATTCTCTAGATGTTCAATTATTCCCAACAAGTTAATGTATGGCCCTCTAATTTCAATCTAGAGAATAAAATTCCTGCTCTTTTTCTATATGATGGAAAATAAAATAGACCACTAATGGTTGCAACCAATAATTAAGTTTATTTCATTGATCTCACCTTAGTGTGGCTGGATATCCACTTTCTCTTCCATTTTAAATAAGGATTATGAAAGGGTAACAACACTAGAAATCATCTACCCTTTCTCAGTCTCTTTCCTTGACTCCTTTTCTAGGACTTCATTTTCCCCTAATTTCCCCCTCTGATATGATCTCTAAATTAGAGCTTGTAGCCTCCCCAATGGTCCAAGCTTGCTTTCTAGAGCTTTCAGGAGGAAGGCCATATTACAAGAGATGTCAATGTTTTTCTCTTCCTATTAGGTAAAACTTGACTCGATGAAAGAGTCAAAGTTACTTGGTCTACAATGGTGGTTTTAGGAACATGGTTCTATGCCTGTAGAATGCATGTAATGAGGCATGTAATGGCACAGGGGAGGCGAGTGGTGAAGGCTCACATGGTTGGCTTATCTAAGATTTTTCCGAGGAAACTAATAGAATTATGTTAGCTAGCTTTTCCCTAGAAAGGAGTTTTCCAAGATAAAACATTATGTTCATGTTTTGTGATTTGTTTTTGGTTGTTTTAATGTTTCTCTCAGTAAATTAAATTTTCTCTTTGGTAATTTTAACATGTTATCAAAGGTGAAGGTTTAATTATGTCTTAGCTACTTGAATATGATGGATATATTATAGTCAAGTGTTGGCTTCAAAGAGACGACTTTGTTACTAATGGTTTATTTGGCCTAATGAGTGTGAGAGAGATATGCGAATATGGAAATAAGTAGAAATATAATTAAATGGAAGAACTGAAGGAGAATAGATTCCTAAGAAATGGAAATGCAGAGCATGTGGGGTCCATATTGGGTTTGTGGTATGGTTCATGTTGTTGTGTGTCAGTTTGAAGGAAAAGTCATATAGGTTGTGCGAAGAGGAGGTCCAAGTGATGAGCATGAAGTGCAAGAACATGGAACTAGAAGAGAAAATTAGAGGTAGGCGTGCATATATTCACAAGGATAACAAGAATGGAAGCTATATTTGGAGAGGAGAGTGTTATGTGAGAGGATGACCATAGAAATAATGAAATAAAAAATAATATTATTTTATAATGGAGTTAAATTTTTTATTACATGTAAATGGGTATACTTCCTAATAAGGCATGCATACCCTCGGGAAATTACTAGTAAAGTCTAGAGTTATACCTAGGTGACAGGGGTATGCCAAATTATACCCTGGATATATAATTTGAGGGGATAGGGCCTAGACGTGAGCGAGTTGGATCACTTGGTCGGTTTGGGTATATTTGGTCAAGGGAAACCCCAAGTCGAGTTTTAAGGTAGGATTGTTAGGTAAAACTTAACTTAGTGAAGGAGTCAAAGTTACTTAACCTATAGTGGTGGTTTTCAACACATGGTTTTTGTTTTCCATGGTTTTGTGCATGTGGAATGCATGTAATGAAACCTTTAAAATGATTAGTAAAACTTCATTGTAATGGGGTAGGGGAGGTGAGCGGTGAAGGGTCACTTGGTTGGGTTTTGGCCAAGGTCACTAATAGAATTATGTTAGTTGATTTTTCCTCAAATTGGAGTTTTATGGGATAAAACACGGTGTTTGTGTTTTGTGATTTGTTGCTATTTTTTTAATGTTTCTCTTAGTAAATTTAATCTTCACTCTGGTAATTTTAACGCTTCCATCCTTACAAATATATCTTCTATTGAATTTCAAAGGTTGTTGTGAACAAATTCATTTTTCAAGGCTAGGGTTTTCTAAATTTTGTCTAAGACAATTCGTGGATCCTGAAATTTCCCAAAAGTACTCCAAAAAACCCTACTTCAATGATAATATGATATGTAAATTTCCATGGATATCCCACTAGAATAGCTTGGCATGACATATTTTATAATATTTTGAAATATTAGACTATGTAAATTAATATTTCCTTAGATCCTAGATTTATCCTAGGAAATCCAATATGGGAGAAACCCACCTAGAAGGTCACACCTACACTTTTCTCTCCTTGATTCAATTTTAAAAATTCACCTACAAAGGAATGGGAATTCACTACAAAGTTACCATTTGACACTATGGCTTGAAAAACTACTATAGAATCCTCCTCCTCCATTGTTATGCTCATAAAATGCCACTCGTAGATGTTTTTTTGATCTAGAAGGATATTCACAACACAAAAATCTAGCCAGTCTTAATTTTTGATGAAAATGTACTCATATTAAAGAGCTTATTGAGATATTTCCAAATCCAATTTGAATGGAGTCAAACAAATATAATATGCAAAAGTTATGGACTACTAAATTTTAAACCAAAAAAGGATAATATCACAGGAAGGCACAATGTTGATGTTACCATGATGATGGGACCTATACGGATTTGACACATTGCATGATTGTAGACCATTCTGAAGTTGGCATATGTACCACTTAAATGTTGACACATGGCAAGATGAAGTGGCAGGGCTAACATATGGTACACTCAAATGCTAACACATGCCAATATGAGGTGGTATGGTTGACACGTGGCACACTAAAATGCTGACACATGAAAATATGAGGTGACAAGCTAACACATGACACATTCAGATGTTGAAACATGTGAAGCTGAGGTCACATAGTTAACACATGGCACACTTTTAGGCTGACACATCATGAAACTGGTCGACAAGTTGACAATGAAATGTTGACACGTGGCTACCACGTGGACCAACAATAGGATACCATGTGGACTAACCACAAGATTCCTTGGAAAAATCAAAGGATACCACATGGACCAATTGCATGCTACCACATGGGCCAAATGAAGGATGCCACATGGACAAACTATAAGCTACCACATGGACCAACCAAAGGCTACAAAGTGGATCTTCTAGATATCATATGTGGCAAGGTTAGTTGGCAAAGTAAAAATACATTGCACAAAATCTTAAACAATAAGGTACAAACCCATGATCTCTACTCCAACTGCCAAGTGACTTCACCATTACATCACATATCAAACATGTGGTAGATAAGGTATAATACAATTTATATTTTATGTCATTTTTGGAATAAAAATAGAGAAAATAACATACTCGTAGAGATTTGAACTCGTAATATAGTCTACACAAGCACACAAACTTTACCACCATATGACATGCCTCAATTATGTTATAAGGTGGAAGGATTTAGATTTATTCAAGCAGAAAAATCCCTTTTATTTAGAGATTCAATCCCAACACATTTGAGATATTATTTTTCCATTAAAATCCAAAATAATTGTGCATAGCCTATAATAGGATGAATTTCATTTGTTAAAAAGAGGGGGATATACTTTTTGTAAGCTTTACAAAGTATTTTATAAACTCTTTGAAGAAGAATAAGCAAGGAAAAGTCTTGCTTATGAATCAAAACCTTTTCATTGGGATGTTTTGTGAGTCACTTATGGGAGAATGAGCCACTTGATGTGAGAATATTAGTTGTTTGTATAGGAGAACCAACCCCTTATTGAGAGAATATTTCAACCCTTTTGTAAAAGGAGGAGCCCTCTTTGAAGAACTAATGAAGTAGTTCGACGTTTGTACGAATGGGAGACATAGCCAATGCTTGGTAAATTCTATTTGTGCATTTGATTATTTAATTTTAGTTTAATGATTATTTTTATATATTACATTTATTTTAAAGTTAAAAATGATAAATTGAGAATTATAGAATTCATTCGAAAATGGAGAAAAAACTAATTCAATTTTATTGTGCCCAATTTTTGGATCATTTTCTTAGCTATGAAATGAGATAAAATATTAAATAATACAAACCCATCAGCATGATATTTAGCATAGGCTAATAGACATCCAGGGATAGGATTTTTACTTCATCAACCCTCAATTGTCATAAGGTTTTGGACCTTCTATAATATTTTCAGTTGTCCACAGGTAGTTAGTCCCACACATGTGTAATAGGAGGCTGATGTGGCATCCACTCATATCATGATGGTAAACAAGGTAGGTCAACTTTCAAGCAACATAAATTTTTCATATGAGCTCCAATTGAGGTAATTTTTGCATCGTTGGAAAGGTATCAATGTGTACATCAACACTAAGGGTGTGCACATATTTTTTAGACACTACAACCCAAAAAAGGACCATCTAATGCCTAAAAATAGTTTTGAAAGGTTTTGGACCTCAATTTTCCAAGCTAGGTATTACCATTAAATTTTGTGTTGTATGCAAATTCCTCCAAATATTCCACCTAGAAAGTACTAATATATATGAAAAATTATGACAATCCAATCTAGATAACTCCACTTCCCTCTTGGATGATAACCCTTTAGTATCTTAGAACACTTCTCTATATGGCTTTAAAAGTTCCTCTAAATAATATTTTATTGTTTAGTATATTCCTCCTCATATGCCTTTACTTTTATTAATTCATGTCCTAGATTATTCTCTTTAAAGCAAATTAAAACAAACTTTCTGCTTGAACTATTTAATTTTTTGGCTTGTATAGAACTTTCGACATATATATTGGATTTACCTTTATGTGCATTGATTATGAAGGAATTTCCATCCTCGATCAGGCATTAGTGATTTGCTTTATTAATGAATATTGCATCCCTTATGTACAATTAGGAGTTTCAAAATACTACACCACACACATCAATTGGTACTACATCTACCTCCACTTCATCAATATAGTTTTCACTTATAGCAAATTTGATCTCACATTGCTTAATAACAATGTGATTTGTATCCTTATTTACCCATCCCAAAGGATACAGGTGAAAAAGGTCATGAAGTTCCAATCCAAGCTTGTTGACCAAATATTTTGCTATGAGGTTAGCCTATAAACCAAAATCAGATAGAGCATCCACCTTCTTTTTCTTGACTTGATATTGATATGGAAGAATTCAGTCATATCTTTTTCTTTCTTGAAATGGAGGATACTCATATTCACCTCCTTATACATTGTAGTGCAAACAATATTTTCATCTACATTTGAGTTTCTCTCTACCTAGTTGCTTAAATCCATGACTAGCATGTTCTTCTTGTTGACATCCTTCCTGTGGTTATTTGGATTCAACTCTAGATGTAGCTTCTAATTAACACTTATTTTTTTATGTAACCATCGAATTTACAATGATTACAATGGTTTTTCATATCCTTGCATTAATGTGTTATGGTTGTCTTCTTGTCCTTTCCCTTCCATTTCTACTTTCCCTCCTTATGAGCATCTTGGTGTTATTTCTACTTGGAACCACTAGTTTTATTTTATTCTTACCCATATTCTCTAGATATAGTGCTTGCACACAAGCCTTATCAATTGTCCTAGTTTTGAAGAGCATCACTTTCATTCTTAAATGAATGTATACACCTCCCAAATACTGGAGGAGTACATTCAAATTCATGGGAAATACACCCAATGTAATGCCCATTTCTTTGACCTTGATGGTATACTCTTGCGCGCTATAGCTTTAATTCTATTAGAAGTAATTCCAGTTTATCCATTGGTCATATTTGTACCAAATAGGTAGAATTGGGACTAGATAAGAGTTTTAAACACCTCCCACTTAGTTGTTGGGGGATCATCCTTCAGACTCTAACCTCAAATAGATAAATGAAACATTTTTCTCTCCTTCTATGTTATGAATAGTTAAATAAAATTCTAACTATTGAAACCATTGATTCGATGTGCCCTAAGTTAGAAGATTAAAAGTACCTTTGTATTATAGTTAGCTTTAAAAAGAAGTTTAATGTCGCAAATATAAGAATGAACTCTTCCAAGTTCCATGGTAAAATTAGGCATTGAATAAAACCTGCGAACTTATTAAGAATTTGTAATCTTTGTGACAAATAAAGTGGAGGATGAAATATGATCTCTTATCATGGCTTGCATATACTTACATCAAAGCTCAATTTCATAATAATTGTAAATATCAATCTTCATAACTTGCTAGCTCATGAAAATACAATTTTTTTAAACAAGAATAGAGAATAGTTACTATAGTAAATGACACTACGGTAAAGCTAAAATTAGATACATGATTTACATAAGCAAGTTGAAACCAGTGGAATTTTGGGAATACTGAGAGGAAGGGTGAGTTAGTATTTCATAAATTTCGAACAATTTAAATATCATAGAGCATTAACCAATCACATCACATCAAAGGTACACAAGATTTATCTTAACATTTTTATTTTTATCTTGAAAGAAGCTACAACTTATAGTTTTTCCAGCCACTACTAGAAGGAGCTACAATCCCTGATTATTTACCAACCACTTTTGGAAGGAGCTACAACCCTTGGTTTACCATCTCCCACCAGAAGGAGGCGAAAACCTCCTTAAGGAAGCTACAACTCCCTTGCCTAACACCACCCGGTCACCCTTAAAATAAAAGATAAAATAAATTGTGTGTTCCCGTATTAGGGATCATGACCTACTTAAAACATTACTGAACAATCTAAAAAATTATACAACCTTGTCACTGTCCTCTTACTCAACCACTACTACTCATCAAATATTGTCTCATTGCATCATTTTAACTCATGCAAAATCACGTCCTCAAGATGCTTTTTGAAGCACAATTAAATGTGCCTTTGTTCTTCCCTATGCCCAACTTCTAACTGCCCCAAACTCAGTCTAGAACTATACAACCTCCTACCCATTTTTAACAACAATTCTGAGAAATGAATCAATACCAGTATACTAAATACTCTTTCAACAAACATGTACATCAGAACAACTAACAACACATCCCTAACAACACTACTTAGTCATGAAAACAACTCTTTCACACAACACAGGTTGCCATACAAATTGAATACATTTGAGGTAAGTGAATAGGTCGATTTGTGAGCTTCCACTTTCTTACATGTACTAGAACATGAAACAAAACAAGGAAACATGTGATTTCTCACACTCCAGAACCATACCCAATAGGTTGGAATAAAAAACAAAAATTACCTCAGATAATTTCTTAAACTTGGCCTCAAGAAATCCTTCCTTTTCGGCTAGATCAGGTATAAATTTAGCCTCCATTTGTCGCTCATTTTAGTCCTTAGATTATCATCTTCAATTTGACCTATGTGGTCAATAATAACAATGATTTTAACCTGCAACAAGGGGGATAAATTCAACCAATAACTACGATGACTTCTAAAAAAAAATGCTCAACAAAGAGCTTAGTCTAGTCTTAGGAGTGAGGCTTGAATGCAACAAACATTAGAGAAATCTTGAGGTCTAAAATGGGCCTCCTAAGAAACATTATAAAATAATAGTGGAAATAATAAATTAAGATTAGATTACATAATCAAATTTTAGAGGGACAAAACAATAAACTACTTTTTCAACTCATATTTTCAATTTATCTCCCTACGATTTTACCGAAATTTTGAGTGAGAGCACTCGTTGGATGTAGAATTAAATTCTTTGTCCATGGATTACCCATGTTGCGTACTTTTAATGGCCCCTAGTACATGAAAAATGAGAAATACATGAAAAAACGTGATTGCAATCGTGCTTTTCATGTATTTCTCATTTTTCGTGTAGCAGGGTCCATCGAAAGTATGCAACATGTGTACTCCTTGGATGAGGAATTGAATTTTGCATCCAAATTTGAGTAAAAAACCATAGGGAGATAAGTTGAAAATACGAGATGAAACGGTAGGGTTTTTTTATTATTATTATTACTTTTTTTAAATTCAAAGATGGTGAATCATCCCCCATGGTTGACATCATCATCTTGAATATTATTGTTTCTTATAAAGTTATTTTTTGTTGTACATAATTTTTTTAGGACGATTTTAGACCTCAAAATTTCTCTAATGTACCTTGTTCACCTCATGGAGTGTCCTATAGCGAATGATTGATCCAAGCAATACTCATAACTTATCTGAAAAATTGTCCCAACTTCAGTTGACAACATACGCCTTGTTTTGATCTTGGCCTATTCAAAATCGAAGGAATTCTTGTGTATAAATCAATGCTTGAATTCCACATTCGAAGTCTCACGGGTTAACATATATATAGGGGATTTGAAAGGGCATTAATTGTTGGTTTGACCTTCCCTCAAAATATGTTGGGTCCCTATAATACTAGTGATTACCCCATTACTATTGTAGTTATACCCCTTATTTATATTGTTGTGCCCCCATTGCCCCCATATTGTTATTAATGTGCCCATAGAATCCCTCTATTGTTATTTTTGTGGCTTTATATTATTATTGTTAGGTCGGCTGGATTATATTGTGACTCCTTAGACTCCTATATATAGAAAGGAGGTTTTGTCATTTGAATCATCCAAGAATTGTTCATTTATGTAATGTAAAGGAGGTTGCCCCTTTGAAGAGGCTGAATTCTAAGGCGTTGATCTATCTTTTCTATCTTTTCTTGAGCTGGTTTCATAACATTTGGTATCAGAGCTTTGGATTCTAGGGTTTCGCTGCTCCAAACAGGTCATCGTGGCATTTTCGCTATAACTTTTTTTCTGTGACGTTTCAGAAGTCGAAAAAAAACCCATTTGAGAAGAAATCACGCTGAACCTTGGGTCCGAATTTCAGAGCTTTTCTTGTGATATTTTCGGAGATATGATCTGAGGAAGTTGGTCTTTTTGCAGACTCCTGAATTACATTCAAAACAGGTGACCTGGGGAAAATCGTCATAACTTTCTTTCTGAGCATCGGATTGAAATTTCGTAAGAAGGTACAGAAAGAGGACGGACTGTAGTTTTCTTTTATATATTTTTCAGAGTCAAAGGTTGAAACAGTGACACGTGGCACTTCATACAAGTTCGCTCTACTGAACTAGTCTATAATCAGGTCACTGCGGAAGATTGTGCATAACTCTTTCTTGGAGAATCCAATTTGGATCAGACTAGTGGCATTGGAAAGAGGACATAGAAGGCTACTACAGTCACAATTTCAGAACTGGATGATTCGAAATTACAGAGATACATCAGATTCAATATCAGGCTTCTACAAAGTGAAAAAAGGTGTGTAGTTTTTTTTTTTAATTTTTGCATAAGCTTGGTTTGAAGGAATTCAAAGGGCATAGTAAAGCATTATTATCGGTAACTGATGCCCCGAGGAAAGAAAATGCAAACACCTAGTAAGGAACCTGAAAGCTCTAGCATGACTCATGAAGAAGAGGAAGAAATGCTACATGATATATCAAAATTACAAGAACAAGTGCAACAAATGTCACGCTCACAAAAGCTAACAGATGCTAAGATAAATGGCGTGGAATCTAAGATAAAGGGCATGGAAGCTAAGATGGATGATCTGAAGGCAGATCTGAGGACAGATCTGAAGACAGACATGGCATATTGGAAGACAGATTTGACAAATTTTCTACAAGAAATACTTACTAATGGTGAAAAGGTTGTAAAGGAAACTCATGATGTGAACAAAAGAAATGTTAGTCATGATTCCATAGACTCTAATGTTGGATCGAAGACCCACCATATTCCAAAAATCGATATGAGGAAGTTTGATGGCAAGGATCCCGCCACATGGATATTACAGATGGAGCAATTCTTCGATCTCAATAATGTGCAAAACACACAAAAGGTACGTATGGAAACTTTATATTTGGAACCAAATCAGTTTGTATGGTATCAATGGCTTTGCTCTCGTAAACAATTTATCACTTGGGCAATTTTTACGGAAGAATTGATAGCACATTATGAGGATACAAAAAGCAACACTTTTTTTAGCCAATTGATAAGTCTCAAACAAAAGGGTTCAATAATGGAGCACATTGAGGAGTTCCAAAAATTGAACATAAGGGTAAAAGATATTCCAGAGGAGCATAGGATTGATGTGTTCATAGGGTCTTTAAAGGATAATATCCAACATGATGTTCGCCTTTGGGAACCTGATTCATTAGAGAAGGCATTCAGGTTAGCAAGAAAAATGGAAAGCAAAATTATGGCAACCAGGAAGCATACCACTCACAACTATAAAGACGGAAGTGTTGTTGCCCCTAGTCTTCCACAACCTATAAGGTTGACACCACAACAATTGGAAGAAAAAAGAGCAAAAGGGCTTTGTTACAGTTGTGATAGCAAATACACTAAAGGTCATAAGTGTGCTGAGAAGAAATTATTCTACATAGATTGTGAAGAGGAAGAAGAAAAGGAGCAAGAAAGGTCAAAAGAAGAGGATATACTCCAGGAACAAAGCCTAGATGAAGAAAAAATAAATCCGACCATATCTTGTAATGCATTGGCGGGAATTACCACTCCTCAAACCATCAAGATAGAAGGACAAATCAAGAAGAAAAAGGTAATAGTGTTGATTGATTCAGGAAGCACCCACAATTTTATTCATTGTAGGGTAGCAAAAGAATTGAATTGCTTCCTATATCCAGCACCAGAGTGTCAAGTGATGATTGCAAATGGAGGAACAATAAATTGCTCTGGAAAGTGCCATAATATCAAGCTATCCATGGGAGAATATGTATTGACTAGCCCAATGCTTTCCATTCCAATGGGAGGTGCTGATGTTGTACTAGGAGTCCAATGGCTACAATCCTTGGGTACAATAGCTTTTAATTTTCAAGAACTTTTCATCAAATTTTCTACGGAAGGAAAGGAAGTTGAATTAAGGGGTATTGCAGGGAAACCAGGAAAGATAATCAGCTCTAATGGTATGACAAAGCTTCTAAAAAAGGAGCAAAGAGGTGTAATTGCACAATTATGTTCGCTAGATGTTTCCACATTGGAATCATCTATTTCTCCAGATCTCCAAAAAGTCCTGGACAATCATTCCAAGGTATTTGAGACTCCCAAAGGTCTCCCACCTATGCGTGATCATGATCATGCTATTCATCTGATTCCAGGAAGTGTTCCTCCAAACATCAGGCCGTACAGATATCCCTATGTCCAAAAAAGTGAAATTGAACGTATGGTTGCAGAAATGCTAGAGGCTGGTATAATTCAACCGAGTCAAAGTTCTTTCTCTGCTCCAGTAGTATTGGTGCACAAGAAGGATGGATCATGGCGCATGTGTCCGGATTATAGGGAGCTCAACAAGCTCACTATTAAAGATAAGTTCCCCATTCCTGTCATTGATGAATTACTGGATGAATTGCATGGATCAATTTACTTCACCAAGTTGGATCTTCGTTCAGGATATCATCAAATCAGAATGAAGATTGAAGACATTCCGAAAATGGCATTTAGAACTCATGAGGGTCATTATGAATTTTTGGTCATGCCTTTTGGCCTTACCAATGCACCTTCAACATTTCAAGGTTTGATGAATTCAATTTTCAAACCATTCCTTAGAAAATTTGTGTTAGTATTTTTTGATGATATACTAATCTACAGCAAGTCTTGGAAGGATCATGTTGAACATGTTGACAGGGTGCTACAACTATTGGAGGAGAAACAATTATATGCAAAAAGATCCAAATGTTTCTTTGGAGTCCAGGAGGTGGAATATTTGGGTCATATTGTATCTCATGGAGTTAAGGTAGACCCTAGAAAAATTAAAGCCATTAAGGAATGGAAAATCCCCACATCCATAAAGCATTATCGCAAGGTTGTTAAGAATTATGGGAGAATAGCAGCACCTCTAATGACATTATTGAAGAAAGATGCATTTTCATGGACTCTGGAAGCAACAAAGGCCTTTGAACATCTTAAAGAGGCAATGTGCCAAGCACCGGTCTTAGCTACACCGGACTTCACAAAAACCTTTATTGTGGAATGTGATGCTTCAGGAAATGGAATTGGTGCTGTTCTAATGCAAGATGAAAGACCCATTGCTTTTGAAAGTCGTCCAATCAAGGGAAAGTTTTTAAGCAAAGCTATTTATGAGAAGGAAATGTTGGCAATACTCCATGCACTTAAGAAATGGCGACCCTACCTAATGGGAAGACACTTCAAGGTAAAAACGGATCATGATAGCCTTAAATACTTTTTAGAACAAAGATTATCCTCTGAAGAGCAACAAAAGTGGGTCACAAAGATGTTGGGTTATGACTTTGAAATCATCTACAAAAAAGGGAAGCAAAATGTGGTGGCAGATGCACTCTCAAGAAAGGATGAGGATGTGGAAGCATTGTTGTGCGCCATTTCTATTATCCAACCAGATTGGATAAACGAAGCAAGGGAGGAATGGAAGAATGACGAAGAAGTGTGGGCACTTATTCGAAAGCTACAACAAGATTCCAGTACGTCTGATACATTTAGCTGGAAAAATGATTCGTTATGGTACAAAGATCGCTTATACCTCTGTAAGAATTCCCAGCTAAAACAAAAGATTCTTATGGAATTGCACACTTCTCCCTTAGGAGGGCACTCAGGATTTTTAAAAACTTACCACAGGGTTAAGAAGGAATTTTTTTGGGATGGCCTTAAATCAGATATTCAAAAGTTTGTGGCAGAATGTTTGGTTTGCCAACAAAATAAAGTTGAAACAATTAAGACACCGGGTCTATTACAACCTTTATCCATTCCAAGCCAACGTTGGGAGGAGGTTTCAATGGATTTTATCACAGGTTTACCCAAGTCTGAGGGAAAGAGTGTCATCATGGTGGTAGTTGACAGACTTACCAAGTATGCACACTTTTGTGCATTATCACATCCATTTAAAGCCAGTACAGTTTCTACTGCATTTATGGAAACAATTCAAAAGCTACATGGAAACCCAAAGATTATTGTAAGTGACAGAGATCCCATTTTCACTGGAAATTTTTGGACAGAATTATTTTCTTGTCTTGGTACTCAGTTAGCTCATAGCTCATCTTATCATCCTCAATCTGATGGGCAAACTGAGATAGTAAACAAATGTTTGGAAGGATATCTTCGTTGCTTTGTATCTGATAAACAGACACAATGGGTCAAATGGTTGCCTCTGGCTGAATGGTGGTATAACACTTCCTTTCATACAGCAACAAAAATGACCCCATTTATGGCACTTTATGGGTATCAACCACCATCCATCACATCATATTTAAGAGAAAATTCTAAGGTTCAGGCAGTGGAACATCACATCGAACATCAACAACAAGTCCTCCAACTCTTAAAGGATAACCTCGTGTTGGCACAAAATAGAATGAAACAACAGGCAGATCAACATCGCAGTGAAAGAAGTTTTGATGTAGGTGATTGGGTATTCCTACGGCTACAACCATATAAGCAAATGTCCCTTAAGCAAGCTAAGAAGGATAATAAATTATCACCAAAGTATTATGGTCCGTACAAGGTGTTGCAAAAGATTGGTACTATGGCATACAAATTGGAGCTTCCTGCAGCTTCTCGATTGCACCCAGTTTTCCATGTTTCATGCTTAAAGAAGGTTATAGGCGACAAGCTCCCAGTTCAAACAATATTGCCAGAACTTGACGAGGAAGGAAAAATTATATTGGAACCGGAAGCAGTTACAGAAACAAGAACTCGACAGCTACGAAATCGATCAATTTCAGAGTATCTTATCAAGTGGAAGAACTTATCCGCTGAAGATTCCACATGGGAGGATGAGAATTTTATGCAGAAGTATCCAGAACTACTCAAGCGTTGAGGACAACACTTTTTTGAAGGAGAGGGGCATGTTGGGTCCCTATAATACTAGTGATTACCCCATTACTATTGTAGTTATACCCCTTATTTATATTGTTGTGCCCCCATTGCCCCCATATTGTTATTAATGTGCCCATAGAATCCCTCTATTTTTATTTTTGTGGCTTTATATTATTATTGTTAGGTCGGCTGGATTATATTGTGACTCCTTAGACTCCTATATATAGAAAGGAGGTTTTGTCATTTGAATCATCCAAGAATTGTTCATTTATGTAATGTAAAGGAGGTTGCCCCCTCGAAAAGGCTGAATTCTAAGGCGTTGATCTATCTTTTCTATCTTTTCTTGAGTTGGTTCCATAACAAAATATTTATCAAGTTGACCTATATAAGGAGATTTCATGCTTTAAAAAGTATTTCATGATAGATTATTTTAAGGTCGACTTGGACACCTGGGCTTGGGGAAAATTTGATTACAATTTAGACCTTCTTTGAAAATTTAAGACTATGGATCCTTGGGGTGTGAACTAGGGACACACCCATTCATTTGGGGCATCAAACTGCAAACATGAGTATCTCTCCAACCAAGAGGACCCACAAGGTGCACTACTTATCAAAGGAAATGGCATGATGAGGGCTACCAATCTAGAGTAGTCTTGTAACACCTAAATTCACTAACTTTGGCATGCATATCCTCAAACAAGTGCATTACATCTCTGGCCCATTCGTCTTTGGAAATTAATGAAAATTTCTTCCGAAAATATCCCTCTTTTTCATTGATGTCAACACTCATGCTCCCCTTGTGTCCATAATTCACTTCCATCCTCTTTCCCTCCCCCCCTTGGACATCAATGGCAAAGGGTGTCTTTCTTTTACGGGGCTGCTCCCTCTGACTATATTTCTTCTTCTTTCTCAACATGTTTTCTTCTTCAAAGCCTAATGAGTTTTCTTTCTTACCTAATATGCTTAGGAGTCCACTTCATGTCACATATGCAGTCTCATGCAATATGTCCAAAGTTTCAGCATTTAAAGAATTATAAGCCGTACCTGAATGATAGAGCAAATGTTGTGTGCATTTTGTTGGAGAATCCATTAGGGTTCCTGACTTGTCTTCTTGTAAACATGTTGCTTCTAGGGTTTTGATGATATCATTTATAGTTAACCATATTATAATATTTTTCAATCCCTAGCCTTATGCCCAAAATTTGTACATGAATAAAAATATCCAAGAATATACTTAGGTACCTTGGTGAGTCGGATTTCCATGATAGTCTTATGAAATTTTTATGCCTTGGAGGAGTTATGATCTTCTACTACTCTTATTGGTAAGGTGTCTTCTTGAGAACATTAGCATAACTTTTAGAATTGGAAACTTCACGCTTCTTCTGGTTTTTACTTGGCCTTTTGAGGACAAAGATTC
This sequence comes from Pinus tabuliformis, assembly GCA_031772625.1. Taxonomy (NCBI): domain Eukaryota; kingdom Viridiplantae; phylum Streptophyta; class Pinopsida; order Pinales; family Pinaceae; genus Pinus; species Pinus tabuliformis. The sequence goes on along the minus strand of CM062806.1, from coordinate 695,755,839 downwards.
CACTTTCAATTTTTTTCTTCAAATTTCTCCTTTGGGGACTTGGTTCTTGCATCTTCTTAAGTTCTTTGCATGAAGGTTCATATGGACTTGATTTGTTGTAGGTGACAATATTATCTAGCCCTTGCAAGCTTTTCGATTTTTTATTGATCTTGTTGAATTCAAACCTTAATGATACAACTTATTCTTCACACCTCTCACATTCTTCTTCCTTCCTTTTAGATGGTGTTTGGTCACTTCTTCAATTCTTCTTACTTCTTCAAGCTGGGTCTTCAAGTAGATAATTTATTCTTTAAGCCTTCTCTATAATTGATCAAATTCAATTTGTAGCTTGATTAAGTCCTTGGTTTTTTCTTTAAGACGACTTTTCAAAGTTTCGTCTCTCCTTTTTGTCTCTTATACCTTGGTCTTTAAGTGAGCAACTTCCTTTTTGGCTTCTTTTGCGTAAAGCTCTTCTAGCCTTTCCCAAGGATCTTTAGTTGAGGAGCAATGTCCCACCTTGTCCTTTACAAAATCTAATAAGCCTCTTAATATGGTATCCATTGCTCTTGTATCATGTTCTTTTGAATCCTTTGTGGTTGTATCTCTGGGAACAACTGCGAACAAATATATAATCTACGATTTCAAATATATCTCCATAAACATCCTCAATAATTCATAGTTTGTTCCAAAAAACAACACAGACAGTGAAAACATGACAACTAGGTCAACTTGATCTTCATTAATGACTTTAGTATGTTTTGGAATCATTGCAATGGATGATACTTCTATCTCCTTTTTCTTATATCATTTGGAGGCTAGCCTTTTTTCCTTTCCTATATTTGTTTCGAGATCTACCTTCTAGCTTTTAAATTGTGATGAAGGAACCTTCTCTAATACCAATTATTGGAAATAATAGGTGGGGGGGGGTGAATTAATATTTTAGAAATTTCAAACAATTTAAATGTCACAAAGCATTAACCAATCACATCACATCAAAGTTACACAATATTTATCTTAACATTTTTTATTTTTATCTTGAAATAAACTACAACTTCTGGTTTTACCAACCACTACTGGAAGGAGTTACAACCCCTGATTTACAAGCTCCCACTAGAAGGAGGCGAAAACCTCCTTCAAGAAGCTACAACTTCCCTTCATAGCACCACCCTGCCACCCTTAAAATAAAAGATAGAATAAATCATCATTTCCCATACCACGAATCATGACCCACTTACAACAATACTAAAAAATCTCAACAATTATATAATCTTGTCACTGTCCTCTTACTCAACCACTCCTTCTCATAAACTACTATCACACTGCATCATTTACACTCATGTAAAATCACGTCTTCAAGTTTCTTTCTCAAACACAATTCAATGTGCCTTTGGTTTGCCCTGTGACCAACTTCTAACTACCTTAAAATCAGTCTAAAACTACACAAGCTCTTACCCCTTTTAAACAAAAATTTTGAGCAATGAATCAATACCAATATATTTAGTACTCTTTCAACAAACATGTATTTTAGAAAAACTAGTAACACATCCCTGGAAGTACTACTCAATCGTCAAAACAACTATTGCACACAACATAGTTTGCCATACAAATTGAATACATTCGAGGTAAGTGAATACGTTGATTTGTGAGGTTCCACTTCCTTATCTATATCCAAACAAGAAACAAAAAAAAGGATGTAATTTTTCACACACTAGAATGATACCCAACAGGTTGGAATAAACCACGAAATCACCTCAGAGAACTGCTTAAACTTGACCTAAATAAATCCTTCCTCTGCGGCTAGATCGTCTCTAAATTCAGGCTCTGTGTGTGGTTAATTTCAGCCCTTATATAGTCCTTAGATTATCTTCAATTTGGCCTCTGTGGTCTGTAATAACAATGACTTCAACCTGTAACAAGGGGGATAAATTCGACCAGTAACTTGGACGACTTATAAGAAAAAATTCTTAGCAGAGATCTCAATTTAGTCTTAGGATTGAGGCTTGAATGCAAAAAATACCTCATTAACCTCAGAGAGTGTCATGTAATAGATGATTGATCCATTCAACACTCACGAATTATTTTAGAAACAGTCCCAACTTCAACCAGCAACAAATGTTTCATTCTAATCTCCACTTGTTCATAATCAAAGGAATTCTTACGTATGAATCCATGCTTGAATTCCACATTTAAAGACTCACATGTTAACATACATATAGAGGATTAGAAAGGGCATTAATTGCTAGGTCGACATGCTCTCAAATCCTTTATCAAGCTGACATGTACAAGGAGACTTAGTGCTTAAATAAATTTGTATTTAATGATAGATTCTTTTAAGGCCGACTTGGACACTTAGACTTGGGGAAAATTTGGTTACAATTTAGACCTTCTTTGAAACTTTAAGACCATGGATCCTTGGGACATGAATTGGGGACAAACCCATTCATTTGTAGCATCAAAATTCAAACATATCTCCCCAACCAAGAGGACTCACAAGGCATATTACCTATCAAGTGAAATGGTGTGACGAGGGCTATGAACCTTGAGTGGTCTTGCACCCAAATTCACTAACTTTTAAAAGCATGCATATCGTCAAAAAACTGCATCGTATCAATAGCCCATTTTTCCTTTGACATCAATGACGATTTCTTCCATCATACCGTTAAACAAGTGCATTGCATCATGGCCCATTTTTCCTTTGATATCAATGACAATTTCTTCCAACAATGGACATGGTTGGAATGGAGTATGTATCAATGACCATCTAGAGAAGGATGACCATCAAGAATTTGGACAAAATGCTAAAATATCTATAGTATTCCACTTATATATTCACCAATACTGACCTAATAAAAATGAAAATTTAGAAAGCATCAAGATGTTACATTAAACCATAAGGAGTTATTCCTCCACTTTGATTTATGAGTCTCCTGATTAACCATTAAGGAAGGGGGACATACCCCTTTTTCCCCTGCCACCAAGGTTCACCTTGATTTAGACTTGACCCCAAAGTAGCCATGTGATCAACATTGGAGTTATTTGATATGAGAAAGTGGAGACATTTATTCTTGATACAAATGATAAATCCACTTGAAAATTTGACTAAATTTTGTATATGAGAGGAGAGATCCTAAATATAAATGGTGAATTGTATTCAATAAATCACCAAAAATATTCACCTTCTGAATTCTTATATTCACAATTTTCTTCAAACCTTGATATAATGCATAAACTTCAATAACATTGTTGGAAGTGTGACCTAAACCCCAAACATACACATATTCTTCTTGATTCTCAAGCTAAAAAATGAACCCCTCTTTCCACCCCTAAACTCATTTAAATAAATTTAGGGAAACTTCTCTTCAACATTTTCAATCATACACAAAATGCTAAAACAAATTAGTTAATTCCTTATCAATTCTATTAAATTCTCTAATAAACCAAAATTGTTTTCATTGGATAGTAATCACCATCATAATTATAATCAATACAATTCAAGATCTAACAACTTTTTATTTGAAATTTGAAATCATTTTATTAATACACAAGCTCTTCATAGTAATTATATTTTGAAGTTTCTATATTAAATTTAAAATTGACATATTTTGATATTTAAAATCTTCATATCAAACAAGTGTAATATGCAACATTGGTGCTTAGTACTTGCATTTATGCAAAAAGTAATGGATAGTAATTATTGAATACTTGAAGAAATTCATAAATGGAATAGATAACCTTAGAGAAAACTAGAGAGAGTTGCATAGATAATTTTGGATGAAACATTAATCCCAATAGCATCGTTTATGTAGAAAATCATGTAGATTCACAAGCTCATGTAATCTACTAAAACAAGAGACAAGAATCTACTTCTACTTTTTATAGAAGAAGCCCATAAAGATCGAGAAAAACAATAATCGACAAGAGGAAGACAAATCAATGGCACATAACACAACAAATATCCGGGGAAAACCACAGTGCAAAGCCCCACTACTATATTGTATTAATCTGGAAAATCATGATGAAATTACAATGCTTGTTCTCTCAAGAACAATCCCAACACTCAGCAAATTCAATCTCCAACTCACAAGAAAGCTCAAGGCCAAAGCTTAGCCTCTTCACAAGCTCTCCAAGTCTCTATTCCAATATGTCCTTGGTCAAAGAATTTGGATAAATACAATATAATCTGCTCAACCTTGAGCTTAACCTTCACAATTATTTCCTATCCTCTGCTTGATGACTTCCTTTGGCCAATAGTTAGCCATATTTCCAAGTCTCCAAGCTTCTAATTCTTTGCATAATACTTGATAGAGTTAGCTTGTATTTAAAGGGAAATTCCTCATCTATGACTGTGCAATCCCTTCTAGGTTCAGTTCCTGATTGCATGCACCATCTATACAACTCATAAAATTATACAACAAATAATACATTGTCCCTGCACTCTAGTCTCAACTATGTCTTTATCAGAATCGACATGCATGAGTTTCTGATTAGCGAATCTTTAGTTAACTGGAGTAACACTAATTGAGTGCACTAATGCATCAACTGGCTGTTAACTCACTATTAGTTCCTCAAATAGTTTGGAACTAATTTAACTGGACTTAACTTAGTAAAATGAGTTAACTAGTTACGACTCATACTTAACACATCTTGGACCCCTATAATAGAGAGAGAACATATACATGACTTCAGAAATATTTCCAACTCGAAATTCCTAAGTTAACTAAGTCAACTCACTCTAGTTAACTATTACAAGTTGCTATGAGATAAAATTCAATTTTAATTCTCAGTTTAATTCAAGGACAAATTAAACTGAAATTTCTGGATTATATTTTTATAATTTCTTGTTGATATTTTCAACGCTCCCTCTCAACAAGAAATGAATTCAAATTGATCCCAATCCTGAACCTTTGGAATGTTCTGCATGCAACACTTCTCCCTAGTGTTGTTGCTCCAACAACACCAGAAACAAAAAATATCCAACCTGAATCAGAATGATGCCTCTGTCATCAAAGTCTCTGACTACTATTGCCTTTAGATATCATTTTTTGTGATCCAAAATGGATCTTGGATAGACTTCTAAGTCTAAAGTGTTCCTCGTAGAGGAAAATGAAAGTCCAAATATGCTCCTGGAAATAGTCCCATTGCGTAGATCTTTTCATCCTGAATCTACTGCAATTTGAATGGGCTAAAATGGACTTCGGATGCAGAAGTTATCATAGAAAGAAGATTGCCTTTGTCCTTTGAAAAAGGAGGCATTTCTCCTAAAAATGGCATAAAGGGCCTTATAAAGGAAATCACATCGCAAATATCCAAAGGTAAGGACTTAAAGCAGAGGCGGAAGGGATTGCGACCTCCGACTTATCGCATCAGAGATAGGCCCGCATGCGATATCGAGACCTCGAGGCTATGCGATGGAGCATTTGCGATTGGCGGATCGGCGATCGAGATGATCAATGATCGGAGGAGAAGAAGGCATAAACCCCCACCGATGCGATACTCGAGGTGCGATATCGGCGATCAACAGATTGGCGGATCGACGAATCGACATACCCAAAGGGCAGACCCCCAGGCTGTTTTGATTGTGATTAGCGATCAGGACCTGAACCCGATAGGGATTATGGACCCGATTGCATAAAATTTGAAATCAGGGGTTTTTAGATTTTCTATGTATTAGCGCCTTTCTGCTATAAAAACTGAAATACAAAGGAAACGACCCGAAGCGATTTGCGATAGAATAGTGGACTCGAAAGGTTTATAAATGCAGCTCTATAAACTTTGAGTTCCGTAGTAAGCAGGATTTCGGGTGAGCCTCAGGTGGTAAGTGGTATTAGACGGGCTCCGCCCGAACCCATACACTGGCCGACACGTGGCATGGTGGAGGAGAGAGAAAACCGCCTTTTCGGGCGGATAATCTATGTGCACTTAAGCCACCCAAAATGGACTGTCAGCCATGGGATCGGAGATCACGCTGATCGACGGTGGGCTTGTGATTGCCATAAAAGGCAGACCTGAAAGAGTTTATAGGGGCGATTTAATGAAATTTCAAGTCCGGAATTCACGCCTGATAGTGTAATTTTGGAAAAATCTCTGTGTATTGGATTTTTCTCCATTTTTGGGTTTTTGCCTGGAAGAAGGCCCCGATCCCTCTGTAACGGCCCCTGATCACTGTGCCACGCTGCAAGCAGGTGTTTTTGGTAGACAATGATGTGTTTGAAGCCACAGAGCCGCAGATCCAGATGGCCAGTCGAAAAAACAACGCACAAAGAAGCCACAGAGCCGCAGGGGAGTAATGACATGCAGAGAAACGACTAGGGAAGCCGTATAGCTGGGAAAATGCCTCAAAGGAGCCAGAAGGCCCAATTGACAGGGGGTTGGCGAGAGCTGGAGGTCGCTGAAGGAGAGCTGTTAGCTGAGAGAGAGCTCAGAGAAGGCAGAGTTGAAGAGCCAGAGCTAGAGCCAAGAGCCAAGAGTTAGAGCCAGAGTCGAGAGCCAGAGCTAGAGCTAGAGCCGGAGTCGGAGCCAGAGCCAGAAAGCCGAGAGCTTCAGAGCCAGGGATAAGATGGTGTTCTAAGCCCATTGTGTTCTGTGTAAACCAGTGGAGTTGAGCGTAGAGATTGTAAAACAACTGCTGCCATAATCCCAGAGAACCTAGTTGAGTTGACTAAAGCTCAAGGAGATGTAGCCCAAGAGTTTTGGGTGAACTCCATATTAAACTTGCTGTCTTATGTGTTTGTTATTTGCTGTAATATTTTACTGTTATATGTATGTTATATCAGCATAAACAACATAATTTTAAAGAACATAAATAGTAAAAAAATAAACACGAGCATACACCTTATTTTCAGCACATTATCAATTCCGCATTGGTTAATCAATAAATCTTGTGAATATTTAAGCTTTGGAAGTGGGAGAGGTTATTGTAAGCTCACAAGAAGCCTTTAGTTCCCCATTTTCAGATCAGGTGGTATTGGAGCCTAGGATTGGTTAACCCCACCTTCAAGAAGGTGATATCAAAGTTGGTTTTACCAGAGCAAGTGGTATCAGCTCATAATGCTTGATTGACAGAGCAAATATTTCTTGTCTGAAAGGTGCTTGGGTAGTCAAGGATTGATTGTCTGATTGATTCTATGCTTGTTTGTAGACTGACTATTGTTTGAGTTTGCAAACTAACTATTGTTTGAGTTTCCAGAGGTGAAGAGAAAGCTATTGATAGCTCAGTCTAGGAAGGACAAGAAGGAAGAAGGGCTGAAGGAAATCTTCTATCCCAAAGGACATCAAAGCAATCCTTGAAGCACAAGAGGTTTGTTGCAAAAGGTTGCTTAAATAAGCTCTTTATTAATCTTGTTTGAAGTTCTTTTGTTCATTGGCATAATGACAACTTCTACAAGTGTATCCTCAAATTCCTCCTTCATCACAAGATTCTTTGATGGAGACATGAAGCAAGACTTGTTCATCATTATGGACAATGTGAGAGAAATGTATGAGGATGGAAGGAAGAGCAACATACTTAGAGAGAAATTGAATTCTGTGGAGGAAGAGAAGCAGATGCTTTCTGAAAAATTGTAGGAAATGGAGAGGCAACTTCATATTGCAAATATGAACTTGAAAAGGATGCATGAGTTGGAGTCATAGCTCTTTGTTGCCAAAGAAGCCTTGGTCAAGTATCAGCTTGAAGAAGAGGTAAACCATTCCAGTTTGTCTTCAAATTCTTCTAAGAATGCTTATATTGGTTCTTTTGAAAAACATACTAGTGGCATAGGTTCCAAGCTAATGTCCAAGATGGGCTATGAAGGAAAAGACTTGGGTAAACACGCACAAGGTATTGTTGAGCCAATAATAGTTGAGGAAAGGCCTAAGTATTTGGGTCTTAGTTATGGAGAGTCTTATGGAGAAAGTTCCAAAGATGCCATGAAGGCCATTGAAACATTTCCAAGAAGGAGTTGCATTACAGGTCTTCTACCTCAAGAGTGTGAAGATTGTATTTAGGAGGAATGCAATACCTTGAAACATCATTTGCAGGATGCAGGTGTTCAGAAGCACACACTTGAACCAGAAAGTTGTGGAAGCTCTAACAACCTTGAAGAGATTGATGGTGTTCCAAAGGGAGCCATTTCTTCATTTGATTCACCTCCTCATGTAGGCAATAAAGGTGAAAGAGAAAGGTATAAATCTGGTTCTTATCATATTCCTTTTGATTATGCTCAACATGATAAATTTCCACATAAGCATTAGAAAAGAATTGCATGTTCCTTTTGTGGTTTGGATAACCATCATGTTTCTAGATGTTGGAAGAGAATGGCCACATACAGGAAAATTTTGAAGGAAAGGAAGCGAGAAGCCAAAGGTCCTTTGGACAAGGCAAATCATGTTTTCAAGAGGATGCACATGTGTTGCACTTACTTCCATAAGCAAGGGCATCTTGCTAAAAGATGTTGGAATCTGAATCCAACAATGCTTCCACAAAAGCTGAAGAAAGTGGAAAGAGAAGATGGCAGAAATGGAAAGGAAGTTTCCATGAATGATGTGTGTCAGGATGATTCACATGTTGATGCTGATTTGCAGAAAAAGGGAAGACCTTTGAAATGGATTGGTAAGAGATGGCTAGAGTTCTTATCCAATTAAGATTGCATGTCTATTGATGCATCTATCTGCATTTCTTTGTTAATGGAATGCAAGTTGCAGGTTTCTGTTGGAAATAATACTGAGAGGGGGGGTGAATCAGTATTATCAAGCCAAATAATTCCTTTTTAAATTCCAGATGATATACACTACTTCAGTTAATAAAAATCGCGTATATACGCAACTCCAGATAAAGAAACCCGCGTATATAAATCAAACTTATAATTTGAATTATCTTTCAGATGTCAGTTATTAATCTGTGATTCAGATGCACATAAACAGTACCAGAAACAGAGCAGAAGACAGTCACACACAAGAACACAAGATATAAGGAGGAAACCCAAAGTGGGTGAAAACCCCCTGCTGCAATTCGTCTCTATCTTCTTTTTAATTAGAAACTTCTCTTTACAATGTCTTGTACTGGAGCAGACTTTACCAGTATGCAGGCTGCAACCTGCAGAGAGCTACAACTCTCTCTCGTTTTCCAGCTTCCCTGGAAGGGAGCTCCAACCCCCTTAGTTCTTGTACTAGCTTGAGATACTAGTACGCAGGCTCCTACCTGCAGAAGGCAACAACCTTCTCTTTGCTTTCAGGGACCTCGTTTCATTAATTTTCAGACTGGATCCATAAGTAACATCAATCAAACATCAAGAATTTCTGCATAACCCAAACTCCTTTTCACCAATCAAAAGCTGAAACAAATAAGCACTTCTCTGACCACTAAACCCAGAACATAGTAACTGTAATCAAACACACATTCTGAACCCAAAACACTGCAGCAATAAAACAGAAGAAACTAGAACATAAATCAAGATATATACGCTACTTCACTTTTCATCAACCTGCGAGTATACGCTTCTGTACCACAACCAACTTGCGTATACGCGCCTTTCATTCACATAAAAAGCGTATATACGCACCTTCAATTCACTGAACCTGCGTACAGATCTATAAAGGATAATTTATTCTTTTAAGCATTCAGACATTAGTTAGCCCAGATTTATAGATCAAGAATGCGCCACATATAACAGATCAAAATCATACAGAGATACCAATGTTCAAGCCTTGAGATTTAGATCCATCAATAGTCCTTATCCTTCTTGCGCTCAGGTTCCTCCTTCATTCAGATCTAGATCTGCACCATAACCCAATCACCCGTATTCCAGATCTATCACAATATCAGATATTCAAATAATTTCCATGATCCCTTGCCACATGATCTCCTTCCTCTTTTATAGTTTTAGGCCTTCCTCAATACCATGGTCCAAAACCATAATAAACCAATACCATCAACTCAATACTAGGGATCAACACGTTTTTCGAGATACCATGGTCCAAAACCATAGGTTCAAATTCCAAGGACTAACTGCCATGGACCAAAGGTAAGATTTCCAACATATACACACTTTTCTTTGCATGAAAGTGCGTGTATATGCATACACATTTTTATAAAGTCCAACCTGCGTGTATACGCGACTTGATCTTAATGAACCTGCGTATATGAATTTTCTCTTCATTCTTGTAGTCTGAACTGAGATCTGTCATCAGAGAGAGTTGCCATCAAGGACAACACCTGTACCATAGTGTCACACCTGTGCCATAATGCCAACAATCTCCCCCTTTGGACTTGATGGCAACCCCAAGATCCTCAAAGTCATTCTCCCCCTTTGTCATCAAGGGCAAAGGGCTGTGCTCCCCTTGAGTTCATGCTGATATCTCTGCTCTGCTGTGCTGAACATGCTCCCCCTGACTGTAGGCAAGATCTGCAAAAAGATGTTCTTCAAGAAGAACCATGACTTAAACATCATAAAGGACCTTCCTATCACCAAAAGACTCAATACATACAAGCATCACCCAACCAAGTGGGGATCATCCATCCAACCAAGTGGCGATAGAAATTCACATATGACAATCAATTGCATCAATCATCCCAGGCATAGTGGGGAAACCAAAATAGGCCGTTACATGACCTTGATAAAAAAAAATATACATGACATAGAGACGAAATATCAAGACTAAGCAAAACACCAATGACAATTATCATCTGACAATCACTATCGATATCAGCAATTAAGTTCTCCTTCTGATCCCTTTCTGCAGCTGATCCACCTGAACCAAAACAGCTTGAGTACTAGAACCAAGAACTTCTAAGGTAATTCCAACAATGCATTATTAGAAGATTAATTGCTCCCCCTGAACCTGTGCCTGATGATCTCTGACAGACCCATATCAGATGCTCTTCAACCAGAATCTGCCCTTGCTGATTTTCTTCAGAACTCCATATACGCGATTGCACCTACACAAATCAACGTATGTACGCGGATTACCCTCATCCAACTCGCGTACACCAACTTTTCTTTGGAACAGACAAGCTTCAACAGCAGGATGAAGCATCAATGACTCCCAGCTTCTGTCTGCGATATTCAAAAGTTTCTCTAGGCAGTGGATTGGTGAGAATATCAACAACTTGTTCCTTAGAAGGAACATACTCCAATTTGACCTTTTGTTCCAACACTTGTTCCCGGAGAATGTGATACTTGATAGGTATGTGCTTGGTCTTTGAATGCATGACTGGGTTCTTTGAAATGCTTATTGCACTTGTATTATCACATAAGATAGAGACAGGTGGAGTACAAGTGATTTGAAAATCCTGCAAGGTTTGCATCATCCAAAGGAGTTGTGTGCAACAAGATGCAGCAGCCACATATTCCGCTTCTGCTGTAGATAAAGCAATCGAACTCTGTTTCTTGCTGAACCAAGATACTAATCTGGAACCCATAAAGAATGCACCACCACTTGTGCTCTTCCTGTCATCCACGCTTCCGGCCCAATCTGCATCTGTGTAAGCATGAAGTGTGAGATCTGAATCTCTAGGATACCATAAGCCATAGTTTTGAGTTCCTTGAAGGTACTTGAAGATTCTCTTCACTGCCTGAAGATGAGTTTCTTTTGGATTTGCCTGAAACCTTCCAACTATTCCCACTGCATGCATAATATCTGGTTAGATACCTGTCAAATAAAGCAAACTCCCAATCATGGATCTATAGGTTGGTTGATGCATTGCTGTTGATTCATCATTTTCACTAAGGCTGCATCCTGTAACCATGGGGGTACATACAAGTTTCGAATCTTCCATGCCATACTTCTTCAAGATCTGCTTGAGGTACTTGGTTTGAGACAAGAAAATACCGCCTTCATTTTGTTGGATTTGCAATCCAAGAAAATATGTCAATTCTCCAAGTAATGACATTTCAAATTCTTTCTGCATCACCAATGCAAAGCTTTGACTCATAGCTTCTTCATTGCTCCCAAAGATAATATCATCTACATACACAACAAGTATTAGCAATTTGTTATTTTCAATTTTTATATATCGATTGCTATCTGCTGATCCTTTTGAAAATCCTTGTTGATGAAGGTATTTGTCCAACCGATAGTACCAAGCCCTTGGAGCTTGTTTAAGCCCATAGAGAGCTTTTTTAAGTCTGCATACAAGATTTGGATCATTTCCAAGGATAAAGCCGTCTGGTTGCTCAATGTACACTTCTTCTTCTAAGTCTCCATTCAAAAAGGCTGACTTCACATCCATTTGAAATACTTTGAAATTTTGAAAGCTAGAGAGGGCAAGGAACATTCTGATGGCCTCAAGTCTAGCAACAGGAGCAAAAGTTTCTTCAAAGTCTATTCCTTCCTATTGAGCATACCCTTTGCAAACAAGCCTGGCCTTGTTTCTAATAACTTCCCCATTTTCATTCAACTTGTTCTTGAAGATCCATTTTGTTCCTATGACATTCTTGTCTTTTGGTCTAGGAACCAACTCCCAAGTGTTGTTCTTTTCGATCTGCTCAAGCTCTTCATCCATTGCCTTAACCCAACACTCATCTTTGCATGCTTCTTTTACATTTTGTGGTTCAGTGGAAGAGAGCAATGCCAAATAGCTTGAAGCTTCTGCTATTGTTCTTCTTGTTTGTATACCTGCCTCTTTCTGCCCCAAAATTTGAGATTCTGGATGATTCTTCTGAACATATCTGGATGGAGTCTTCTCTTCTATCCTTATCTGTTCCTCTGGTGCCTCTTGGGGTTCTTCTTCATCATCTGCCTGATTTGGAGAGTAGTCTTCATCCTCATCGATGTTTTCATGATATACTTGCCTGGGGATGTATCCTTTTTCATCAACCACTACATCAATACTGTCAACAATTCTTCCAAGTCTTTTATTGTAACACTTATATGCTTTGCTGTAGGGAGAATAACCAAGAAGAATGCCTTCATCTGCTCTAGGTTCAAGTTTGCCAAGCTGCTCATCAGTATTCTTAATATAGCATTTGCTCCCAAAAATTTTGAAATGCTTTACCGAAGGAGTCTCACCATACCAGAGCTCATGAGGAGTTTGAGTGCTGTTCACTCAGACATTTGTTTTGTTGAGAATAACAACCGCAGCATATGCAGCTTCACCCCAGAAAGTTGCGGGAGTTTCGGATTCATCAAGCATAGCACGAGCCATTTGTTGGACTGTTCTGTTCATTCTTTCTACCACTCCATTTTGCTGAGGAGTTCTAGCTGTGGAGAATTCCCTTCTTATCCCATGTTCTTCACAAAAATCAAAAAATTCATTTGAGGTAAACTCCCCACCTCTGTCGGACCTGAGGCACTTAATTTTGTAACCTGATTCATTTTCAACTAAGGCTTTGAATTTTTCGAATGCTTCATCTTTGTGCTTCATAAGTCCTAACCAAACAAACCTGGAGAAATCGTCAATGAATAATATCAAGTATTCTTCTCCTCGAGGTGTCCTTTTCCTAAAGGGACCACATACATCTGTATGGACTAGCTCAAGAGGCATGCTAGCTGATCCTTCCTTCTCCGAAAAGTTAGTTCTGGTTTGTTTTCCAAACTGACATGATTTTCATATGTTGTTGTCTGGAATTTTGATATCTGGAAGACCATGAACTGCCTGATATTTGCATGCCTTCCTTATTTGTGAAAAGCTTAGATGCCCCAGCCTTCGGTGCCATAACCAATGTTCATCATCCTTGCTCAAATAGCATTGTTGTTGTCCTTCTTCAAATATGTATAGATTATTTGGAGTTCTTCTACCTTTGATCACCGTTTCCCCTATATCAATATCACGAACACTACACCCATTTGATCGAAATATTACTTCGGTTCCTTGGTCGCACATCTGACTGACACTTAGAAGATTATGCTTCAAGCCATCAACATACAAAACATTTCCAGCTTTGACCTTTTCTTTCAACTGAGCAGTGCCTTTTCCTTTTATAGCTGCAGGAATATCATTTCCAAAAGAAACTTTCTTTTCCTTTTCTAAAGCAGAATATGATTCAAGTTTTTCTTTATCACCTGTCATATGCTTCGAACATCCACTGTCAATGTACCATAGATTTTCCTATCCCTCTGCATAAAAGGCTATCCCACATCTTTTTGTTTGTGGTTCCTTTATTCTCCATGTTCTTGTGCTTGAGGCTTGTTCCTTTGTTTGCTGAAACCTGCTCCTGCATTCAGAATCTTCATGACCGAAGTTATTGCAAATAGAACATTTAATTTCATTTTCAAGAGCCGAAAAGTTGTTATAGGTCCTTTTTGTAATCCCAGTCATACTTCTTCGTTTTTGAGCTTCTCTAGTCATGATTGTTTTATATGCAACACATTGAGCTGCTTTGTGACCAAAGTTATGGCAAGAGAAACATTGTCCATTGAAGAAACTTCTGCGGTTATCAAATCTACCAGCCGAATGATTGTAATTTCTATTGTCATTCATTCTTGAAGAAAATTGAGAGGATTTTACCTGTGGCTGGTTGTAGCTTTTGTTTAAGACGGATTGCCCCTGATTTACCTGATAGTCTTTGTTTGTTCTTGATGTAATTCGTCCCTGCTTTACCTGGTGATCTCCATTGTGCTTTTGCTCATTCCTTCTTGCTGCATCAAGGTAACTCTTTGAGGTGGAAGCTTGAGATGTTTCTCCATTATACCCCAGACCTGTCTTGTTTAGCGGAGAACGCTGTACATTGATGATCTCATCCAGAGTTTCAGATCCTTTGACAAACTTAAGATTAATAGCCTTTGTTTTCTCAATTTCTTTTCTAAGGCCGACAATTTCACATTCTAATTTTTCAAGAAATTTTTCCTTTTCATCAATTTGAAATTGTAGAGTATCAATGATCACATTCTTTTCTTCTATACATGTCTTGAGTCTAGAAATATCTTCATAAAAACTATCCACATCTATAGCATCCATGTAATCATCATCTTCAAAGGCCATTAAAAGTTTATAGTCATTACCTTGTTCATCTTCATCACTATTTGATAGACCATCACTGTCTTCATGAGTGTAGTAGCTTTTCTTATTTGCATTCTGTTTCTTGCTCCATCTAATAGGTTCCCTTCCCTTGTCGATCTTATCCTTGTGAGGACATTTGGCAGCATAGTGACCTACTCTTCCACAAGCAAAGCATTTGAAGGGCAACTTACCTCTGAACCGTCCAGCACCCCGTTGAAGATTTCTGACAAAATTTGATTCTTCTTCTTCTTCTGACCCATGTCTTGATTCATAGTACTCTTCTTTGCCTGAAGCCTTGAAGGCAACTTCTCTCCTGTCAGATGGACCTCCTTTCCTCATTTCATAAGCAGTTAGAATTCCGTGTAGCTGAGACATAGTAAGAGTTCGTAGATTTTCCTTTTCTTCTATTGCAGACACTTTAGATTCAAACTTGGGGGACAATGATCTTAGGAATTTTTCAACCACAATACCCTTTTTTATTTCTTCACCCAAGTTTTTCATGCAATTAACAATCTCGTCTACCCGAAGGAAATAATTAGCCACACTTTCATCATTATACATTCTGAGATTCTCATACTGAATCCTGAGGGTTTGAAGTTTAGCATGCTTTACCTGTTCATCTCCTTCGTAGCTCAAGACAATCTTGTCCCATATTTCTTTTGCAGATTTATATTGCATAACCTTCACGAATTCTGTTTGAGATAAGCATCCCAGCAGAGTATTGACTGCTTTAGCATTTGTTTCATATTTCTTCTTCTCGGCCGGATTTGTAGGAGTAGCTGAAGGAAAAGTGTAGCCTGTATCTATGAAATCCCAAACTTCTGTACCAAGAGATTGAAGATAGGTAGTAACTCTTACATTCCAATAATTGAAGTTTGTCCCATCAAAAATTGGTGGCCTGATTGATGCTTCCCTCTCGTAGTTGCTCATGATGAATGATCTTCCTTCAAGCGATCAAGCTTCTCTGAAGGACTTGCTCTGATACCAATTGTTGGAAATAATACTGAGAGGGGAGGTGAATCAATATTATCAAGCCAAATAATTCCTTTTTAAATTCCAGATGATATACGCTACTTCAGTTAATAAAAATCGCGTATATACGCAACTCTAGATAAAGAAACCCGCGTATATAAATCAAACTTATAATTTGAATTATCTTTCAGATGTCAGTTATTAATCTATGATTCAGATGCACATAAACAGTACCAGAAACAGAGCAGAAGACAGTCACACACAAGAACACAAGATATAAGGAGGAAACCCAAAGTGGGTGAAAACCCCCTGCTGCAATTCGTCTCTATCTTCTTTTTAATTAGAAACTTCTCTTTACAATTTCTTGTACTGGAGCAGACTTTACCAGTACGTAGGTTGCAACCTGTAGAGAGCTACAACTCTCTCTCGTTTTCCAGCTTCCCTGGAAGGGAGCTCCAACCCCCTTTGTTCTTGTACTAGCTTGAGATACTAGTACGCAGGCTCCTACCTGCAGAAGGCAACAACCTTCTCTTTGATTTCAGGGACCTCGTTTCATTAATTTTCAGACTGGATCCATAAGTAACATCAATCAAACATCAAGAATTTCTGCATAACCCAAACTCCTTTTCACCAATCAAAAGCTGAAACAAATAAGCACTTCTCTGACCACTAAACCCAGAACACAGTAACTGTAATCAAACACACATTCTGAACCCAGAACACTGTAGCAATAAAACAGAAGCAGCTAGAACATAAATCAAGATATATACACTACTTCACTTTTCATCAACCTGCAAGTATACGCTTCTGTACCACAACCAACCTGCGTATATGCGCCTTTCATTCACATAAAAAGCGTATATACGCACCTTCAATTCACTGAACCTGCGTACAGATCTATAAAGGATAATTTATTCTTTTAAGCATTCAGACATTAATTAGCCCAGATTTATAGATCAAGAGTGCGCCACATATAACAGATCAAAATCATACAGAGATACCAATGTTCAAGCCTTGAGATTTAGATCCATCAATAGTCCTTATCCTTCTTGCGCTCAGGTTCATCCTTCATTCAGATCTAGATCTGCACCATAACCCAATCACCCGTATTTTAGATCTATCACAATATCAGATATTCAAATAATTTCCATGATCCCTTGCCACATGATCTCCTTCCTCTTTTATAGTTTTAGGCCTTCCTCAATACCACGGTCCAAAACCATAATAAACCAATACCATCAACTCAATCCTAGGGATCAACACGTCTGTCGAGATACCATGGTCCAAAACCATAGGTTCAAATTCCAAGGACTAACTGCCATGGACCAAAGGTAAGATTTCCAACATATACGCGCTTTTCTTTGCATGAAAGTGCGTGTATACGCATACGCACTTTTATAAAGTCCAACCTGCGTGTATACGCGACTTGATCTTAATGAACCTGCGTATATGAATTTTCTCTTCATTCTTGTAGTCTGAACTGAGATCTGTCATCAGAGAGAGTTGCTATCAAGGACAACACTTGTACCATAGTGTCACACCTGTGCCATAATGCCAACAGTTTCTACCAAGAAGGTGAATGGAAAAGTTGAGTAGGAGGCTCACTTTGTTTCTGCAACATTATATTTCATTTCAGCTTCGAAAGTACGGTGTGCTTAAGTGAAATTTGAAAGATGAAATGCATGCATGAGCATGAGATGCATGGACACAGGGATGTTGATGTTTTCCTTGTATTTGAACATGTATGTGTAATTAACTTGAAGGGTTGATTGCTTTAAACATGCATGTAATATTGACTTGAGAAAAGTTGATTTGGTCTCCAAGATGGAGATAATGATGAAGTGTTTCATCTTTTTAAAAAGAGTCCTAATGGTGTTTTTCTACATGCTTGAATTGAAGGGTCATTTGTTTTAAAGACATGTTTTGTGGGCTTGTTATCTACTCCATCATTTGTATGTAGATGTAAGACATGGATGTGTTCACAAGATGTGAAATATGTTTCTTTTGTGAAGCAGGAGTTTAGTCCATCCAGTTGTTGTCTTTGTTTCTGTGGTTGTTAGCAGTTGTTGTTGAGAGCTTTTCAAAACAGGTACAAATGAAAATTTTGTGGAGAAGATGTACTTCACATTTGTTTGAGCCACCTTGGATCAATGATCAAGGCAGAAAATTTCAAACTACCTTCTATGACCATCTCTACGGGAGTTCTGCAGGAAGGCAAGGAGGAAGGCAGTTCTTCCCAGGAGGACCAACACATCTAGGAAGGAAAGTGGTCAGAGACTTTGGTTTAGAGGCACTATGAAAGGCAAGTGTATGGAGGCTGAAAGAAGAGGGTGCTGTTACTCTCATTTACTGTTCAGATCAGTATATCAGTCTTTTGGAGACCAAAAGTTCTCTTAGTGGGAGGTGTGATCTAAAATGGATCTTGGATAGACTTCTAAGTCTAAAGTGTTCCTCACAGAGGAAAATGAAAGTCCAAATATGCTCCTGGAAATAGTCCCATTGCGTAGATCTTTTCATCCTGAATCTACTGCAATTTGAATGGGCTAAAATGGACTTTAGATGCAGAAGTTATCGCAGAAAGAAGATTGCCTTTGTCCTTTGAAAAAGGAGGCATTTCCCCTAAAAATGGCATAAAAGGCCTTATAAAGGAAATCTCATCGTAAATAGCCAAAGGGAAGGACTTAAAGTGGAGGCGGAAGGGATCCCCGACTGCGACCTCCTACTTATCACATTGGAGATAGGCCCGCATGTGATATCGGGACCCCAGGCTATCTGATGGAGCGATTGCGATCAGCAGATTAGTGATCGCAGGAGCAGAATGCACAAACCCCCCCCCGATGCGATATGTGAGGTGCGATATCGACAATCAACGGATTGACGGATTGGCATACCCAAAGGGCAGATCCCCGGGCTATTACGATTGCGATTAGCGATCAGGACTCGGACCTGATAGGGATTATGGACCCAATTGCATAAAATTTGAAATCTGAGGTTTTCAGATTTTCTGTGTATTAGCGCCTTTCCGCTATAAAAACTGAAATACAAAGGAAATGACCCGAAGTGATTTGCGATAGAATGGTAGACCCGAAAGGTTTATAAATGTAGCCCTATAAACTTTGAGTTCTGTGGT
Organism: Pinus tabuliformis; assembly: GCA_031772625.1. Taxonomy (NCBI): domain Eukaryota; kingdom Viridiplantae; phylum Streptophyta; class Pinopsida; order Pinales; family Pinaceae; genus Pinus; species Pinus tabuliformis. The sequence goes on along the minus strand of CM062806.1, from coordinate 695,736,844 downwards.
AAGTGGGATTTCGGGTGGGCCTTAGGCGGTAAGTGGTATTGGACGAGCTCCGCTCGAACCCATACACTGGCCGACATGTGGCATGGCGCAGAAGAGAGAAAATCGCCTTTTCGAGCGGATAATATCCGTGCACTTAAGCCACCTGAAACAGACTGTCAGCCGTGGGATCGAAGATCACGCAGATCGATGGTGGGCTTGCGATAGCCATAAAAGGCGAACCTGAAAGGGTTTATAGGGGTGATTTAATGAAATTTCAAGTCTGGAATTCATGCCTGATGAGCCCCAAAAATGGATAATTATATGGGCTCATTTAGCCTCCTAATTCGACTTAATCCTCCATTCTCATTAGTTTATTGCATGTTTTTGATTATATTTATGCTAATAGAGTGAATTTGGTTAGTCATTATGCCAACAAGTCTAATGGGTGCTTTGTGCAGATTTTTAGTCAATTTTAAGACAAAATCAAAGGTTTAAATGAGCACTTGGCAGCCAAATTCGTGGAGAGGATTTTAAGGAAGGTATCCCCTTCATTTATGGGCCCTTACCTCGAATTCTCCACCATCAGCTCGGAGTTCAAGGGCCACCAAATCAATTATCACAAGGGCAGCCGAGCAAGTGCTAGTAAAAGTGCTGTTAACTACAAGTTTTGGCAGCCGAGTTCCTAAAGTTTAGGAGGGCTGTTGGGGTCCTCAATTTGTATAAATAAGAGGGCTTAGGGCCTCATTTCAGTTAGTCACTTTGTAGGTAAAAGTCAGCTAACTTATAGTTCGATTTTAGTCAGTAGATTAGCTTTGCATTTCAGCACATTTTCAAGCTTTCCCTTGTGGACAGTTTTTGATGTAACTATTATTTCTTGCTCAATAAAGATGAATCTAGCTTTGCACCAGCTCTAATCTCTCTTAGGAGGCTGTAGCTCTTAGGGTTGGGCCCATCTCAAGTGCCCAGTACCTCCTTTGTTTACTTTCATATGTCTTTGCTGCATTCTTAGAATAAAATCTGCTATTTAGATTTAAATCTTGCTTTGTTATTTAGATTGCTTTTGATGATTAAAATAGCTTTTCATGTTCAGATTTACTTGATAGGTTAATCACAGGGAAGATCTTCAGAAAAAGGCTACCAAGCACCTTGGATCTCACCTCCCCCTCAGTGGAATCATGAGCTGGGACCAAGGTGACCTTGCTGCCACCAAAAACATTGTCTTTGCTTCACCATGCAAGTATTAGTGTTGGATTCTTAGTTGTCGAACTTGATATCAGTTTTGATTGCATCCTTAGGCTGATGATTTCTTAGTTGCGTAAGTTATTTCACGCATTTCATTTTGAATAAACTGCTGTTCATTTCCTTTTGTTGTTACTTAGGTCAGAATAGAGTAAAGTAACTAGGTCATAGGTTTTATAAGTGTTTGTTTGTTCAGTTTGAAAAACCACTTGCAGAGTACCTATTACCCTTCTTTATCTGCCCATACTCCATCCAACCTACCTACTTCATCCTTCACTTAGAACCCTTACCTTACATTTGCCTCATTCGCTTACTTTGCCATGATTCTCATCTTCTTGTGCAACATCGTTTCATCCCTCCTTGAACAAATCTCACCATCTGCACCACTCCTCAACTCCATCCTCCAAGTCTTGAACTACCCTACACCCCGATTTCACCTCCATACTCATTCCTCCACCTTTTTCCCTCCATCCATGCTCCAAAATTCCATTTTTGAACATCCTGTAGAAAATTACAGAACATCCTGTAGAAATTCCAGAACATCCTGTAGAACCCCTGCAGACTTCCTGTAGAAGCTCACGAATGAGGTTTCTTGATATCCAAACTTTGTGAAACTCTCTGGAAGGGTGTTAGGGACCCCTTAGGCCCTCTCTGAACCTTCCCGACCTCCTCCAAGCATTTCCTCTCGCCAATCCACCTCTGCACAGTAAAAAACAGTTAAATCACATGCATAATAATTCTACCAACTTACTCAAAAATACAAAAAGATGTTTCTTTTTAGATTTCACTTCAGAAGTAGCTTAGTCACATGCATTTTACCTTTCTAAGAGTCAATGGCATTCCTTTCTGTAGCTTTCATCATTTTTCTTGCACCAGTAGGGTTAGTCGGTAAAACTAGGGTTTGCTAGGGTTTGCATTTCCTTTCCGCTTTCAGTTTCTTTCTGCAAGTAGATTAGCCTCCTTTGAGTTAGCTTTCATCCATCAGTTAAAAAGATTCTTCTCAGAGCTCATAGAAGTTGGCTTAAGCTCCTAGCGGACTTGTGCCAGCTGACCAAGTGACAGCTGCGGCAAGAGCTAGTACTTGTGCATACAACACCGTCGCTTCCAAGTTTGTTACGAACTACCGGGTTGATAAAATTAAAGAAGGGAGTCCCAGGAGTTGCAGCATTATTGCTGCAATACTGGGGCTCACCACTCTTTTTGGCGCCGTTGCCGGGGAAGTATCAGAGTATTGGTGATTGCTGCTTTTCTTCTATTTTCCACTACAACCTTCTGCTAAGTAGTTTATTTCATTTCATTTCCACAAAAGTAGAGTAGATATTTCCTGCTTTCATAGATTAGCATTTCAATTCCGCAATTTCAATTCTGCAAGCGTAGACTAGCATTTCATTCCTGCAATTTCATTTGAGAAAAATAGATTAGTCCTTTCCTGCTTTCATTTCAATTTCGCATTTTCATTTCAACAAGATAGTTAGTTGCAATTCAATCTATTTCAGTTTTTCAGGTAAAAGTAGAAAAAAAACAAAAATCAACCAAAAAGATTTCATTTCATGCCTTGTAGGAGTAGAGATAAGTTAGAAAAATGATTGCACAACGCCCCCACGGCTTCACACAACCAACCTTCTCTCTTCTTTGATGGCTATGATTAAAGAACCCTTAGGTGGACAACAAGACATATCTGAAGAACCTCAAGGGAAGAAGAAGAAGAAACCATTCTTCTGGAGAAAATGGATACAAGCAGAAATGTTGGGAGCAGAACTTTATCCAAAAACGAATTTTCAAATCAGATGGAAGATTTCAAGAGTGATATGAGGTAGTTTCTTGCCATGCAATTGGATACCCTGTGGATCCAAAGGAAGCAAGAGGAAGCCAAGAGGGCTTTGGCCATCTTTTGTCCCAGGTGCACTAGAAAGCATCCTAGGAACGAATGTCCAATGCACTCCCTAGAAGTGTGTTTCGTCTATGAAGAATACCATCCCACGAATCATTGCCCTTCCTTGCCTGGACTTAGAGCTTCATATCAGAGGGCAAAAGGAGCCACTGAACCACTCTATTATCTGAACCAAAGGAGGCCACATGGGCCCATACCCTACCAGAAGGGAATGCAAGGGACATCCCAGACCTATTACGACCCCTATCAAGCCACTTCCATGCCTTCTTGGGGTCCCCCTGCTCATCCTTCCTGGTCCACACCCCCTCCTTGGTCATATCCTCCTCAATACCATGCTTCTCCAGCTGCTCATTCGTTTCACTCTTATGCTCAGCCACAGCCTCAGTGGAATGCACCTCTTCAAGGGTGGAGGCGCCAGTACAACTCTCATCCCGCTCATTTGCCTCCACCACCTGCCCAACCACAATGCCATCCACATCCATCTCAAATCTACACCCCCACTCAACTACCCGTACCACCATTTCCAAATCCACACATTGGAGTAGCTCAACTCCATTACAATGCTGAGGCACAACATGTCCAAACAACTCCTCTTGAGCTCCAAGATATTCACAATAGCTCAGGAAGAGTATTGGAGAAAAGAGATTATATTGACAGCACTGAAGGATCACATCCAGCAAAAGAAGATTCAAGAGAGGAGATCAAAGAACCATGGGCTACACTTGATGAAGAGAAGAGATCAGAATCAGAGATCGAGAAAACTCCCTCATGGTTACCATCAAATCCTCCATGTACTCAAAAGAAAAATCAACAAAAATAGGAAGATGAGAAGGTCATGATAGAAGAGGATATGAAGAATGATCTAGATCAGAAAAAGGACCAAGGATATCAGAGCTATAATGAAATATGGTTTCAGACGGTCACTAAGTTGCAGCATTACTCTCTCCCTCAGCTATGTTTGATACCTTCAAAGTCAAATCATTTGGTCTCTGAAATCCGGATAGCTGTCAAAGCATGCATCTCAAGCCGCCACATCATTTTGTCTCTAATCTCAATGTGCACATGGCTCCATTGGAAGTATTCTTATACTTGAAAAGAATTTTGTTTTTCAAGTAGGGTTGGGTAGAAAAAAAAAAGAAAAAAAAAAGAGAAAAAAAAAAGAGAAAATAAGAGATAAAAGAATGAAAATAAGAGAAAAATAAAAATCTAAGGTGAAAACCTCCTCGAAGGCGCCTCAGATTGGCTCACTGATCGAAAACCTCCATGAGGTGGTCAATGGGTTGGAAAGAAGAGGAAATAAAAAGAGAATAAGATCCTTGGGTGAAAACCTCCCTTGGAGGCGCCCAGGGCAGGAAATTAGGGTGAAAACCTCCATGAGGCACCCTAGTTGTTTTCAAAAAAAAAAAGAAAAAAGAAAAAAGAGAAAAAAGAAAGCAGGACTAATCTCTGTGAAAAATTGCAGGTTGCAGTGAATACTTTGCAGGAAAAGAGGGGCACGCAAAACGAGGAAAGAAGTCTGTACCAGGCTCCAGGACATCCCTTCGGACACTCCCTCCATGGCCACTCACCTCTCCTAGGATTTGGTCACATTCAGGTCAAGATTAGGCTTTCTACAGGAAGTTCTGGGCTTTCTACAGGAAGTTCCAGGTGTTTCTACAGGAAGTTTTGAATTTCTACAGGAAACATCCTGTAGAACCTTCGGACGAGCCAAATTCAATTTTGAAAGGGAATCTGATGGTTGGGATCAGTTTGTTAGGCCTACAGCCACACCTTTATGCAATCCAACACCATGTGGCGCCCTGTTCCATCTCTTTCCACCTCCATTGCACCCACCTGGTTATGTGTTCCTGCACAGTCATACAAGAAACCCTGTTTGCCTCAGATTGACAGCAAGAATTCTTAAGTGACAAGTCAAGCAATGAAGTCTCGCACGCTCTACCTATCCAAGCTCCATCTAGACTCTGCATCAATGAATTCCAAGTCTGCATTATAGCCCGAGCTCATTTTTCTTACCATGCAACAAAACTGCAGAATGCCTTGAAGCAAAAATACCTAGTGCTGAAATTTGTTTTTTCCCTAGCTTGAAAACCGTGCATCCATTTGCAAAACCATTTCACAGGGAGTTGTACAGGGATGATGGCAACATGCCTGAGCAGTTTCAGCCAATTCCGGTGCACGGTTTCCAAGAAATCAGCCTCCATCACCTCTATCCATTTTTGCATTTTCTCCATATCCGTGCATCCGTTTCAAAACTTGTTTCATGAGGAGTTGCATATGGGTGATAGTAACCTACCCAAGCCGTTTCAGCCAATTCCGATGCACGGTTTCCAAGAAATTGACCTCTGTAATCTTCATCCATTTTCCATTTTTCTCGAAATCTGTGCATCCATTGATCACAATTTTGCTATGGGAGGTGCATAATGATTATAGGAACATGCTCAGGAAGTTTTAGATCGATCCGGTCTATCATTCGGGAGCAATGGCGAAAACAAGTTTCTGTCCTGTGAAAATTCAACATCAGCAGCTTGAGGGTGCAGATCTGAACGTGGAAGCCAGCTCCTACAGTGTGAATCCGACTAGAGGATACCTGCACAAGAAAACAACCATGAATCAGCAGCCAAGCCATCATGCAACCACCGAAACAAATGCATGCAGCAGCAAAAAGCACCTCACAGCAACCATTTGACTTCCAGGTATGTGACTAAAACTTGTTCCTCTATTACATGAATCTAGTTGAAGAACTGCATGAATGAATGGAATGGTAGGATTAAGCCACGAATCTAGCAAGGTTAACCCAAAATTTCCTTCTCTAGCGCTCAGGAAAAAATCAAGTAGCATACATGTATAGTCGTTCACGTGAAATTTGAAAAACACAGGTAGTGGTAGACGTGTTGAACTCCAGCGCACAGGACATCAAATGATTAACAGATAGAAGAGAACATGGAGTTCATAACATCACTGCAGTTCGAATAAAGACAACACACATTTTGCCACCTCATCCCCTCGCCACGAATTGCGTCGTAATTCAAAATGCTCAGCTGAAGACTCACATTAACCGCTGTTCATTTACACTTGCAAACCTCTTCGGCCGAAGTACGCGTCCTCTGCCTCTGAATTCTGTTAAACCGACGTCCTTCGCCAAGTTTTTCGGCCTGTTCGAAATTCCCTCGCATACCAAGATCGTTCAAAGGCGCAAAGACATCCTACATAAGCCGGCAAACTTTCTACAGGAAGATGTTCTACAGGAATGTACAACATAGCCTTCCAGAGCAGAAAAGCCTGGATTTTTCTTCGACAAATTGGGAGTCCCGAAAGAGGTAGGCTCGAAAAACACTCTTCCCTGCATGATATATTTCTAAAGGTGGTGAATTAAAACTGTCTGGAGTAGGAGAATTAGAAGCCAATCTGCTTGTGGGTCAATAATGGTAGTTTTCGTGTGTGATACACGAAATTTTTCAGTTGGTTCTGCATCAAATTCTCCTCCACGGTTCCTATTAACAAATTTCTCTGGTAGAAAAGTTAAAGAACTGTGAGGGCTAACATGTGCATGAAGAATGTGAATTTTATGTGGTTGTATGCATGCTGGGGATGAAAATTAAGCTCTACACTCTGTCTGTGGGAGCCTAATTCCCTTCTGACAGTGGAGTATTTGGGTAGCAAAAGTCTTGAAATCAGGGAATTGTTGTTCATTGATATCAAACAGCCGAGGAATTCTTCCTTGAGTCCAGGGGGAAACTATAAACAACATTTCCGTTTCTGAAAAAAGCATAAGAAAAAGGGAGCACTCTCACCATGCCAGGGGGATTCATAATTCAACATTATCCATGGTTATCATGTGAACTTACACTTCATCCAGCAGTGAAGACAGGGAACACATTGAGGCAGAAGAGAAAGCCAGGGGTAAGGAAACCCAGGACAGACCACCACAGAAGGAACAAGAAGAGGAATGAGGGAAAGGCCAAGCTGCTGAGGCCAAAACTGTGGGTGGAATAAAGGCACAAACACCAAGGGAGAAACGATTGCAAATCAGGGCAGAGAGGACTGAAAAAGTCCAAGCAAGTGAGGGCACACCCAAGGCAACCACAACAAAATTAAAAGAGAAGGCACCCCCAGCCAAGCAGGCCAAAATAGTGAAAACCGTTTCTACAGGAAGCCAAAAAATCATTTCTACAGGAAGACAGAAAACAGTCAGCACATGACTTTCTACAGGAAGTCTGGAAGCAGGGCAATAGAAGGAAAAATCGCCTGAGATTTTAGCCAGGGAGGCAGTAGGTGTGCTGGCCACCCTAAGCACATCTCCCAAGTAGAAGGGGAAGCGAAAGAGGGAGCCTTCCATGTATTTTAAGGCAAGAAGGAGCATGCAGATAAAAACTAGCAGACCCCAGCCACCGTCAAAAGAACCAATCACGATTGTGGACACCCCAGCTACACAAAAGGAGAGGTCTCCCTCCAAGGCATCCATCACCTATGAACGAGGAAGCCCGCAGACATCCACCTGGAGAGAAAGAATGAAAATGTTGGACACAAAGGCCTCTCTACAGGATGATGAGACAGTTCTACAGGGAGCTGAGAATTCTCTAGGAAAAGGAGCACAGGCAATGGGAAGAAGCAGAGAGAAAAGAATGGTTTCATGACCAAGAAGAGGACATCACTTTAGAAGCTTGGCATGATAGGGAGGCCACAGGGCCATCAAATATGAGGAGATAGATTAGTTTCTCAGAGGATGAGCAACACTTTCAGTAGGGGTGTGATGATGAGCCCCAAAAATGGATAATTATATGGGCTCATTTAGCCTCCTAATTCGACTTAATCCACCATTCTCATTAGTTTATTGCATGTTTTTGATTTTATTTATGCTAATAGAGTGAATTGGGTTAGTCATTATGCCAACAAGTCTAATGGGTGCTTTGTGCAAATTTTGAGACAAAATCAAAGGTTTAAATGAGCACTTGGCAGCCAAATTCGTGGAGAGGATTTTTAGGAAGGTGTCCCCTTCATTTATGGGCCCTTACCTCGAATTCTCCACCATCAGCTTGGAGTTCAAGGGCCACCAAATCAATTATCACAAGGGCAGCCGAGCAAGTGCTAGTAAAAGTGCTGTTAACTACAAGTTTTGGCAGTCGAGTTCCTAAAGTTTAGGAAGGCTGTTGGGATCCTCAATTTGTATAAATAAGAGGGCTTAGGGCCTCATTTTAGTTAGTCACTTTGTAGGCAGAAGTTAGCTAGCTTATAGTTCGATTTTAGTCAGTAGATTAGCTTTGCATTTCAGCGCATTTTCAAGCTTTCCCTTGTGGACAGTTTTTGATGTAACTATTATTTCTTGCTCAATAAATATTAATCCAGCTTTGCACTAGCTCTAATCTCTCTTAGGAGGCTGTAGCTCTTGGGGTTGGGCCCATCTCAAGTGCCCAGTACCTCCTTTGTTTACTTTCATGTGTCTTTGTTGCATTCTTAGAATAAAATCTTCTATTTAGATTTAAATCTTGCTTTGTTATTTAGATTGCTTTTGATGATTAAAATAGCTTTTCATGTTTAGATTTACTTGATAGGGTAATCACAGGGAATATCTTCGGAAAAAGGCTACCAAGCACCTTGGATTTCACCTCCCCCTCAGTGGAATCATGAGCTGGGACCAAGGTGACCTTGCTGCCACCAAAAACATTGTCTTTGCTTCACCATGAAAGTATTAGTGTTGGATTCTTAATTGTCGAACTTGATATCAGTTTTGATTGCATGCTTAGGCCGATGATTGCTTAGTTGCATAAGTTATTTCACGCATTTCATTTCGAATAAACTGTTGTTCATTTCCTTTTGTTGTTACTTAGGTCAGAATAGAGTAAAGTAACTAGGTCATAGGTTTTATAAGTGTTTGTTTGTTCAGTTTGAAAAACCACTTGCAGAGTACCTATTACCCTTCTTTATCTGCCCATACTCCATCCAACCTACCTGCTTCATCCTTCACTTAGAACCCTTACCTTACATTTGCCTCATTCGCTTGCTTTGCCATGATTCTCATCTTCTTGTGCAACATCGTTTCATCCCTCCTTGAACAAATCTCACCATCTGCACCAATCCTCAACTCCATCCTCCAAGTATTGAACTCCCCTACACCCCTATTTCACCTCCATACTCATTCCTCCACCTTTTTACCTCCATCCATGGTCAAAAATTCCATTTCTGAACATCCTGTAGAAAATTACAGAACATCTTGTAGAAATTCTAGAACATCCTGTAGAACCCCTGCAGACTTCCTGTAGAAGCTCACAAATGAGATTTCTTGATAGCCAAACTTTGTGAAACTCTCTGGAAGGGTGTTAGGGACCCCTTAGGCCCTCTCTGAACCTTCCCGACCTCCTCCAAGCATTTCCTCTCGCCAATCCACCTCTACACAGTAAAAAATAGTTAAATCGCATGCATAATAATTCTGCCAACTTACTCAAAAATACAAAAAGATGTTTCTTTTTAGATTTCACTTCAGAAGTAGCTTAGTCACATGCATTTTACCTTTCTAAGAGTCAATGGAATTCCTTTCTGTAGCTTTCATCATTTTTCTTGCACCAGTAGGGTTAGTCGGTAAAACTAGGGTTTGCTAGGGTTTGCATTTCCTTTCTGCTTTCAGTTTCTTTCTGCAAGTAGATTAGCCTCCTTTGAGTTAGCTTTCATCCATCAGTTAAAAAGATTCTTCTAAGAGCTCATAGAAGTTGGCTTAAGCTCCTAGCGGACTTGTGCCAGCTGACCAAGTGACAGCCGCGGCAAGAGCTAGTACTTGTGCATACAACGCCGTCGCTTCCAAGTTTGTTACGAACTACTGGGTTGATAAAATTAAAGAAGGGAGTCCCAGGAGTTGCAGCATTATTGTTGCAATACTGGGGCTCACCAATGCCCGATAGTTTAATTTTGGAAAAATCTCTGTGTATTGGATTTTTCTCCATTTTCAGGTTTTTGCCTGGAAGAAGGCCCCGATCCCTCTGTAACGGCCCTTGATCACTATGCCACGCTGCAAGTGGGCGTTTTTGGCAGAAAATGATGCGTTTGAAGCCACAGAGCCGTAGAGCCAGATGGCCAGTCGAACAGACAAAGCGCAGAGAAGCCACAAAGCCGCAGGGGAGTAATGACATGCAGAGAAATGACTAGTGAAGCTGTAGAGCCGGGAAAATGCCTCAAAGGAGCGAGAAGGCCCAATTGACAGGGGGTTGGCAAGAGCTGGAGGTTGTTGAAGGAGAGCTGTTAGCTGAGAGAGAGCTCAGAGAAGGCAGAGCCAAAGAGCCAGAGCTAGAGCCAAGACCCAAGAGTTAGCGCCAGAGTCGAGAGCTAGAGCCAGAGCCAGAAAGCCGAGAGCTTCAGAGCCAGGGATAAGATGGTGTTCTAAGCCCATTGTGTTCTGTGTAAACCAGTGGAGTTGAGCGTAGAGATTGTAAAACAACTACTGCCATAATCCCAGAGAGCCTAGTTGAGTTGACTAGAGCTCAAGGAGACGTAGCCCAAGAGTTTTGGGTGAACTCCATATTAAACTTGCTATCTTATGTGTTTGTTATTTGCTGTAATATTTTACTGTTATATGTATGTTATATCAGCATAAACAACGGAATTTTAAAACACATAAATAGTAAAAAAATAAACACGAGCATACACCTTATTTTCAGCACATTATCAATTCCGCATTGGTTAATTAATAAATATTGTGAATATTTAAGCTTTGGAAGTGGGAGAGGTTCTTGTAAGCTCACAAGAAGCCTTTAGTGCCCCATTTTTAGATCATTTTGGGATTCAACTGCGTTAAGAAATTAATTCATGTATGACCATTTCCAAGAGAGGTAGTCGTAACTAACTAATTTCTCATGATTTTTGAATATTCCACTTAGCACGCATTGCATCGGGTGATGCTCATAGGGGTGAAGAAGTGGGATTGAAACTAGTGAAATGAATCACATAGCATCAATCATCACTTCCGAGGCTTGCACCCGGTAACTAGGACTTCCTGGGAGGTCACCCATCTCAGAACGTCTCTGGCTCAAGTGCGCTTAACTGTGGAGTTTTCCCCACAATCAAGCCCACTTAGCTTGCTACCCCATTTGAAAAACCTTAGCATGTATTGTGCTTCATGAACCATTCAAGTAGAGTTCCCTTGAATCTTTTGAATGTAAGTGTTAAGGGGTTTCTGCAGTGCATTATATTAGATATCATTTTTTGGGATTCAATTGCGTTAAGAAAGTCATTCATGTATGACCATTTCCATGAGAGGTAGTTGTAACTGACTAATTTCTCATGATTTTCGAATAGTCCACTTAACACTCATTGCATCGGGTGATGCTCACAGGGGTGAATAAGTGGGATTGAAACTAGTGAAATGAAACACATAGCATCAATCATCACTTCTGACGCTTGCACCTGGTAACCAGGACTTAGGTCACCCATCCTAGAACGTCTTTGGCTCAAGCACGCTTAACTATGGAGTTTTCCCCACAATCAAGTCCACTTAGCTTGCTAGCCCATTTGCAAAACCTTAGCACATATTGTGCCTCATGAAGCATTCAAGTAGAGTTACCTTCACTCTTTTGAATTTAAGTATAAAGGGGTTTTCGTAGTGCATTATATTAGATATCATTTTTTGGATTCTACGTTAAGAAAGTCATTCATGTATGACCATTTACATGAGAGGTATTCGTAACTCACTAATTTCTCATGATTTTTGAATAGTCCACTTAGCACTCATTGCATCGGGTGATGCTCACAGGGGTGAAGAACTGGGATTGAAACTAGTGAAATGAATCATATAGAATCAAACATCACTTCCAAGGCTTGCATCCGGTAACCAGGACTTCCTTGGAGGTCACCCATCCTAGATTGCCTCTGGCTCAAGTGCACTTAACTGTGGATTTTTCTGCATAATCAAGCCCACTTAGCTTGCTACCCCATTTGCAAAACCTTAGCACATATTGTGCCTCATGAACCATTCAAGTAGAGTTCCCTTCACTCTTTTGAATTTAAGTATTAAAGGGTTTTCATAGTGCATTATATTAGATATAATTTTTTTGGATTCAACTGCGTTAACAAAGTCATTCATGTATGACCATTTCCATGAGAGGTAGTCGTAACTGACTAATTTCTCATGATTTTTGAATAGTCCACTTAGCACTCATTGCATTGGGTGATGCTCACAGGGGTGAAGAAGTGGGATTGAAACTAGTGAAATGAATCACATAGCATCAATCATCACTTCCGAGGCTTGCACCCGGTAAACAGGACTTCCCGGGAGGTCACCCATCTCAGATTGCCTCTGGTTCAAGTGCACTTAATTGTGGAGTTTTCCCCTCAATCAAGCCCACTTAGCTTTCTACCCCATTTGCAAAACCTTAGTACGTATTGTGCCTCATGAACAATTCAAGTAGAGTTACCTTCACTCTTTTGAATTTAAGTATTAAGGGGTTTTCACAGTGCATTATATTAAATATCATTTTTTGGGATTCAACTGTGTTAAGAAAGTCATTCATGTATAACCATTTCCATGAGAGGTAGTCATAACTGACTAATTTCACATGATTTTTGAATAGTCCACTTAGAAAATGTGGTAGCAAGCTAAGTGGGCTTGATTGTGGGGAAAACTCCATAGTTAAGCGCACTTGAGTTAGAGGCGATCTGGAATGGGTGACCTCTCGAGAAGTCCTGGTTACTAGGTGCAAGCCTCGGAAGTGATGATTGATGCTATGCGATTCATTTCACTAGTTGCAATCCCACTTCTTTACCCCTGTGAGCATCACCCGATGCAATGAGCGCTAAGTGGACTATTAAAAAATCATGAGAAATTAGTCAGTTACGACTACCTCTCATGGAAATGGCCATACATGAATGACTTTCTTAACGCAGTTGAATCCAAAAAAATGATATCTAATATATTGCACTGCGAAAACCCCTTAATACTATTGCCTTTGTCGACTGAAAACTCTGCACTTCTATTAACTTTTCCTTTCTACACTGTTGTCAACCCTCTCTACGCTTTTTCAATATATGAGTGCTCTAGCATTTGTCACTTTGATCTCTAACTGCATCAATCCCAGTAATTCTTCCTACTACTGTGTACTTTGGGCTCCTGTAGCAAGGTACGATCCATGAGATAAAACCACTCAATGGACCCTTGATATAAAATGGAGCAGATTAGTAATCTTGTGGTAATTCCTAATTCAAAATAAAACCCAATATGCTTATCAAGTGCTTAAGGATTCAATACTTTTGCTTAATTAATTGATTCCCATGAGAGTTTCTTATGTAGATGTTATAAAACAATTTAACATAAAAATATATGCTGAACAACAACAAAATAACAACAAAGAACAACAAAATACAACACACATCAAGCACATGATAAAGGAGTTCACCCCTCCTAGGCTACATCTCCTTGGTCCAACTTCCAATGGCTTAGGCCTCTCTATTATGCTAAAATTACAACAAAAGTGTGTTTACAATGCTCAAATGTCTCTGAAACCTGTCTCAATGAGTTCAGAATACTCAAAAATGGCCATCTAGCCTCTTTTTGCATCCAATTTGGATAAGAACTAAAGAAGTTATGACTTCTCCCATTTCTTCCACTATTTGTTCCACAAAATTCTCCAAAACCGACCAAAAACCCCATTTCCGCTCCAAAATCCGCTAATGGAGTGAGAAATTTGCCATTCGGTGGGCTATACCCTGTTGGTCGTATCAAATCGCAATCAGCAAGTTCTACAGGCTCCCAACACAACAAAATGTTGTGATTGTGGTATTGCGGACCCACCGAGGATAAGTAATTGCAACATATATAATCCTGCTTCCAGAACCTCCCACTCATCGCAATTGGCGAAGTTTAACAGTCGAAGGTCTTGTTAACATGGGAAAATTGTGATTGTGATATTGGGGACCCGCCGAGGTATTAAACTGTGATATATAAAATTCTCGCGTCGGGGTCTTATTGCAATCGGCAATCAACTGTGGGTACATAACCAGTGCGATATGACGGACCTGCCGAGACGTTAAACTGTAACACATAAAAGCATCGCGTCTAGTAGTCTTATCACAATCAGTACTTACCGGTGGTAACAACATAACAGTAGGGTGTTTAGTGTGATTTTCGGGGACCGATTCTTAACCTGTGCCTCTTTTTCTTTCCGATATGCGATATGCAGGACCCAGTGGCAACCTACCACTTGGCGCTTCCCCATTCGCTGGGACCTTTGCCATGTCATCTAATCCTGCCACATAGACAAGTCAAACTTTAAATTTGACTTGCTCTATCTTATGCATATGAATTCAGATTTCAGCGTCGTTCGCACCATTAGATTTAGAATGACAAGCACTTCAATCTAAAACTGAGTTTGACAAGATTCTGACACTTTGGGTTTTGAGCATAGTTTTGAGCACTTGATCACTCCTCCCCACTGGAAGCCTTTTGGACCCCAAAATATTTATATTCAATTATTGAACAGATAAGGGTACTGTTCTCTGACCTTCCCCACTTCAATCCATTTGGACTTTGATGGATGTGTACCTTTGAGACCCACCCGAAGATAATCAGTACTTCCCCTTTTAGTTGTCCATGTCCTTCTGTCAAGTATAGTGTCTTTTTGAAGCACATTAAGTAATTCTGGAGGAAATCCTTCAATAGATGGAATTTGAACATTCTCTCCTTGATATTCAATCAAAGGAGGTTCATATAATCTCAAATTTTCAACATTAACAATGGAATATATTTGCATTTATGAAGACAAATCAAGCTTGAAAGCATTATTACCAATCTTTTCCATAATTTTAAATGGGCCATAACGAGTTGGTTTCAACTTTTTACCTTCACCTTGAAGCCTTTCCTTGCTAATGTATAGCCAAACTTCATCACCTACTTGAAACTGATGATCCCCACGATGCTTATCATGCCTTCCCTTTTACTTGCCTTGACTCTTTTCTAGTTGTTCTTGAACTGTTTCGTGAATCAACTGAATTGTTCAATGAATTTATTTGCTTTGTCTATGTCACTATGTCCATCTACAACTACATATTTCTCAAAGATGAAATCCAAAGGTGATTTAGGCAAATAACCAAGACATGCTTCAAAAGGCCAAGTTAGAGTAGAAGAGTGTTTTGCTCGGTTGTAAGCATGTTGAATATAATGCAACTGTTCATCCCACAACTTAGGATGTTGGCTGCAATATCCTCTTAGCAAATGAATAACTGTCATGTTAACCACTTCAGTTGTACCATCTGTTTGTGGATAAAATGTTCTACTTTTCTTCAACTTGGTGTCCACCAAGTCCCATAAACTTGACCAAAAATTCCCAATAAAACAAGAATCACGATCACTTACAATAAAAGTAGGCAACCCAAAATGAACCCATACATTTTGAAAGAAAAGTTGAGTTGTTTGTTTAGTTGTAATTTTCTTTTTACAAGACATTAATATGCACATCTTGTTTAACCTATCCACAACTACATACAAATAATCATGACTTTTCCTTGATAAAGGAAGACTTCCTACAACATCCATAGAAACACTTTCCCATGGTCGTGAAGGCACTGGAAGTGGTGTGTACAATCCTAGTTTCCTATTACTAGGCTTATTGATTTCACACAATGAACGACCTCTGATAAAACGTGACACACTTTCAATAAAAATACCTCTAAAGGTTTTCCACTGTTTTACTTACACCGAAATGTCCAACAATAAGAGAAGTGTGTGCTTCCCTTGTGACATTTACTCTCTCTCCCTGTGGAACACAAAGTTTTCCCAAATGATACAACATATTATCATGTATATGGTAGTCTAATTCCTCAACGTGGTGGCCTTGACTCAAGTTTAAATATACCTCTTGAAAGTCATCATCCTGTGCATATTGTTCAACATAGCTTTTAGACATAATATAATGATTCTTGAGTAGAATGGATACATTAATAAATGGTCTATATAGCATATCAACAACTCTGCTATAAATACCTTTCTTGTACCTGATTACCAAATGGAATTGCTGTAAAAATCCCCTCCAACGAAAGTGCCTTGACTGCTACAATTTAGTTTGAGATTATAGATATTGCAGAGGCTGATGATCGGTGTGAATAATGGTTTCTTTTCCCATCAACTAATGCTTCCATATCTTCACACTTTGTACCAATGCATAAAGCTATTTATCATATGTAGAATAATTAATAACAATGCCATTAACAATCTCAGAATGAAATGAAATGAGCTTACCATGCTATAAAAGAACTGCACCCATGGCGTGGTCACTTGCATCTGTTTGTATTTCAAAGGGTTGTTTCAAGTCCAACAATGCTAAAGATGGGGCTGAACTGATCTTTTGTTTCAAAGCATTGAATGCTTTTTGCTATTTTCCTCCCCACTGGAAGACAACCTTCACGCTAGTCAAAGCATGTAGTGGAGCTGTTATGGAAGAGAAGTTAGCAATAAACTTCCTCCAGTACTACGCTGCTCCCAGAAAACTCCTTACTTTTGTGATTGATTTGGGTATTGGCCAATTCACAATGATTGAAACTTTAGAGGGGTCAATCTTCAACTCACCTCCTCCAACTATGTGGCCCAAATACTCTAAAGAAGTTTTCCCGAATTCACATTTAGACATCTTCAAAAATAACTGTTCTTTTATCATGATATCAAAAACTTTCCTTACGTGCTTGATATGCTCTTCTCGTGATTTGTTTAATATAAAAATATCATATAAATAGACAATTAAAAACTAATCAAGAAATGATCTTAAAACATCGTTCATAACTTTCATGAATGTAGTTGGATCATTGCAAAGACCGAAAGGCATAACCAGCCACTCAAACAATCCTTGTTTGGTTTTAAAAGAAGTCTTCCAAATATCCTCCTCATCTATTCTTACTTGATGATATCCACTTCTCAAGTTTAATTTAGTGAAATATTTTGGATTTTTCAGCTGATCCAGGTGGATATTGGTGGCCACCTGCCAAGACCACCTGGACCCCCACCATTGTTCCTCTCAACATTTTCAGTTTCCTTAATTATAGCGCAGTTTACTATTTTTAGCAGTTTTTCGGGTCCTAAACTTCTGGAGCTGTTTTGAGGCCCTAAACGATGTTTTTTGGGAAATCTTGCTCCGTAATTTTTTAAATTAAAAAATCGTCTTTTCCGTTGTAGTCCTCATAGAGATCTTTCCAACGGGCTATCATGCGCGTAAAACGGAGATCGTATGCCAAAGTTACGACCCCGGGAAGTTGATGTACCAACTTAACCAAAAACGGGGCCCACAATTTGGCGTTTCATCTTCTAGGGTTAGGTTTTGGAATGTGAAGGGTTTTCCATTGTTTCTCAACAATAAATAGGCCCTCGAGCCTCATTGTAATACAGTTGGAAATAGTTCAGAGGCATGTAGCCGACACATCTCTTCTCATAGATAAGCTACCATCGCCCTAGCTGGGTTATTTCTATTTGTAAGCATATTTCAGTATTCTCCATTAATGAAATGAAGTATTATTTCCGCTGCATCTCTGTTTTTATGGTTATCGCATCTCTATATTTATGGTTATCTCTGTAATCTATTGCATTCCTGCTTAAATCCGGATCAGTGGTATTAGAGCGGTCTGCTTTTTCTCTGTTTTTCTTTGCATGTCCCCAACGAGGTCGGGATATAAGGAGTTAGGGCTTGAATTGGTCGAACCTTTGCAAGACTAGCCTCGCAAATCTCGATGACCTCCCATGGCGGATGAGAAGAAAGACGAGGGGGAAGGAGATCCTATCAGAATCTTGCTCGAAGAAGCCCTCGAGCGGCAAAGGAACGCGATGATGGATAGCTTTGCGCAGATCCTTCAGCGGCTACCCAGAGGCAACGCATCGGCTTCCAACAGCTACTCTGGAAACGCCACACCATTTAAGGTACAAGTTAATTTCGAAATCCCCATCTTCGAGGGTCAAATAGACGCAGATGCCGTAGATAAATGGTTAAATCTGCTAGATGGGTATTTTTCTGTTCATGAATTTTCAAGTCGGGAAAAGATTGTTTTCGCTCTTCTCAAAGCAGCCCCCCACGTCAAGGACTGGTGGGAAACATACTGCGAGCAGAAGGATGAAAGTATAGGCTCACTATTTTCAGCCGCACCCACTTGGAATGACTTCCGGGATGCCATCAAGGAGCAGTACTACCCTGTCAAAAGCTATGAGGACAAATACATCAAATGGACCACACTGCGGTAGGGACGAGACCAAGATGTACCAGAGTTCACAAATATTTTTCATACCCTTCGCACACAGTTGGGTATCAAAGATTCTGAGCTGCATCTGGTACTCAAATACTGCGGCTGCCTACACAGATACATCCAGGAAGAGATGGAGTTCTTGAACATCTCTTCACTTGGCACAGCATATCGATACGCTGTCAAAATCGAGCAAAAGTTCAAACAGAAGAAGCGAGACTTTGGATCTGCAAATCCGAAGCCCAAAGGACAAAGCCAAGGCGGGGTGACCCAAGACAATCCCTCTAAGCTGCAAGAAAAGAACAACACCATGAAGCCGAAGAAGGAGACAGGAAAGTGGTGTGAGTTCCACAAGAGTCCCACTCATAACACAAGTGAGTGTCGGACCAAGCAGTCGCCGGTGGCCGAGTTGAAGGCTTCCGAATCAGATGCATGTTCCAACTCTGAGTCAGAACCCGACAAGGGGAATGACAAAGGGAAGCAGATCATTGATGCAGATCCCAGTGCCACTGTTGCTACTGCCAAGATCCAGAAAAATGAGCCCGAAGATCCAGAGGAGGGGGAATGTCTTTTCCACTCACAGATGTGGGTGAAGGGTTCACCGCTGCAATTCATTGTCGACAGTGGCAGCCAAAAGAACCTCATTTCAGTAGAGGTCGTGAAGCGGTTGGGCCTACCAACTACACCACACCCACATCCGTACAGTATCAGTTGGCTTCACGAAGGATGAGATCTCAAAGTTCGCCAGCAGTGCCGCCTTCCCTACAGCATCAAGCCCTTCACAAACGAGATATTGTGTGATGTTACACCTCTGGATGTTTGTGATGTACTATTAGGCCAGCCATACTTGTGGAGGTGACATGTTGTGTATGAGTCAAGGCCTCGCGCCGTCATCATTTCTTTGGATAATTCATTATACAGGATACCGGAGGTAGCCCCACCTACCGCCACCTCTTTGATCACTGCTAAGAAAGGCAGCAAGCTCATCTCACAGACTAGGAAATTTATTTTCTGTCTGGTTCGCTCCCAAAGTAAGGGGAAGATCATTGCTACATCCATAACCCTCGCGAAGGGTTCCTCCACACGGCAGCAGAAACAGAGGGATATAGTCGTGACAGAACACAGGAACAACTTCTCCTTACCTAGAGGGGTACCACACAAGTTTCAGGTGGGCGACAAAGTTTGGTTACATTTGCAGAGGGAGCGCCTTACCAGAACCCATCAGAAACTCAGACCACTTCGACATGGTCCTTACACCAGTAACAAGGCTACGGGAAACAATGCTTTGAAGCACAACATTCCGCCATTCCTCCGCTTGCACCAAGTGTTCAATGTGGACCGTCTCTGACCATGCTCCGCACCATTTCTGGACACATCAGAGATTGCAGAACATCTCACCAGAGACCCAGCTCAGCAGAAGCTTCCTCATCTCAGGGAGGAACTCAACGCAATGGGGACCATTGCTTCCTAAGGGGGGAGGAATGATCCAGGTGGATATTGGTGGCCACCTGCCAAGACCACCTGGACCCCCACCATTGTTCCTCTCAACATTTCCAGTTTCCTTAATTATAGCGCAGTTTACTATTTTTAGCAGTTTTTCGGGTCCTAAACTTCCGGAGCCGTTTTGAGGCCCTAAACGATGTTTTTTGGGAAATCTTGCTCCATGATTTTTAGACAAAAAAAATCGTCTTTTCCGTTGTAGTCCTCATAGAGATCTTTCCAACGAGCTATCATGCGCGTAAAACGGAGATCGTATGCCAAAGTTACGACCCCGGGAAGTTCATGTACCAACTTACCCAAAAACGGGGCCCACAATTTGGCGTTTCATCTTCTAGGGTTAGGTTTTGGAATGTGAAGGGTTTTCCATTGTTTCTCAACAATAAATAGGCCCTCGAGCCTCATTGTAATACAGTTGGAAATAGTTCAGAGGCATGTAGCCGACACATCTCTTCTCAGAGATAAGCTACCATCGCCCTAGCTGGGTTATTTCTATTTGTAAGCATATTTCAGTATTCTCCATTAATGAAATGAAGTATTATTTCCGCTGCATCTCTGTTTTTATGGTTATCACATCTCTGTATTTATGGTTATCTCTGTAATCTATTGCGTTCCTGCTTAAATCCGGATCATCAGCTGATCTAGAAAACCATCTATTTTGGGCAGTGGGTATTGATTCTTTATTGCAATCTTATTCAAAGCTCGATAATCTACACACATGCGTCAGGTTCCATCTTTCTTGGATACCAATACAATTGGTGAACCACATGGCAAAGTCGAGGGATGAAATACAACTTTATCCAACAATTCCTCGACTTGTTTCTTAATTTCTAAACTTTCTAGAATTGACATTCGATACATACTGATGTTTGGGAGTGGACAGTCATGTTGTAGCTGAATTTTGTGCTAAATTCATCTTTTTGGTAGTAATCCTTTTGGTTCTTGAAACATGTCTCCATATTAATTGACCACATCAACCAATTCAGCTTTCAACTTCATATCATAGCCTGCAAAGGATTCCTGCTCCGTGTCATTCTTCTGCTTGATCAAAAGGAGTGCAAGACTCTTGCTAGAATTGACCAGTCGCTTCATTTCATCTATTCTTGCTAAATATAGACTAAGCTTTCTGTGATGGGCTATCACAATATACTCCACTCTGTTTTTGAACAAATGATATTTGTTCTCAAATAGGTGGAAAACTGCTTTCCTGTCATACATATACAAGCTTCCCAACACAATCTCAGAAATATCCAATGACACAACGTCTAATTCGACTTCATTAATGAAATTGGTAGTGATTGCAAACCTGAAAACACATTTCTGTGTGACTTTCAAATTGCCATCCTTGGTTATCCAACTCAATAGATACGGTTTATGATGAGGCATGGTTTCCAGATTCAATTTCTTGACCAAATCCGTAGAAATTATTTTTTCCTAAGATCCACTATCAAACAACGTATCAATCTTGGCGTGTTTGGAAATAACTCTAATATGGAACAACTTAATTCTGTTTTCCTCATTTGAAGCATTATTGGAGTTATTTTCTATGCTGGTACTTGCCACGACTTCCTCTTTGCTTGCTTTTGCCACGGATTTTCCCTTAGTGACTGTGGCTGCAATCTTGGTTTCATCTCTTGAGTTAGAACCCAAGTCTTGTTGTGCAACAAATTTTGTCCTCTGTTTCCCTTTATTGTTAAATTTCTTCGGTCTTCATTCTGGATGAAGCTTCCAGTGATACACTTTATCCTGACCCTCGGAACAATTATTGCACATAGGTTTCTCCCCTTCTTTCTTAACAAAAGAATCTTGCTTTCCGCTTTCCTTAAATTTCTTCCCTTTTTCACAACTCTGAAATAGCTTCTTCTTACTTTATTCTTGTACATTTTTCCCTCTTGCTTCGAGGTGTGCATCTTGAACACAAACCTCATCAAGATTCATGGGAGTAAACATAAGAATGGTATGTCGAAGATAGCTATGAAACCCTCCTATGCATTTCAGAAAAGTATCTTGTAACTGTAAGTCTACTCCTAGCATAAGAGCTCTTTTCCTAAACTCTTTAGTATACTCTTGCACATTTTGACCTTTTAACTGTCTGAAATTTTGCCAATTCACGATAGATTTTTGCATATGAGCTAAAGGGTAGAATTGTCTTTTTATAGCATCAATGAAATCATTCCAAGAAATAGAGAACTTACCAACTTTTTTGATCCCATCTTGAGTCCTTGATTCCCACCATACAAGTGCTACTCCCTCCACTATCAATGAAGCCAACTAAATTTTGATATCATCCTCTTGATGGTTCTGAATTCTACAATACACCTCCAAATGAAGAATCCAGTTATCTAGCTTCTTTGCATTAACTTCACCATTGTACATAGGTAACTCAAATTTAACGTCAAACTTTAGAAAAGGTGATTTACATGTTCCTTTTCAAGAATGCTGATGAGTATGAGTATGGGTTGTAGTAGTGGAAGAGGGTGAAGATGCATTCGAAGAAGAAGATGAAGAAGATGGTGGAGATGGTGGAGCTTTGCCTCCATTCCCATTACCTGCTTTTCCTTTATCTTCTTTTCCATTACCTTCTCCTGAAGATCCGTCTCCATTGGGAGGCTTGGAACTTTCTCCTTGCAACCTGCTATTCCTCTCTTCGTAGAGGACCTTAACTATCTCTTTCATATCAAAGAAAGCCTTTCTGAAGGTCTTCTCATCTTCTGTCATGATAGTTTCTCCTTCATGAGACATGATCTCTAGGGACTCAACTGCAACTTCTGCAACTTGAGGATGTGCTGGTGTAGAAGACTTTGGCAACCTTGCTCTTCTTCCCCTTTAGCACTCTATAAGGCTTTCAACTAGCTTCCCTTCTCTTTTGAGTTTTAACCTTGTAAGCATGACATAAACTTGCAAACAAATAAATCCTTCTTTCACACAACGAATCTAGTAAGCAAAAAAAAGTGCTCTGATACCAACTTGATCTAAAATGGAGTAAATTAGTAATGCTGTGCTAATTCCCCATTCAGAATAAAACCCAAGATGCTTATCATTTGCTTATAAAGTGCTTAAGGATTGAATACTTTTGCTTAATTAACTGATTCCCATGAGAATTTCTTATGTAAATGTTATAAAACAATTTAACATAAAAATATATGTTGAACAACAACAAAGAACATCAAAATACAACACACAACAAGAACATGATAAAGGAGTTCACCACTCTTGGACTACGTCTCATTGGTCCAACTTCCAATGGCTTGGGCCTCTCTATTATGCTCAAATTACAATAAAAGTGTGTTTACAATGCTCAAATGCCTCTGAAACCTGTCTCAATAAGTTCAAAATACTAAAAAATGGCCATCTGGCCTATTTTTGCATCCAATTTTGATAAGAATTGAAGAAGTTATGACTTCTCCCAGTTCTTCCACTATTTGTTCCACAAAATGCTCCAAAACTGACCAAAAACCCCATTTCTGCTCCAAAATCCGCTAATGGAGCAAGAAATTCACTGTTCGACAGGTTATATCGTGTCGGCCATATCCAAATCGCAATCGGCAAGTTCTGCGGGCTCCCAACACAACAAAATGTTGCGATTGTGGTATTGCAGACCTGCCGGGGATAATTAACTGCAACATATATAATCCTGTGCTCGAAACCTCCCGCTCATCACAGTCGGTGAAGTTCAACAGTCGCAGGTCTTATTAACATGGGAACATTGTGCTTGCGATATTGGGGACTCATTGGGGTATTAAACTGTGATATATAAAATTCCCACGTTCGGGTCTTATAGCAATCGACAATTGCCTATGGGTACGTAACTAGTGCGATATGACAGACCCGCCAGGACGTTAAACTGAAACACATAAAAGTATCGTGTCCGGCAGTCTTATTGCAATCAAAAAATTATTGGTGGTAACAACATAACAACAAGATATGTAGTGATCTGACGGTTCATTCTCTCCTCGGTATTATTGACACTTGATCTGTGGTTTAACACTCAATTGGTCCATGATCTCTATTTAAAGAGCATGGAGGGTCATTTGTAAGGTGACCGTTCATGAGAGAAGCTTATGTAAATTTTAATTCTTTTATTAATAAATTGCTAGAAGAGGCCGCGTTGGCTCAGGTTGTGGACTGTTTCCCTCTTTGAGGGTTTTAACTATGTCAAGAATACTGGTGTATTGATCTATGATCTGTTTGTGAGCGGTGTCCTTTAGTGTTCTATCTGAGGAACTTACCTTGTAAATTCTTACATGGTATCATAGCTATTTGAGGGCCGCAACTATTGGTGATCCAAATCCTAAGCCGGTACAACTGCATCTGACTCTCGTTTCCTAGATCTACTGTTTTTGATTGCTTTCGGGCTGATATGACTGCTTTATTGTGTTAGGAGCATCTGTTCCAGTGATGAACCCCTTTCGTTTCACGAGAAAAGGTTTCCAGTAGCCCTAGCTACGTCATTTTTAAGATCTGGAGGTATACAATGTTTATTTGCAGTTTTAGTTATTCATCTCTCTGTTTATTTCGGTTTATTTAGCTCTCTGTTTTTTATTACTGGATCTATACCTTTCATTTTTGTGTATGCTCTTTGCCCCGTGACTCTGTGTGATCTGGGAAAATAAAAAATAGAAAGGAATGATTTTTCTCATGCGTATGCTCTTTTCCATCGTGCCCTAGTGTGATTTCGGAAAATCAAAAACATTGAGGAAAATATTTAGTTTGCGACAAAAGCTAACTTCAAGCCATAAGGTTTGTTTTTTTTGCATGTCCATGTTGGGTTGTGTGGTTTTTTGTTTTGTAGGAAAAAAGAGATTTTTCAAGTAAACACGCACCCCAAAGTTTCAGTGAAAAAAAAAAAAAAAAAAACCTTCCTCTTTTCCAAAAATTACTAAACTTTTAAACTAGCTCACTTGGTCCAAAGTTACTTTATGAAAATAGAGGTCTTGGGTTCAAGTTTTTCTCTTTGTTGAGTTACTTTTTCAAAAAACACATGTAAATTATGTTTTAAATTTACTTTATGTAAAAGTGTTCTCACCCATCATAAAAAGTGAGTCACTTATAGTTCTAAAGTCTCTTAATCTTTTATTTAAGTTACAATTTAGTGAATAGCTCATAAAATACCATTGTAAAAGTGACTTTCACTTATTTATAAAAGTGGGTCACATAAAATATTTTTTGAAAGTGAGCTAATTAGATTAAGTTTGAAAATGGGGGCGAGGTTTTTTTTTTTAAATATAACATTATCATTCACTTCCACACATTCATGCACTTCGTCGACATCTTCAACAACTTTTTTTCAAAAAGCCATAACTTCTTCATCCGGAAGTCGTTTTTAGCGCCGTTTTTTTTTTTAACGGCCTAATTTTTCGAGATATTTGCATTGGAATACTTAGTTTCAACATCTACAACTTCAGTTTATGTTAAAATGGAAATTCCATGCCAAGTTATTCTTGACAACACCAACTACTTTCAATGGTGGTCCTACATTATGGATTTACTTAGAAGTAAAAGTCTTTACAGAATAACCTCAGGCCAAAAAGTTAAACCTAAAGATGAAGATAAGGTAGCTAAATGGGAAAATAGGCAAGATCAAGCACGTGGGTTGATAGGGATGTCTATTTCTCTAGACCTTAGATTCCATATCGCAGAACTTGATACCCCTAATGAAGTAATAAAACAGCTCACTAAAGTTTTTGGAATTAAAAATGAAATTAGAGCCCATCAACTCGAAAATGAATTGCTTATATTGGACCCCAATAATTTTTCTTCCATTGAATATTTTTTGTCCAAGTTCAAGACCCTTAGACTTTTCTTGGAAGATGTTAAGGTTAAGAAAGAAGATGGTAGGTTTATCTATTCCATTCTTACTAAGTTGGGACCAGCCTACTCTATGTTTGTTTCCACCTTCCATTCTACTAGAGAAGCATTTATTTCTCAAGGACAAGACTACAAGTCCCCCTCTTTTGATGCTTTTTGTGATTCTTTAATAGGAGAACAAGAAAAACTCTTACATCTTGGTCTTCTTAATATTGGAAACTCTTATAAGAAAGCCTTAGCCGTCCAACAGTAACCAAATTCAAAGAATCCTAAGAGGCAGTATCCTAAAAAGAATGGTCCTAAACCAAACAAGGGTCCTAAGCAATTTTAGTCTCAAAATGAAAAAACAATTCAACAAAATGATAAGACAAATAAAAACAAAGGGAAGAACACTGATAGACATTGCAAATTTTGCAATCGAGATGGCCACTTAGAATCTAAATTCTTTAAGAAGATGGAAGCCTTGGAAGTAACAATGAAGAAGCATAACATCCATTTGGAGCACTCTTCAACTTCAACTTCATCTTCAGGAATAAAACTTTCTGCTTATGGTCGTCAAGCATCTCAGTCTGGTTATGCACTAAATGTATCTTCTTCTTCTCATTCTCATGAGTGGCTCATTGATTCTGGAGCTTCTTATCACATGGCCAAAAACAAAACCATGTTTTCTTCTTTAAATGATTGTAACACCAAAAATATATATGTTGGTTATGATAGATCTCTTAGTGTTGTAGGGACTGGAATTGTTCATCTAGACAATGGTCAATTTAATGATGTATTATGTGTTCCAACCTTATCCTGCAACCTTCTATCTTTATATCAAATAACTCATTCAAGTGAAGGTAAAATCATTGAATTTTCACCTCATAATGTTGTAATTAAAGACCTAAGATATCCTAGACAGATTTTAGCTACTAGCATTGCTGATGATTCTACAAAGTTGTATAAATTTAACAACTTTGGGTCATCAACTCTTCCTTTGGTATTTGTTTCTCATAATGATGAAGTAAGCAAACTTTGGCATGAGCGATTTGGTCACTTAAACTATCGATCCCTTCAAAATCTATGTAAAGAAAATATGGTGACAGGTCTCCCTATGGTATCTTGCAGAGATGGTGTTTGTTTCGAATTTGGACTCGGAAAACATCATCGAGAGATTTTTGAAAAACGTGTCTGTTGACACGCCTCAACCCCTTTACAACTTGTGCATAGTGATTTATGTGGTCCACTTCCAGTTGTTTCATTCTCTGGCTACAAGTATTTCTTAACTTTCATTGATGATTTCTCTAGACGCACTTGGGTATACTTCTTAAAATTCAAGAGTGAAGTCTTTAACATGTTCTTAAAAGTTGAGAAACAATATGGAAATCAAATTATTAAGCTAAGATATGATAATGGCGGAGAATAAGTTAACAACAAATTCATCAACTTTTGCACTGAGTATAGAATTCAAATGCAACATACCGTTCCATATACTCTACAACAAAATGGTGTAGCTGAAAGGAAGAATCACACCTTAAAGGAAATGGTTAATTGTATGCTTCAATCTAAAGGACTTAGTCTTAATTTTTTGGTAGAAGCAATTAACTGTGCAAATTACATAGTAAATCACACTCCTACTAAGGTTTTAAAAAATATCACTCCAGAAGAAGCATGGAACTCAATTAAACCAAATGTAAGTCACTTTCATGTTTTTGGAAGTGAAGCATGGGCCCATATTCCGGATGAGAAACATAAAGCTTTAGAACTTGAGAGAGAAAAATGTATTTTTGTTGGATATTCTGAAGATGTCAAAGGATATAGACTTATTCCACTTAAGTCCAAAAATGTTATCATTAGAAGAGAGGTAAAGTTTGTTGAAAATATATTGGCCTACGAGCCTAGTTCGGCGGATGTGCCACCTCTCTCTATCCCTTCTACTTCTGAAAATATTTCTTCTTCAGATGATGACAACAAGGATGAAAATCCTCCCCCACCTTCTCAGGATCCTCCTTCAGCTCCTCAGCTTCCAAAATGGGTCCGTGCTACTTGGGATGCAGCAGGTTCTCTTGCAGGTGATCCTATAGATCAACGACGTACACGTTCTCAGTTTGATAGAGCCTCTTCTTTACTGGCTCAAGCTTCAGTGAATTATGATCCTGACACCTTTGCAGAAGCTTCAAGCCATCCAGATTGGGACGCAACTATGAATGAAGAATATCATTCATTATTGGCAAATGATACATGGGATCTTGTTCCTCTTCCAAAGGGACAAAAACTTGTTAGATGCAAATGGGTTTATAGAACCAAGTTTGGACCAGATGGAAAAGTTGATAAACATAAAGCTCATCTTGTTGCTAAGGGTTTTTCACAAGTTGAAGGCATTGACTATACTGGAACCTTCTCCCTTGTTGCCAAAATGAACTCTATCTACCTTGTTCTTTCCCTTTCTGCCTCTTTCAAATGGGAAGTCCATCAGATGGATGTTAAATCTTCCTTTTTGCATGGGGACTTGCATGAAGAAATCTATATGGAACAACCTCTTGGGTTTATACAAATTAAATCCAACCTTGTATGTTGGCTTAAGAAATCCCTTTATGGTCCCAAGCAAGCCCCTCGGGCTTGGTATGCCAAAATGGATAGCTTTCTTTTAGATACTGGGTTTTCTAGGTGTCATTCTGACAATACTGTCTACACCAAGAAAGTGGGTAAGTCTCTTATCATTCATGTTCTTTATGTTGATGATCTTATCCTTACTGGTAGTGATCCCAAACTTATAAACCATGTGAAGTCCAGCCTTAAAAAGAAGTTTGATATGAAAAACTTAGGACACTTGCATTATTTTCTTGGTCTTCAAGTCTTGCAATCCAAGGAAGGTATTTCCCTTTCCTAATCCAAGTATGACTGTGATCTTCTATGCCACTCTCACATGGAAGACTGTAAGCCAACCCCTCCTCCCTTTCAGTCCAGAGCCAAACTTTCAGTCACTTGTAATTCCCCTGAAGTTGATGCTACTTTATACCACCAGCTTGTAGGAAAACTTGTGTATCTGACGCATACCTGTCCTGACATTTCCTGTGTTGTTGGCCTTATTTCTCTATTTATGCAAAACCCACATGAAAGTCATTGGAAAGAAGCTAAAAGAATACTTCATTGTGTTCGAGGTACAATTCAGTTTGGGATTCATTACAGTGCAGAGGCATCTCCTTTATTGGTTGGTTTCACTGATTCCAATTGGGTTGGTGACCCTGATGATTGGAAGTCTACTGCCGGTTATGTATTCACTCTTGGTTCTGGACCTATTACATGGGCTTTCAAGAAACAAAGTGACATTTCTCTTTCTTCAGCAGAAGCAAAGTATCGTGGTGCCGTAGAAGCTAGTAAGGAAGCCTTGTGGCTTCGTCAAATCCTGTCAGAGTTTGGCTTTCAACAACAGCATCCGACTACACTTTAGTGTGATAATCAAAGTTCCATTCAACTATGCAAAGATCCAATCCAACACCAGCGCAACAAACACATTGAACTACACATGCACTTCATCAGAAAGCTCATTCATAACCATGTTCTTGAAGTGCAATATTGTTCAACATATGACCAAGTTGTAGACATCTTTACAAAGTCTCTCACAGAGGCGAAGTTTAGTCGATTTATGGTTGGAGTTCAGGAAGTTGTCACTAAGGGGGCATAGGCTCTAACGCCTCCTTCCTTCTCCTATTGTGTCATATTTGTGCATCCTTCAATCCTATCCCAAGTTGTTCTTAAGGGGGGATGCTAGGATATTCCGACACATAGGAAATAGTTAAGTATAAAACAACGTAAACTTTGAAATGGAAACTGATACTGTTACCCGTTTTGTAGAGACAGCAAAAAAGTGACCCGATTTTGAAAAGGAGTGATGCAGAACACACATGTTTTTTTTAGAGCATAGTTTTTGGCACTTTAATTTTTTTTATGTACATTGCGTTTTAGAATGGTAGTGATTTTCATGTTGATTTAAAAAATTGGTAATTCTGCATCATACCCTTTTTTAAA
The DNA here is from genome assembly GCA_031772625.1 of Pinus tabuliformis. Taxonomy (NCBI): domain Eukaryota; kingdom Viridiplantae; phylum Streptophyta; class Pinopsida; order Pinales; family Pinaceae; genus Pinus; species Pinus tabuliformis. The sequence continues at coordinate 695,707,230 of CM062806.1, read as the reverse complement.
AGACCTATTTTTTGACTTTAAATTTTCTAATGTATGAAATATAAATAATTATTTTGTAAATTTAATAATTTTGGAAGTGGTCTTCTTCTTCATATTTTCTTGTTTTTATTTTTATTTTTATTTTTTTTGTAGTGAGGTTTTTATTGTTTTGCATATTTAAAGAAGAAGGTAGATATTTTGCATTTTTGATATTCTATATATTTATACATCGTTAATTAAATTTTCAATCCACATGAAATAATTGTCTCTAAAAAACAAATATAAAAATATATATAAAAAAGACAAAAATAAAAAATAAAAAATGTTAAAAAAAATTATCTCATAAACCATAAAAGAATTTGGAAAAAAAAACAAAATTAAAATATATATATACACACACACACACACATATATATATAATTAAGTAAAATTAAGTAAATAAAAATAGAGAAATTAAAAAAAAACATTAGCAATAACTAGGAAAAAAAATAAAATTAAAAACAAACTAGTTAGAAAAAAATAGAAAATTAACGGAAAAATTAAAAAACTAGTAAAATTAATATTAAAAAAACAAAAATAAACTCCAATTATAAAAGAAAAAACCAAAAAAATATGAAAATGACGTAAAATATGTCTTTTCAAAAAAAAAAAAAAAAATATTTATAGTTTATAAAGAAATGCCTATTTTTGATTTAAAAAAAAATAATTCAAATTATTAAAAAAAAAAAACAAAAAAAAAGAATTCAGATTAAAAAAAAAATGCATTTTTTTTTTAATATTTTTTATTAAACTTACATTTTTTATTTAAAAAAAAAATTAAAAGTAATTTTTTTTAACCATTTTTTTTTATTAAAAAATTTTTTTTTTTTAAACAATTTTTTTTATTTTTTATTTTTCTAAATTTAAAAATACAAATCATTAATTTTATTTTTTTTAACAAATTTAATTTTTTAATTTAAAATTTAAAAAATTATTAAAAAAGAAAATAAAAATTTATATTGGTTTTTTAATGTTTCTTTTTTTTTTTAATTAAAAAAAAAAAAAAAAAAAAAAAATTAGAGTGGCCCTCCGCTCCGCGGCCGCCTGTGGTGGCGCGGTCGTGGGTAGCCAGGGGGCGGGTGGGCGACCGCCTGTGGTGGCGCGACCGTGGGTGGAGGACCTGCACCGGCCGCGACACCACAGGCGGTCAAGCAGCCGACGAGCGATTCCGTGCAGGCCCCTTCGCCCACGGCCACGCCACCATGGGCAGCCAGGGAGCGGAGGGCTACGAGATTTTTTTTTTTTTTTTTTTTTTTTTTTTAATAAATAAAAAAACATTAAAAAACCAAAATATATTTTTAATTTTTTTAAAATTTAAAATTAAAAAATTTAAATTTGTTTGTTTGTTTTTTTTTAAATAAAAAAAAATTGTTTAAAAAAAATTATATATATATATATATATTTTAATAAAAAAATGGTTAAAAAAAAATTAAATTTAAAATTTATTTATTTATTTTTAAATTAAAAACGTAGATTTAATAAAAAATAATTACATTTTTTTTAAAATACAAAATACGCATTTTTTTGGGGTTTTTTTTTTAATAATTTGAATTTATTTTTGTTTTTTTTTAATATTAATTTTATTAGTTTTTTTTTTAATTTTTTTAGTTAATTTCTTTTTCTTCTTTTTTTTAAACTAGTTTGTTTGTTTTTTTTTGTTTATTTGTTTTTTTTTGCTAATGTCTTTTTTTTAATTTCTCTATTTTTACATATATATATATATATATTAATTTTGTTTTGTTTTGTTGGTTTGTTTTTGTTTTTGTTTTTTGCTAAATTCTTTTATGGTTTATGAGATAAATTTTTTTAACATTTTTTATTTTTGTCTTTTATATATATTTTTATATTTGTTTTTAAGTAATCAACATTTTAATCTTACTTTTAGTGGTTTTTTTTTTTAAATAATCTAGTTTGTTTTTAATTTTAATTTTTAATTTTTTTGTTTTTTGTTAATTTTTCTATTTTTACCTACTTAATTTTTATTTTATTTTAAATGTATGTATGTTTGTTTGTTTGTTTTTTTTTTTTTTTTTTTTCATATTTTTGATTGTTTGTTTGTTTGTTTGCCAACTTTTTTTTATGGTTTACAAGATAATTTATTTATTTTTTAAATATTTTTTTTTACTATTTATTTGTTTATAATTTTTATTTTTTTTAGTTTTTTAATTCTTATCATCATTATTATTATTTTTTTAAGTATATATTTTAATTTATGTTTTGTTATTTTTTTTTTTTTTAACTTTTTTTTTTGTTTTGTGTTTTTTTATTGTTTTAATTTTAATTTTAATTTAATTTAATTTTATGTTTTCATTATTTTTTTTTTTTTAATTTAATGTTTTTTGGGGTCATGATAAAATATTTTACGCCATTATTTCGAAATGTTGAAATTTTATTTTTGAAAAAAAAAGTGTTCTCCCAGCATTAACACTTTTCGTTTTGAGGATGTTTTTTGGATAATTTTTGCGCAAAAAATTGATTTTCACCGCCATTTTTAAAACATGTTGAAAATTTACCCAAGAAAAAAGAGGTGTTATTTTAGCATCAACACTTTTCGTTTTTAGCACTGTTTTTGATGTTTTTTCGAGGTTTTTTTGCCAGAGTTCTTGTTTTGAGTTTACAGTTCCCGTTTCAAAGTTTACATTCTTATAACTTGGTCTAGTGTAGAGTTAGGTAAAGTGTGTTTCTTTACTATGTACTTTTGTAACTTACAATCTGATGGTCATAACATGTAGTGATTTGACAGTTCATTCTCTCTTCGTTATCACCGACACTTGATCTGTGGCTTAACACCCAATTGGTCCATGGTCTCTATTTAAAGAGCATGGAGGGTCATTTGTTAGATAACCATTCATGAGAGAAGCTTATGTAAATTTTATTTCTTTTATTAATAAATTTCCTGAAGTGGCCGCATTGGCTCAGGTTGTGGACTGTTTCTCTCTTTGAGGGTTTTAACCACGTCAATATTGCTGGTGTATTGATCTGTGATATGTTTGTGAGGGGTGTCATTTGGTTTTCTATATAAGGAACTTACCCTGTAAATTCCTACAATAACAACATGATGTTTGGTGCGATTTACGGGGGCCGATTCTTAACTTGCACCTATTTTTTTTTCAATATGCAATATGTGGGACCTAGTGGAAACCTGCCACTTGACGCTTCCCCATTCGTTGGGACCCTTGCCATGTCATTCAATCCTGTCACATAGACAAGTCAAACTTGAACTTTGACTTGCTCTATCTTATGCATACGAACTCAGATTTGAGTGCCATTTGCACCATTGGATTCAGAATGACAAGCCTTTCAATCTGAACCTGAGTTTGGCAAGATTCTAACACTTTGGCTTTTGAGCATAATTCTGAGCACCTGATCACTCCTCTCCACTGGAAGCCTTTTGGACCCCAAAAGATTTATATTCAGTTATTGAAAAAATGAGGGTATTGTTTCCTCGCCTTCCCCACTTCAATCCATTTGGAATTTGATGGATATGTACCTTTTAGACCCACCCAAAGATAATCAATACTTCCCCTTTTAGTTGTCCTTGTCCTCCTGTCAAGTATAATGTCTTGCTGAAGCACATCAAGGAATTCTAGAGAAAAGTATTCAATATATGGAATTTGAACATTCTTTCCTTAATATTCAATCAAAGAAGCTTCATAAAATCTCAAATTTTCAACATTAACAACAGAATTGATTTGCATATATGAAGGCAAATCAGGCTTGAAAGCATTATTACCATTCTTTTCCAGAATTTTAAATGGACCATAATGAATTGGTTTCAGCTTTTTACCTTCACCTTTAAGCCTTTCCTTGCTAATGTATAGCCAAACTTCATCACCTAATTGAAACTGATGATCCACACGATGCTTATCATGCCTTGCCTTATACTTGTCTTGACTCTTTTCTAGTTGTTCTTGAATTGTTTGTTGAATCAACTGAAATTTCTCAGTGAATTTCTTTGCTCTGTCTATGTCACTATGTCCATCTACTGCTACATCTTTCTCAAAGATGAAATCCAAAGGTGATTTAGGCAAATAACCAAGACATGCTTCAAAAGGCGAAGTTATAGTAGAAGAGTGTTTTGCTTGGCTGTAAGCATGCTAAATATAATGCAACTGTTCATCGCACAACTTAGGATGTTTGCTACAATATCCTCTTAGCAAATGAATAACTGTCATGTTAACCACTTCAGTTTGACCATATGTTTGCAGATGAAAAGCTGTACTTTTCTTCAACTTCGTGTCCATCAAGTTCCATAAACTTGAAAAAAAATTCCCAACAAATCGAGAATCACAATCACTTACCATAGAAGTAGGAAATCCAAAATGAACCCATACAATTTGAAAGGAAATTTGAGTTGTCCGTTCAGCTGTAATTTTCTTTTTAAAAGGCATTAATATGCACATCTTGCTGAACCTATCCACAACTACATACAAATAATCATGACTTTTCCTTGATAAAGGAAGACCTCCTACAAAATCCATAGAAAAACTTTCCCATGGTCGTGAAGGCACTAGAAGTGGTGTGTACACTCCTAGTTTCCTATTGCTAGGCTTATTGACTGCACACAATGAACAACCTCTGATAAAACGTGACACAATTTCAAGCATATGAGGTCAATAAAAATATCTCTAAAAATTTTCCACTGTTTTACTTACATCAAAATGTCCAACAATAAGAGAAGTTTGCGCTTCCCGTGTGACATTTACTCTCTCTCCCTATGGAACACAAAGTTTTACCAAATGATACAACAAATTGTCATGTACATGGTAGTCTAATTCCTCAATTTGGTGGCCTTGACTCAAGTTTAAATATACCTCTTGAAAGTCATCATCCTGTGCGTATTGTTCAACATAATTTTCAGGCATAACAGAATGGTTCTTGAGTAGAATGGCTACATTAATAACTTGACTAGATAGCATATCAATAACTCTATTATAAAAACCTTTCCTATCCCTGATTACCAAGTGGAATCGATTTAAAAATCCCATCCAACGAATGTGCCTTGACTGCTGCAATTTAGTTTGAGATTGTAGATATTGCAGAGGCTGATGTTCGGTGTGAATAATGGTTTCTTTTCCCATCAATTAATGCTTCCATTTCTTCACACTTTGTACCAATGCATAAAGATATTTATCATACGTAGGATAATTAATAAAAACACCATTAAAAATCTCAGAATGAAATGAAATGGGCTTACCATGCTGTAAACGAATTGCACCCATGGCGTAGTCACTTGCATCTATTTGTATTTCAAAGGGTTGTTTCAAGTTTAGCAATGCTAAAACTAGGGTTGAACTGATATTTTGTTTCAAAGCATCGAATGATTTTTATTGTTTGCCTCCCCACTGGAAGTCAACCTTCACGCTGGTCAAAGCATGTAGTGGGGCTGCTATGGAAGAGAAGTTAGCAATAAACTTCCTCCAATACTGCGCTGTTAGAAAATTATATATTACAGAGCAATGGAACACATAAAATATTGTAGAAATATAAACACAGAAAATGCATAAAACAAGAGAGACACAAATATACGTGGTTCACCCAGTTTGGGCTACATCCACAGAGAAACAACCAATCCTTCCTTTTATATTATCCAACAAACTGAAGAGATACAACCTACAGTAGAACCGTTGTAATTCCCTCTTCGCTCTCAATCTCCTCTCTCTTCCTCACTCAGAATATAGATCTACATAAACGCAATACAATTCCCTCATATATAGCAAGGGGTTGCCTTCTAGGGCAAAAAACCCTAAATTAAACATAACTTCTACCGTCAGATCTCTGTCTAATGAACAACCCAGATTGACTACGAAATTACAACATTTTACAAGGCAATTTTACATCTATTTTTATCTTTGGGGGCAGCAGGGGGGTGCTTCCAAAGGTCGCAACTGCCCCCCTTGGACCCCCCTGTAGCATATATTTTATAGGCGGCGTTGCTACCCCGTTACAAACTAGGATCCAATGCGACGATACCTTTGAATACATAAGATAATCAGGCTCCACACCCAACAATCTCCCACTTGGAGACTGATTATAGCAACTCCACCGCTTCTTCATTTGTTGGACAATGACTCCACTTTGGACCTGGCTATTTCTCATCTTCTTCATCATACTTGAAGGCCAATTGAAACTAAGCAGACTCTCAGTTTCTCCCTGGTTACAACTTTTGTTAACATATTTGTAGGATTCTGGCTAGTGTGTATCTTTTCCATCTTCAACAGTCCATCTTCCAATGCTGACCGTATGAAATGGTACTTGAGCTGTATATGTTTAGTCTTGGAATGAAATGCAGATTTCTTTGCAAGATGTATGGCACTCTGGCCGTCACGGTATAAAATGCCCAACTCCTGCTTCTTACCCAATTCATCCAAAAACCTTTGTAACCAAATCATTTCTTTACTAGCCTATGTAGCAGCAACATACTCTGCTTCCATTGTTGAGAGTGCAACAACACTTTAAAGTTTTGAAACCCAATTGACAGGTGTTCCACCTACAGTAAACACATACCCTATTGTGCTCCTCCTGTTATCTCTATCACCCGCCATATCTGCATCAACATATCCCTGTAGAGCAATGTTTGAACCACCAAAGCATAATGCTTGATTTGTAGTACTTCTCAAATACCGGAGAATCCACTTCACTTCCATCCAATGTTCTTTTCTTGGAATGTTCATGTACCTACTTACAACTCCCACTGCATGTGCAATATCAGGCCTTGTGTAGACCATTGCATACATTAAGCTTCCAACTGCTGATGCATATGGAACTTTAGACATATGAGCCATTTCTTCCTGAGTCTTGGGACACTCCTCCTTACTTAATTTGAAACGACTAGCCAAAGGTATACTAAATGGTTTTGCATTCTGCATATTAAACCTTTTCAACACCTTTTGTATGTACTCACTCTAAGACAATGTTAATTTGCGATTCTTCTTGTCTCTAGTTATTCTCATACCAAGGATTTGTTTTGCAGCACCTAAATCCTTCATTGCAAACAAGTTTTCCAATTTTCTTTTGAGCACATTTATTTCCTGCATGTTAGAGCCTACAACAAGCATGTCATCTACATACAATAACAATATAATATAGCTTCCATCATTTTTTCTTTTGAGATAAACACAATGATCAGAGTGACATCTAGTATAACTTTGTTCAGACATAAACCTGTCAAATTTTAGATACCACTTCCTTGGAGCCTGTTTTAAGCCATACAATCTCTTCTTCAACCTGCACACTAGTTTCTCCTTCCCTTTTATCTCATATCCTTGTGGTTGCTGCATATATATATATATATATATATATATATATATATATATATATATATCTCTTCTTCCAAATCCCCATGGAGAAAAGATGTCTTTACATCTAACTGCTCAAGATGCAAATCTTCAGCTGCTACTAGACTTAAAATAGTTATGATTGAAGTCATTTTAACAACAGGAGAAAATATCTCATCAAAGTCTATACCCTTTTTCTGTGCAAACCCCTTCACCACAAGTCTAGCTTTATACCTTTGTCTACCTCCATCTTCTTCCTTCAACCTGTAAACCCATTTATTCTGCAATGTTGTTTTACCTACAGGAAACCTGACTATGTCCCAAGTCTGGTTATGTGCTAAGGAGTCCATCTCTTCTTTCATGGCTTGCTCCCACTTCTTCCTAGTTTCTACCTGTACTGCTTCTTCATAACATTCTGGTTCACCAGAATCAGTCAACAATACATAATATAATGAATGAGAGTATCGTTTAGGGGGTCTACTTATCCTGGTAGATTTTCTAACACCACTTTCAGGTGTTTGAGGTGCTTGTTATTATTGTGGTGGTTTTTTATCATTATGATTTTCAGGCACCATCACTTTTTTTGTGATCTCTTCAAGCACTATGTATTCTTTTTCCTGTTTCTTTTCCTGCAGCTGATCCTTATACAAAACCTTTTCATTGAATATGACATCTTTGCTCCTAATGATTTTGTGTTCTTCATAATCATAAAAGCGATAACCAAAATCATTAACACCATATCCAATAAAGGTACATTTCTTTGATTTTGCCTCAAGATTTGTTCTATTTTCTTTATTAATGTGGACAGAGGCTTCACAACCAAAAGTCTTTAAAAAGGAGAAGTTTACCTTTTTACCTGTCCATGCCTCCTCTGGAATACCAACATCCAAGGAACTTGAAGGCCCTCTGTTTATTAGATAAACAACAGTATCTACAACATCTACCCACAATTGTAAAGGCAATCTTGCATGCAATCTCATGCACCTTGCATGCTCCATGATTGTCCCATTCATCCTTTTTGACACACCATTTTGTTGTGGTGTTCCTGGAACTGTCTTCTCTCTGTGAATTCCATTTTATGAACAATACCTATAAAACTCTTTGTTGCAATATTCACCTCCATTGTCTGATCTGAGACACTTCAACTTTTTTCCTGTCTCATTTTCGACCAAAGCTTTCCATTTCTTGAAAGTATCAAATACATCAGATTTATTTCGAATACAATAAATCCAAGTTTTTCTGGTTGCATCATCAATAAAAGTAACATAATAACGAGAGCCACCGAGAGATGATACCTGAGCAGGTCCCCATACATATGTATGCACAAGCTCTATTTTTTCGCTCTTCTTTTCTTTCCCAACTTTGAGAAATCTGACTCTCTTCTGTTTTCCATACACAATTTCACAGAATTCCAAATCAACATGCTTCAAACCTGGCAACAAATTTCTTGAGTGAAGGATCTGCATCCCCTTCTCATTCATGTGCCAAAGCCTATGATGCCACAATGTCATATCTACTCTTGTGGAGGTTAAAGCATTAATAGAATTAGAAATACCATGGCATAAATACAATGTACCAACCTTTTCTCATTTTGCTATTACCAAGGCTCCTTTAGTGACCTTCCAGGTTTTATCTGTGAAAGTAGTTACGCAACGTTCACCTCCCAACTTTTCTATTGAAATAAATTTTTTCTTCAGATATGGAACATGCATTACCTCCTTCAATAGCCATTGATTTCCATTCTGCTGTTTTATGAAAACTATACCCATTCCAATGATTTTACAGGGTTTATCATCACCCAATCGAACTTGTCCAAAATCTCCTTGAACATAATCATGAAAATGTTTCCTATCAGGTGTGGCATGGAATGAGGCCCCTGAATATACCACTCAGACATCAATAATATTTTCTAATGAAAGAATCAAAGAATCTTGCAACACATCACCTGTTACATTCGCTTCATGATTATTTTCTTACTGCGTGTCTCTTTCTTTTCCCTTCCGAGACTTGCAGCCTTTCTTCAAGTGTCCTTTCTTCCTACATTTCTAGCACACTATCCCCGATCCAGACTTGGATCTTCCTTATCTTGACTGATTGCAATACCCAGGGCTCTTTCCTCTTTCCATTTTTCTTCCCCTAGTATCTGCAGTCAAAGCATTACCTGATGTCCTACTAGAGATTTTCTATCGCATTTCCTCACTAAGGATTGCACTAACAACATCATCAAACTTTAAAGTACTAGATCCAGAGACAGAGTTACTAATGGCCATAACTAAACCATTCCAACTTTCTAGCAATGAGCACAGAAATAACAGATCCCTAACTTCATGATCAAAAGTTACCCCTACAAAACTTAACTGACTGGTAACTGTATTAAATTCATTTAAATGATCAGAAATAGATCCACCTTCTGACATTTTCATATTAAATAAACGATTCATAAGAAATACCTTATTTGAGGCCAAGGGTTTTTCATATAGTTTGGCCAATGTCAACATTAAACCCTCTGTTGTAATTTCCTTTGAAATATTAAACGCTACTGACGCTACTAGGCACAACCGTATTGTTCCAAGTGCCTTTCTGTCGAGAATATCCCATTCTATGTCTGTCATACTCCTTGACTTATTTGCCTTTCTACTCAATGGTTGGTATAGAGCTATCTGATACAGATAATCTTCCATCTGCATCTTCCACAACTAGTAGTTTTGGCCATTAAATTTTTTGACCCTAAATCTACCATCTTTCACCATTTCTCCCACTCGAACCAGGAACCCTTCTCTCCTGTGAGTTTATCAGCCAAATAGACCTTTAGCTCTGATACTAGTTGTTAGAAAATTATATATTACATAGCAATGGAACACATAAAATAATGCATAAATATAAACATAGAAAACATATAAAACAAGAGAGACACAGATATACGTGGTACACCCAGCTTGAGCTACGTCCATGAAGAAACAACCAGTCCTTCCTTTTATATTATCCAGCAAACTGAAGAGATACAACCTACAACAGATCCGTTGTAATTCCCTCTTCGCTCTCAATCCCCTCTCTCTTCCTCACTCAAAATACAGATCTACATAGACACAATACAATTCCCTCATTTATAGCAAGGGGTTCCCTTCTAGGTAAAAAAACCCTAAATTAAACATAACTTCTACCATCATATCTCCACCTAATGAACATCCCAGATTGACTACGAAATTACAACATTTTACAAGGCAATTTTACATCTATTTTTAGCTTCGGGGGCGCTACCCTGGATCCCCCGCCCGGGGGGGGCTCCCAAAGGTCGCAGCTGCCCCCCCCACCCCCCTCATGGACCCCTCTGTAGTGTATATTTTAACGAACTAGGGTCCAATGCGACGATACCTTTGAATACAGAAGATAATCAGGTTCCACACCCAACATGCATTGCTCCCAGAAAACTCCTTACTTTTGTGACTGATTTGAGTATTGACCAATTAACAATGACCGAAACTTTAGAGGGGTCAATCTTCAGCTCACCTCCTCCAACTATTTGGCCCAAATACAATAAAGAAGTTTTCCCGAATTCACATTTAGACATCTTAAAAAATAACTGTTCTTTTCTCATGATATCCAAAACTTTCCTTACATGCTTGACATTTTCTTCTCGTGATTTGCTGAATATCAAAATATCATCTAAATAGACAATTACAAACTCATCAAGAAATGATCTTAAAACATCATTCATAACTCTCATGAATGTAGCTCGAGCATTGCAAATACCAAGAGGCATAACCATCCACTCAAACAATCCTTGTTTGGTTTTAAAAGAAGTCTTCCAAATATCCTCCTCAACTATTCTTACTTGATGATATCCACTTCTCAAGTCTAATTTAGTGAAATATTTTTCATTTTTCAACTGATCTAGCAAATCATCTATTATGGGAAGTGGGTATCGATTCTTTATTGTAATCTTATTCAAAGCTTGATAATCTACACACATGCGCCAGGTTCCATCTTTCTTGGGTACCAATACAATTGGTGAACCACATGGCGAAGTTGAGGGACAAATTACACCTTTATCTAACAATTCCTGGACTTGTTTCTTAATTTCTAAACTTTCCATAATTGACATTCGATACATACTGATGTTTGGGAGTGGACATTGTTGCTATAGTTGAATTTCATGTTGAATTCCTCTTTTTGGTGGTAATCCTTTTGGTTCTTGAAACATGTCTCCATATTGATTGACCACATCAACCAATTCAACTTCCAGCTTCATATCATAGCGTACAAAGGATTCCTGCTCCGTGTCATTCTTTTGCTTGATCATAAGAAGCACAAGACTCTTGCTGTAATTGACCAGTCACTTCATTTACCTTATGCTTGCTAAAGAAAGACTAAGCTTTCTGCGATGGGCTCTCACAATATACTCCACTTCGTCTTTGAACAAATGATATTTATTCTCAAATCAGTGGAAAACGACTTTTCTGTCATACAAATATGGGCTTCCCAACACAATCCATAAATATCCAATGTCACAACGTCTAATTTGACTTCATCAATGAAATTGGCAGTGATTGCAAACTTGAAAATGAATTTCTGTGTGACTTGAAATTTGGCATCCTTGATTATCCAACCCAACGGATACGGTTTATGACGAGGCATGGTTTACAGATTCAGTTTCTTGACCAAATACGCGGAAATTAATTTTTCCTGAGATCCACTCTCAAACAATGTATCAATCTTGGTGTGTTTGGAAATAACTTTGATATGGAACAACTCAATTATGTTTTCCTCATTTGAAGCATTGTCGGAGTTATTTGTTGTGCTGGTGCTTTCCACGACTTCCTCTTTGCTTTCTTTTGCCACGAATTTTCCCTTAGTGACTGTGGCTGCATTCTTGGTTTCATCTCTTGAGTCGGAACATAAGTCTTGTTGTGCAACAATGTTTGTCCTCTGTTTCCCTTTATCGTTAAATTTCTTTTGTCTTAATTTTGGATGAAGCTTCCAACAATGCGCTTCATCATGACCCTCCTTGGAACAATTCTTGCACACGGGTTTCTCCCCTTCTTTCTTAACAAAACCTTTTTCTTTCTACTTTCCTTTAAATTTATTCCCTTTTTCACTACTCTGAAATGGCTTCTTCAGACCTTCTTCTTGTACATTTTTCCCTCTTGCTTCGAGGTGTGTAGCTTGAACACATACCTCATCAAGATTCGTGGGACTAAACATAAGAATGGTATGTCGAATATAGATGTGCAACCCGCCTATGTATTTCAACAAAGTATCTTGTGACTGTAAGTATACTCGTAGCATAAGAGCTATTTTCCTAAACTATTGAGTATACTCTTGCACATTTTGACCTTTTAACTTTATGAAATTTTTCCAATTCATGATAGATTTTTGCATATGAGCTAAAGGGTAGAATTGTCTTTTTATAGCGGTAATGAAATCATTCCAATAAATAGAGATCTTGCCATGTTTTTTGATCTCGTCTTGAGTCCTTGATTCCCATCATAAAAGTTCTGCTCCCTCCATTCTCAATGGAGCCAACTGAATTTTGATATCATCTTCTTGAAGGTTTTGAATTCTACAATACACCTCCAACTAACGAATCCAATTATCCAGCTTCTCTGCATTAACTTCACCATTGTACATAGGCAACTCGAATTTAACATCAAGCTTTAAAAAAGGTAATTTACCATTTCCTTTCGAAGAATGATGGTGAGTATGAGTATGGGTTGTAGTAGTGGAACAGGGTGAAGATGCATTCTAAGAAGAAGATGAAGAAGATGGTGGAGATGGTGGAGGTTGGCATCCATTCTCATCACCTCCTTTTCCTGTATCTTCTTTTCCATTACCTTTGATCTAGGTGGATATTGGTGTCCATCCTCCTATTCCACTTGGATCCCCACCTTGGTTCTGTCAGTTTTTTTCTTTTTACTTTCCTTAATTTTAGCACAGTTTACTATTTTTGGCAGTTTTTCGGGTCTTGAACTTCCAGAGCCATTTTGAGGCCCTAAACGACGTTATTTTGGCAATATTCCTTTGGGTGATGTCACTAAAATCATGTTTTTAGTTGTAGTCCTTGGAGAGATATTTCCAAGGAGGTACCATGCACGTCAAACAAAGATAATATGACCAAGTTACGACCCTGGGAAGTTGGTTGTCCAATTAACCCCAACGGGGCCCATAAACTCTTGGTGTTACATCTCCTTGGGTCAGGGTTTTGGTTGTTTATGGTTTTCTCTTATTGTTCAATAATAAAAAGGCCCTTAAGCCTCATTGTAACTCAATTCGGAGGCATGTAGCCACCACATATCTTCTCAGAGATAAGCTACCATCGCCCAAGCTAGTCTTATTTCCATTCTGTATGTAAGCATATTTCATTATTTGATATTAATGAAAGGAAGTTTTATTTCTGCTGCATCTCTGTATTTATGCTTATATCTATAATTTGTTGTGTTCGTATATAAATTTAGATCAGTGGTATCAGAGCGGTCTGCTCTTTCTCTGTTTTTCTTTGCATGTCCCCAACATGGTTGGGATATAAGGAGTTAGGGCTCGAATTGGTCGAACCTTTTCAAGACCAGCCTCGTAAATCCCGATGGCCTCCCATGGGGGAAGAAAATAAAGATGAGGGAGCAGGAGATCGTATCAAAATATAGCTCGAGGAGGCCCTCGAGAAACAAAGGAACGCGATGATGGATAACATTTCCCAGATCCTTCAATTGTTGCTCATCGGCGGCGCATCCACATGCAACAACCACTCTGGAGGCTCCACACCTTTTAAGGTACAAGTAAACTTTGACATTCCAATGTTTGAGGGCCAAATAGATGCAGACACAATAAATAAATGGTTGAATCTGCTAGAAGGATATTTTTTTTGTTCATGATTTTTCTAGCCGGGAAAAGATTACTTTTTTCTCTTCTCAAAGCCGCCTCCCACGTCAAGGACTGGTGGGAAACCTATTGTGAGCAGAAGGATGAAATTACGACCTCACTGATTTCAGCCACTCCCACTTGGAATTCATTTCGGGACACCATCAAAGATCAGTACTACCCTATCGGGAGTTACGTGGACAAATACATAAAGTGGGCCACACTGTGGTAGGGAAGGGACCAAGATGTGTCAGCGTTTACCAATGTTTTTCATACCCTTTGCACGAAGTTGGGTATCAAGGATCCTGAGAAACATTTGGTACTCAAGTACTGTGGTTGCCTACATAGATACATCCAGGACGAGATGGAGTTCCTGGACATCTCCTTGCTCAGTACAACGTACCGATACACCGTTAAGATTGAGCAAGAGTTTAAACAGAAGAAGCGATACTTTGCATCTATGAATCCGAAGCAAGGGAAAGGTGCCCCCAAACCACATAACAAAGGAAAAAGCCAAGCCAGGATGGCCTAGGACAAGCCGCAAAGGCCACAAGCAAAGGACAACACTGCGAAGTCGAAGAAGGACACAGGAAAGTGGTGTGAGTTCCATAAGATCTCCACCCACAACACAAGTGAGTGTCGGGCCAAGCAGTCACTCGTGGCCAAGCTGAAGGCTTCAAAATCAGGTGCATGTTCCGACTCTGAGTCACAACCCAGCAAGGGGAATGACAAAGGGAAGCAGATTATTGATGCGGATCCCAACGCCACCGTCGCCACCACAAAGACCTAGAAGGAGGAACCTGAAGATCCAGAGGAGGAGAATCATCTCTTCCACTCCCAAATGTGGGTAAAGGGTTCCCCACTATAGTTCATTGTTGACAGCGGGAGCTAAAAGAACCTCAGTAAAGCAAAGGTCATGAAACGGCTGGGCTTACCGGCCACAGCATACCCACAATTGTACACCATCAGTTGGCTTCATCAAGGAAAAAATATACGCGTGATCCAACAATGTCTCCTTCCATATAGCTTCAAGCCCTTCACGGATGAGGTATTATGTGACGTTTCTCCCCTTGATGTTTGTGATGTATTATTAGGCCAACCATACTTGTGGAAGCGACATGTTGTGTATGAGTCAAGGCCTCGTATTGTTATTTTTACATTGGGAAATAAGTTTTATAGGATACCAGAGGTAGCACTGACTATCGCCATCTCTCTGGTTACTGCAAAATAATGTAGTAAGCTCATTTCAAAAATTGGGAAATTCGTTTTCCTAATGACACGCCCTCAAGAAAATAAGAAGACGATGGCCATGACCTCCAGACAGGGCCCCTCCACATGACAACAACAGATGGACAAGGTCATAGACGAGTATGAGGACATCTTCACCTTCCCCGTAGGGATGCCTCTGCACTGTCAGGTCAAGCACTCCATTGATCTGACCCTAGGTGCGCCATTACCTAATGGACCAATCTATTGGTGCTCCATTATGGAGAACGATGAAATAAAGAGGAAAATTCAAGAGCTACTATAGAAAGGTCACATTTGGCTGAGTTCATCACCTTGTGGGAGCCCAGTCATGTTGGTAAATAAGAAAGATGGGACTTGGAGACTCTGTATTGACTATTGGGCGCTGAACAAGATCACTGTCCAGAATAGGTACCTGATCCCACAGATTGATGAAAAACTGAATCAACTCAAGGGTGAAAAATATTTCAGCAAGATCTATTTGAGGTCCGGATATCACCAGATACCAATCAAACCCTCCGATGTGTGGAAGATTGCCTTCAAAGCCAAGGAGGGCCTTTTTGAATGGTTGGTTATGCCTTTCGGGTTGACGAATGCTCCTACAACCTTCATGAGGATGATGGATTACATCTTGTGGCCATTCACCAATTCATTTTTAGTGGTATACTTTGATGACATCTAGATCTTCAGCCAGAGTTGGGAAGAGCACCTCCACCACATCCGAGAGGTTCTCCAAACACTGCGACAACACAAGCTATGTGCCAATTTGGAGAAATGCACTTTTGGCATGAGCCAGGTTCAGTATCTGGGATATATTATTGATGAACGGGGGATGCATGTGGATCCAGCTAAGATCCAAGTCATTCGGGATTGGCCAACCCCAACCACTCTGACAAAGCTCCATAGATTTATAGGTCTTGCTAATTTCTACCGTAGGTTTGTGTTGGGGTTCTCTCATATCACTTTGCCCTTGAGTCAAGTCACCAAAGGAGGAGTGAAAGCAAAATTATTTTAGTCTAAATCTCAACAGAAGGCATTCACAAAGTTGAAACATCGCCTCTGCTCTGCACTAGTGCTCACATTACCATACTTGCAACAACCATTTGAGATCGAGACAGATGCCTTTGACTATGCTATTGGGGCAATCCTTACTTAATAGGGGCATCCAATGGCATATCACAGTGAGAAACTTTCAAACACAGTCTGAAAGTATCCCACTTATGACAAAGAGATGTATTCCATTGTGCAGGCCTGCCAACAATGGAAGAATTACATTTCAGCGAAGGAAACTGTCATCCACATAGACCACAAATCCCTGCAGTTCATACATACGCAATGGAAGTTGCATAATGACCGCCATCAGAAGTGGTCCACATACCTGCAACAGTTCCATTTGAATATCAAGTACAAGAAGGACATCACAAATAATGTTGCAGACTACCTCAGCCGACCACCGATCATGGCGTTAACCACCATGCTAAACTCTTGTGGGCACGAGAGTTCTGATTTGCGACTTCTCTACAAAAGTGACCTAGAATTCAGCCACACATACCATACGCTCTTGGAGGATCAGCAAGTTCTAGATTTTGACCTCCAAGGTGCTCTGTTATGCCACCTAAGACACCTTTATGTTCCTTCAAGCGAGTGTGCGAAGATGATTTGGGAAGTGCACTACAGTCGAGCCGTTGAGCATTTCGAGGTCGAAAAAATGATGGAAGTACTGCAAAAGTATTTCTATTGGCCGAATTTTCGACAACATGTCTGGAAGTACATCATATCCTGCACTGCGTGTGTCATTGCCAAACCAACCATCAAGAAACAAGGTCTCTATACTCAGTTTCCTACCCATATTCGACATTGGGAATCCATCTCCATGGATTACAGGTCAGACCTTCCTTCTACTAAGCATGGAAACAACTATGTTTTTGTGGTCGTTGATGGATTCTCAAAGATGGCCATTATGGCGTCCTGTAAGAAGAGTATCACAACAAAAGCCACTGCTAAACTCTTATATGAACGAGTGTGGGTACACTTTCAGATCCCACAGTATATCATCTCAGATTAGGACAACAGGTTCCTCAGTACATTTTGGTCTAGTCTCTGGTCGATGCTGGACACCAAGCTCACTAAGTCCACATATTTCCATCCCCAAACTGATGGCAAGATAGAGGTCGTCAACAGGATGATTGTACACATTCTGCACATGTACAACTCAAAACATCCATGCAGATGGGATGAGAGCCTCCCCTATGTCCAACAAAACTACAACCAGGCTCTTCACAACTCGACTGACCACAACCCTTTTCAGGTGGGCTTGGGGTTCCGGCCACTATGTCCCATTGATGTGGCCATACCATTTGCAGCAACTCAGATAGATTCGACTCATGTCCAGTCCGAAGCCGACAAGGCAAATAACTTCATTGAGCATATTCAACACATTTGCCAATAGGTCCTTGACGTATAGGAAAAAGCCAATTCTAAGTACAAGCAGTGACATGATCAACATCGGGTGCCACACAAGTTCCAGGTGGGCGACAAAGTTTGGCTACATTTGCAGAAGGAGCACCTCGCTGGGCCCCACCACAAGATTTTCCCGCTTTGATATGGGCCATACACCATCACCAAGGTTGTGGGAGATAATGATTTTGAGCTCAACATTCCCCCATTCCTTGGCCTGCACCCAGTGTTTAATGTGGATCGCCTTCGGCCATACTTTCCACCATTACTGGACACATCTGACATTGTAGAACAACTCACACCAACAAAGTTAAATCTAGACTGCATGGAACAAGCTGCAACTGATCGGATCATGGACACGTAGATCAAGAACACTCGCCAGTAGAAGATCCAACTGTATCGAGTTGTCAAAGCCGACCAACTCCTGCACCAAGGAAAATGGCTCACTAGGGACCAAGTTGAGCAAAAGTTTCCTCATCTCATGGAGGAACTCAAAGCAATGGAGACCATTGCTTCCTATGGGGGCAGGAATGATGCAAGTGGATATCAGTGGCCACCTGCCTATTCCACTTGGACCCCCACCATTTTTTTTTTTGTTTTCCTAAATTGTAGCACATTTTACTATTTTTGGTAGTTTTTCGAGTCTTGAACTTCTAGAGCCGTTTTCAGGCCTTCAACAATGTTTTTTTTGAAATATTCTTTTAAGTGATTTTAGTGAAATCACATTTTCAATTATAGTCCTTGGAGAGATCTTTCCAATGAGGTATCATACGCGTCAAACAGAGATAATATGACCAAGTTATAACCCCAGGAAGTTGGATGCCCAACTAACCCCAACGGGGCACATAAACTCTTGGTGTTACATCTCCTCGGGTTAGGGTTTTGGTTTTTTAGGGTTTTCTCTTATTATTCAATAATAAAAAGACCCTTGAGCCTCATTATAACTCAGTTCAGAGGCATGTAGCCACCACATCTCTTCTCAGAGATAAGCTACTCCATTATGTTTGTAAGCATATTTCATTATTTGATATTAATGAAAGGAAGTGTTATTTCTGCTGCATCTCTGTATTTATAATTATATCTATAATTTGTTGCCTTCCTGTTTAAATTCGGATCAACCTCCTCCTGAAGAGCCTTCTCCATTGGCATGTTTGGAACTTTCTCCTTGCAACTTGTTATTCCTCTCTTCATAGAGGACCTTGAACATCTCTATCATATCAAAGAAAGCCTTTCTGAAGGTCTTCTCATCTTCTGTCATGATAGTCTGTCCTTCATGAGACATGATCTCTGGAGACTCAACTGCAACTTCTGCAACTTGAGGATGTACTAGTGTAGAATACTTTGACAACCTTTCTCTTCTTCCCCTTGAGCCAACTATAGGGATTTCAACCAACTTCCCTTCTCCTCTTTTGAGTTTTAACCTTGTAAGCATGACATAAACTTGCAAACAATTAAATCCTTCTTTCACAAAGCAAATCTAGTAAGAAAAAACTAGTGCTCTGATACCAACTTGATATAAAATGGATCAAATTAGTAATGCTGTGTTAATTCCACATTCAAAATAAAACCCAAGATGCTTATAATTTTCTTATCAAGTGCTTAAGGATTCAATATTTTTTCTTAATTAACTGATTCCTGTGAGAGTTTCTTTTGTAAATGTTATAAAAAAATTTAACATAAAAATATGTGTTGAACAACAACAAATAACATCAAAATAGAACACATATCAAACACATGATAAAGGAGTTCACCCCTATTGGGCTACGTCTCCTTGGTCCAACTTCCAATGGCTTGGGTCTCTCTATTATGCTCAAATTACAACAAAAATGTGTTTACAATGCTCAAATACCTCTGAAACTTGTCTCAATGAGTTCAGAATACTAAAAAAATGGCCATCGAGCCTCTTTTTGCATCCAATTTGGATAAGAAATGAAGAGTTTATGACTTCTCCCAGTTCTTCCACTATTTTTTCCACAAAATGCTCCAAAACCGACCAAAAGCCCCATTTGCACTCCAAAATCAGCTAATGGACCGAGAAATTCTCTGTTCGGCGGGCTATATCCTGTCAGCGATATCCAAATCGCAAGGGCAAGTTCTGCGGGCTCCCAACATAGAAAAATGTTACGATTGTGGTATTGTAAACCTACTGGGGATAATTAACTACAACATATATAATCCCACGTCCGGAACCTCCTGCTCATCGCAATCGATGAAGTTCAATGATTGAAGGTCTTGTTAACATAGGAACACTGCGATTGCGGTATTGGGGACCTGCCAAGCTATTAAACTATGATATAAAGTTCTCGCATCCAGGTCTTATCGCAATCAGAAATTGGCTACGGGTACATAACCAATGCGATATGAAGGACCTGCTGGGACGTTAAACTATAACAAATAAAAGTATCGTGTCCGACAGTGTTATCGCAATCGAAACTTTATTAGTGATAACAACATAACAACAGGGTGTTTGGTGCGATTTGCAGGGGTTGATTCTTAACCTGCGCCTATTTTTTTTCCGATATGTGATATGCGGGACCCAATGGCAACCTTCCACTTGGTGCTTCCCCATTCACTGGGACCCTTGCCATGTCATCCAATCCTGCCACATAGACAAGTCAAACTTGAACTTTGACTTGCTCTATCTTCTACATACGAACTTGGATTTGAGTGCCATTCGCACTGTTGGATTCAGAATGACAAGCTCTTAAATCTGAAGTTGAGTTTGACAAGATTCTGACACTTTGGTTTTTGAGCATAATTCTGAGCACCTGGTCAACCCTGTCCAATTTCAGCCCTCTTGGGACTATCACTTCGAATCACCCCACCTCACACACGAAGGTATGGCCACATGTGATCCCTCTGCCCACTTGGCTCAAAATTTCCCTCTATTGGAGGTCTCTGCATGATTGGGTGCCTCCACTCGGTCTCCTCTCAGATTCTCCAATTGTGGTTGCTCCAAAATTGTCTGAGACTGCTTCTTCTCTACTTGAGTGGATCTCTCCACTCGGTCTCCTCTCAGCTTCTCTAGTTGTGGCTACTCCACAACTTCTTGAAGCTGCTTCAGAGAATTCTTCTGGGGCTGCATGTTGAGAGGTAATTTACTCTCCCTCTCAACCACCAAGTCTTTAACCTTTTCCTTGCTCCTCAAGGCTTTGCATGCATCTTGAACCTCAAGAGCATAAAAGTTCTTGGCTAGCACACCAATCTGTTTCATCTGCCCTGCCATCATGAAATTTTCTAGAAAAAGAGCATATTTTAAATCAACGATATCTCCGTCATCTGAACTCCGATTCGGCCGATTTTTTTTTAATTTGGGTATTTTTTAGCAAAGAATCCAAATATGCTATTTGTTTCTAAATTTTTTTCACAAAAATGTTCAGATCTTCTTTGCAAACTCACGACCCAAAACTCATAACTTTTAAATCTCCTCTAGTATACTGTTCTCTCAAGAACAATCCTAGCACTTATAAATTTCAATCTCCAACTCATAAGCAAGGTCAAGGCCAAATCTTAGCCTCTTCACAAGCTCTCCAAGTCTCTATTCCAATACGTCCTTGGTCAAAGAATTTGGATAAATACAATATGCTTTGGTCAACCTTGAGCTTAACCTGCACAAGTATTTCCTATCCTCCGCCTCATGACTTCCTTTGGTTAATACTTAGCCGAATTTCCGAGACTCTAAGCTCCTAATTCTTTGCACAATTGCTAAGAGAATTAACCTGTATTTAAAGGGAAATTTCTCATCCATAACTATGCAATCCCTTCTAGGTTCAGTTCCTGATTGCATGCACCATCTGTACAACTCAGAAAATTATACAACAAATAGTACATTGTCCCTGCACTCTAGTCTCAACTGGGTCTTTCTCAGGATTGACACACACGAGTTTCTGATGAGGGAATCCTCAGTTAGCTCGAGTAGCACTAGTTGAGTGCATTAATGCATCAACTGACTGTTAACTCACTATTAGTTCCTCAAACAATTTGGAACTAATTTAACTGGACTTAACTCAGTAAACTGAGTTAACTAATTACCACTCATACTTAACTCATCCTGGACCCCTATAATATATGGAGAACATATACATGACTTCTGAAAGACCTCCAACTCGAAATTCCTACATTAACTAAGTCAACTCACTCTATTTAACTAGTACAAGTTGATATGAGAATAGAATTCGATTTTAATTCTCAGTTTAATTCAAGGACAAGTTAAACTGAAATTTCTGGATTCTATTTTTATTATTTCTTGTTGTTATTTTCAACAGTTTCTTACAAAAATTAAGAGTTTATTGAATTCAACCTTTATGGTGTGTTTTTGGAAGCACTCCACTTACATAAATCATCATGGATATGTGTATAACACAAAGATTCATCTTCCTCCCATGTGTTTTCATATTTTAAAGAAAAATGTGTGTGGAATATGTATCTATGTCTATTCTTTGAATTTATCACTTCTAAGTTTTCTTGTTCCTGAGGACTTAAGAAGCATTGATAAACATTTCCATAAGACAAAAGGACTAAATTTCCATGCAATACTCAATAATAAAATGTTAGAATTAATTTAGTTAATATTAAAATAAATAATTTGTTATATAAAGTAATTGAGAGTCAATGTATTTTGACTCAAATCAATTACAATATAATATAACCTTTACATGCAATTTACACTGTGAGCACAACATCTTTCACGGACTTGAGAGCATTATGTACTGCAACTATGGCTTATGGTGGCAGTGCTAACATACTGCACATAAGATGAATATGGAGTGCTTGCATTCATGCATCGATGTTTGGGCATAATTTGTATATATTTATTGAACAACCGCGATTTTGGTTGCTTGCATGCAAGTTTGGTCCAAGTAATAGTAGGGTTCCTAATTTTCCAGGCCACCGCAGCAGACTGTCAACTTTCCAATGCCTGCAGTGCAGCAGCGCCACATTTCTGTTTGGAACTGGAACGCTCCCGAAACAAGGCATTGATACTTGTTCTATATAGCATTTATGATATCCATCGCATTGAATGATTAGGCTCACTTTTTGGTGGATCACATTTAAAGCTTCAATTTTCCATGCAAGTGTCTCATCAATTTGTTTTTGGGATAATCTTTTTTGTTGGACACTTGTTGTTTTTAGATTTTTTATAGTTTTAATTTTTT
The DNA here is from genome assembly GCA_031772625.1 of Pinus tabuliformis. NCBI lineage: Eukaryota > Viridiplantae > Streptophyta > Pinopsida > Pinales > Pinaceae > Pinus > Pinus tabuliformis. The sequence continues at coordinate 695,684,225 of CM062806.1, read as the reverse complement.
AAAACAATTTTTAATTATGACATATAGATTTTAAACCCCATAATATTTATCAAATCAAAAACTTGCACCAATTAAAAATTAGAAATTTTAGTTTTAAAAATCTAAAGATAAAATTTTAATTTTCAAAAAATTAAATTTCATATTTAATTTTACAAAAAAATTATTAAACTTTGCAAATAGCTTTTAAATTTTTGCAAATTAATTAAGAGTCAATGTATTTTGACTCAAATCAATTACGATATACCCTGCTAGGCTAAGGCAGTTATAATAAAATGGGTAAGTAATTTTTTAATTTGTATGTGTATTTTCATTAATTTAATATAAAATTAAAAACTCTTTTGATCTAAGAAATAAATAAATGTACAAAACTCCACAAACGTTTCCACTTTTACTTAATGGATAATTTTTTTTTAAATATGTATTTCCATTAATTCAATATAAATTTCTACACTCCTTTGATTTAAGGAATAAATAAATGTAGAAAACACCACAAACTAAAAATTTTCAATTCATTATAAATATTTATACACAAAATTTTATTAGTTTAATATAAAAAATTTGAAAGTAAAAGAATTAAAAATAGAATAATAATGTTTTGTTAGATATTGTTGGAGAATAACTGTGTTTGGTTGATATCTAACGGGAGAAGGGTCAAAATTAAATAAAATTATTCATAAATAATAATTAAAATTTTGATTAAATTTATTGAAAATTAAATAATTTAGTATATGAAATAAGAAATTGGTAGAAAATTAATATATAAAATTATTAAATAATTAATTTAAAATTGAAACATTGAGAATGACTGACAAATAAGAATTAAAAATATAATAATTAATTGAAAACAATAATTAATAATATTAAAAAAATAATAATTAATAATGATTGTCAAACTCGCTCCTTGGCTGCTCTTTCTCGGCGCTCCTCTGCTCCCGCCGCCGCCTGCAACATTAGGTTTGAATCGCTCCTCGGCCGCTCAGAATGGCCCCTCTGGAGGAGGCAACGCTTCAACATGCTTTCTCTGCTTTGATCAAGTCCATGCCTCCTCAGCGAGCTCGCCCTATAGTCTCAAAGTTTGTGAGAAAACTTGATGGGTTACAGGAAGTCTCTCTCCCTCCAACTTTGCCCAAAATGGCTGCTCTTGCCCTGGCTGAAAAAGGACTTATTGGGAAATTTACAGGACTCTGGCCCTCCCCAAAAACAGTCCAGAGGTGGGTGGAAAGGAATTGGATAGACAAAATTCAAGGGAAAATCTCTATCAAATTTTGTGGAAAGGGGTACTTCACTTTTCATTTTGAGACAAAGGAAGACAAGGATTTAATGTTCTGTAATGGGCCTTATTTCATGGATTCCAGAGGTTTGTATTTAAACAAATGGACTCCGGACTTTGACCCAGAGCTTTATATTCCTAATGCGGTCCCTGTTTGGGTCTGTCTTCCTCACGTCCCCTTGCATTTTTGGGGAGACAAATCAGTTCGTGCTATTGGGAATGCTGTCAGGAAATACATTGATCAGAGTGAGCCGAAAGACAACATGTAGGCTTGTGCCCGCATCTGCGTAGAAGTTGATTTGGGCAAAGGTCTGCCAGAAGCCATTAAACTCAAGGTTGACGACTGGACGCACATTCAGCAACTTGATTATGAGCAGATCCCCTTCAAGTGCAAGGTATGTCACGAGTATGGTCACTTTGCTAATCGTTGCACTAAACTTTCTAATGTAGAAAATACTCCGCAAGAAGAACAATGGGAAACCGTTAAAAAGAAAAAGACAACCCCTAACCATAAACTATCCAATGAAGCTGGTCCTTCCTCTCGACCCCCCCCCATCTCTCCTACCTCTTCTCCCCCGCCTTCATTTCCTCTTCCTTCTTCCCCTCAACCACCCCTATCTTCTGTCCGCCAGTTGGATCCCCTTCTTTCCTCTCCCTCCTCCAATCCCTTTCATATCCTCTCTCTTCCTGAGGAATCCCCTGCCCCCTTGTCTCAATCTGAGCCTCCCTCTTCTCCCCATCCCCAGGTCATTTCCTCTTCCCTCCCGTCTAATCCCCCCCCACTCAAAATCACCAAAAGCAATGCCAAGGAACATGGATCCACTCTAGATAGCCAAAATAAACCTGGAAGAAAGTTTGCCAAATAGCACAAGGACGATAATGCGCAAAAAGACATAGCACAGGGGCTATAGAACCCCATTGAGTCATATATTCAAGGACCAATAGATAAAGACATAGCAAGCAAAGATAAGGGAGGGAGAGCAACTCCTCGCATCTCTCTTTTGAAATGATTAAAATTCTCTCATGGAACAGCAGGGGACTAGGGCACCCCTCCAAAACTAATGCCTTAAAGGATCTTATTAACCAAGAGAAGCCAACCATTGTTTTATTGCAAGAAACAAAATAGAGACAACCAGAAATTAACAAGATCATTGAACAACATAAGCGCTACAAAGGATGTATATGTGATTCTAGAGGAGCCTCAGGCAGAATTGCTACACTTTGGCTTCAGGATGAATGGAACAGCACAACAGAAATAGTAGAACAACATTGGGTTAAGATAGTCTTGCAGAACATTATGAGCAGTCAATAGATTGTAATTTACAATGTTTATGCCCCGAATCATTATAGGGACAAAGAAGTTTGTTGGGATTCCCTCAGCAAGATCGCATAAGAAGACAATAGCAACATCATTTTAGGGGGTGACTTAAATCTCATTTTACATGCCAATGAAAAACGTGGAGGCAGCTTCACCCTAGATCCTTTTAGAAATCAGCTGGAAAACATAATGCAACATGGTGATCTTGTCGATATCATCCCAAAAAATCGTAAATACACCTGGAGTAATCGCAGATTGGGTAGAAACAATATTATGGAAAGACTTGACCGAATCCTGGTAAATATTTCCTTCCTTTCCACCTTTTCAGCTGTCAACGCCTCCATCCTCCCTTTTGCTGCTTCAGATCATTACCCCACTGCATTAGCTCTTGAATCTCACTGCCCTCTGGGCCCTCTTCCCTTTAAATACAATCCTATATGGAATGACTTCAAAGCAGCCAAAGAGTTGGTCCAACAAACCTGGTGTCAACATATTGAAGGATCTCCAAGCTTTATCTGGGAAAGTAAACTCAAAAATGTGAAAAATGCGCTCAAGAATTGGGCCAAAACGCAGTATAAAGAGCCAGAGGAAAAAAAAGAGAAGTGAAAGCCAAAATTGAAGAACTTCACTATGCAATAGAAAAACAAGAGTATCATCAGGCTGAAAAAAATCAAGAAGAAAATCTTTACAGCCAGCTATGCAGTATCAGAAGAGAAGAGGAAGAAAAATGGCGTATAAAATCAAGGCAGACTTGGCTGAAAAGCGGAGACAAGAACACAGCTTTTTTCCATAAGCAAGCCACTGTTCGGCAAATCAGAAACAATATAACAACTATCATAGATAACACAGGCACTCAACATAGTGATCAAACAGCCATCAAAAGCGCTGCCTCAGACCATTTCAAAGAGCTCCTAACTGAAACAGGGGAGGACGAAAACTATGCTGACCTCCTACAACATTTGCCAAAAAAGATTGCAGCAGAAACAAATGAAAGGTTGGCAGAAGAAATAAAAGAAGAAGAAATCAAGGAAGCAATTTGGGGCCTCCAGCCAGACAAGGCACCAGGGCCGGACGGCTTCCCTATTTGTTTTTATAGGGAATATTGGGAAATGATCAAAAAGGACCTCATCAAATACTTCAAATGGATACAGAGGAAAAACAAAATAGGAGGCTATACAAATTCAACACATCTGGCCCTCATTCCAAAGGAGAACTGCCCCTCAAATTTTTCCCATTTCAGACCAATATCATTATGTAATTCTTCCTATAAAATCTTCACAAAAGTCCTTGCTTCTCGTCTCAAACCTCTATTGCCTATGTTAATCTCTGAAAATCAAGGTGGCTTTATGGCTAACAGGGAAATTTCAGACTCTCCTCTTAGTCCAGGAAGCCATTCACTCAAGCCATTCTAGGAATGAAAAGGGCTTCATTCTGAAATTGGACTTGGCAAATGCCTTTGACAGGGTTAAACACTCCTTTCTATTTGCTGTTCTTCAAAAAATGGGCTTCTCTTCCTCTTTTATTGATATCATAAGAGCTTGTATCTCTGGTCCTTGGATAGCTCCTCTTATCAATGGCAGACCTAGTCGTTCCTTTCGATCCTCAAGAGGATTACAACAAGGCTATCCCTTATCACCCTACCTTTTCCTCTTAATGTCTGAATCCTTCAGTTGCGCTCTTGACCATAAGCGATAGACAGGTCTCATCACTAGTATTAAATTTCAAGATGGAGTGAAAAACATCAATCACTCTCAATTTGCTGATGATACCCTGCTGATTGGAGGGGCGACCGCAATCATAGCTCGAAGATTCAAATCCTTATTAGACAAATTCATGAGATATTCAGGGGGAATGATTAACCACCTCAAAAGTTGTATTTATGGATGGAACGCCTCAGCTCAAACGCTTCAAAGCATTGCCAACATATTTGGTGTACCTTGCAAGTTAAATTGGGATCATTTCAGCTATTTGGGAATGCCAGTGAGTATAGGAAACGCAAGAGTTGATGTTTGGGAATTAACTTTAGATAAAATGAAAAGAAAAGTCCAAAAGTGGGGAACCACTTGGCTCAACCCAGCTGGACGATTGGTGCTCCTCAAATCGGGCCTTTCCTCTCTTCCTCTTTATCAATTCTCCCTTGCCCAAGCTCCAGCTTCATTTCACCGCAAAATGGACAGTGTTCTTAGATTTTTCCTTTGGCAGGGAGGGAAAAACGAAAAGAGAAAATTTAACTTGGTTGGATGGAAACAAGTCATTCAAAACCAAGAAAAAGGAGGTCTTGGAATTAGATCTCCAACACTTACAAATTCAGCCTTTGGCGGCAAGATAGTCTGGAGGCTTATTGAAGACCAATCAGCTTGGTGGAAAAAAGTTTTGGAGGCCAAATACCTCAGTCACCCAAGGCAGCAACTGCTTACAACTGAAATACCCAACAGAAATAGCACAAGGATATGGAAACTCTGTAAAAAATCCATCTCCTTTATGGCTCAAAATGTCTCCAAGGTGCCCAAAGGTGGCAGCAAAATCAACATTGGCACTGATAAAATTATGGGGAATCAGCCAATTAGCAGTCTTCCAGGTATGGCTCCAATAATTCTCTTTCTTCAAAGCAAAGGAATACACAATTTAGATCAAATTTCACAATGGGACGCAATCACCCATGCTTGGAAGCGATGGAGCCTTCCTCCCATCCCTCAACGCCTCAAAGAGAATCTTGACAACTTCCAGAAACATCTTCACAACATTGCTCCTACAATTAAAAATGGCAAGGACGAATTCCGATGGGACCCCACTGGCACCAGCTACTCAACACAAGCAGGCTATGATTATCTATGCAACAGGGACTACCCGACACCAACATGGATGCATTGGAAAACAATGTGGAAATCAGAAGCCATCCCTAAGGTGAAATTCTTTATGTGGACCCTTTTAAAAGAAAAAACTCTCACTGCAGAGAATCTTAAAAAAAGAGGTATTGCTGGACCTTCCAGATGCCCTAATTGCCAAGAAGCAGAGGAGTCTATCCAGCACCTCTTCATTTCGTGCCCCTTTGCTTTTTCTTGTTGGAATAGCATTAACCCAACCGTGCCTCCCATCTGGAACTCTCAGCTATCCATTGGGGAAGTCCTTAACAACTGGAAAAAAACTACCCTTGGCAATCCATGAAAAACAACATTGCCAAGAGAGTGTGGATGCCCTCCCATTAGCCCTTTTATGGAGGATTTGGATTGCTAGGAACAGTAAGATCTTTAAAGATAAAGAGACATCAATTAGGCATCTCTATAACAAGGCTAAAAGCCTTGCTATAGAAACCATCGCATCTAAGAGCACAAAAAAAATTGACATAACAAGTCTTTGGGCTGAAGAAAAAGATTTCATAAGGAGCCTGATAGATAAGATTAGTATCCCTCCAGCAGTGAAAATCTACAGCAACTTGGGCAGTACTCACAGCCACAACTGGAAAATTCGACTAAAGCAGGACGATTTCAACAATTGGCTCCGCACAAGCAACACCCACTCCTTGTTCTTTGACGGTGCCTCCAAATCAAATCTGGGAGTGGCGAGAGTAGGGGGAGTTATCTACAATCCCAATGGTGAGCCCTTAGTCACCTTCAAGTGGGGATTAGGGATCCTTTCAAACAACAGAGCAGAGGCTCTGGCACTCTATCAAGGAATACTTCAACTACAGATTCAGGGAATCCAGAAAGCTATGATCTTCGGCGATTCTGCTATCATTATTAATTTAATGACTAGCAAGCGAAAAGCCTCCAATATCTTCTTACAGCAAACCATCAGCAGATGCCAAGTCATGATCAATCAAACTCAGGATTTCCAATTTTACCATATCCTTCGTACCATCAATCGAGAAGCTGATAAATGTGCCAGTCAAGCTTGCATACGGCCAAAAGGAAATATCCTCTGTAACAATGAGGACCTGTTTCAATTTCTTCCATGAGTTCCATGACTTGTACAAAATTATCATATCAAGTGACTCGCACTTTTCTCAGGGCGTACCCTAATCAAATCCATAATAATCCCGAGGTTATCTGCCCCTCACCACCAAGAATCCTCTCTTATCTCACTGCAAACTCCTTTGTCTTTTTGAATTCATGCTGCCCCTGTGGAACCCGTGATCGCCTCAGCTCTCTCCACGTGATTCAGTCCTTCACGCCTCACAGCTCGCCTGCTATTTATATCAGGATGCTCCCTCTTTATTCCCAAGCCTTCCTTCCCATCTTCTTCGGCTCCTCTATTCTTGCAATTATCTTGGATCGTAGTTGTTTCACGCTCTCTTTCATTGCTTTCTCCCCCTTACACAGTCTCTTCCTTGCTCGATCCTATACTTATGCTCTTCTCGGGAGTCGACCTCTGTTCTCTCCTCATCCACTCAAAGTAATTACTCTCGAGCCGATGTTTACATGGATCTCTTCCTCCCTTCTTCATATTCTAATCTCCCATAATCATCCCCCCTCCCTATCAACTTTAGATTCTGACTTTATTTTTACTGGAATTTCTTAGCGTTCTGCTCTCGATTATCTAAGCCCTCTTTCCTCCCTCTTCCCTGCTCTTCTGATCCCTTGTTGTGTTTTCACTGCCTCATCTATTTCAGCTTGCTGGAGCTCTTTTTCAGCATTTCTTCAGGACAGAGTCGAGGACCGCCAGATGGCCCGCAGCGAAGACTGCCTTCACTGTCGTGACTTGCAGGTAGAAATTGAGCAAATTAGAATGCATCAGCGCCTCTTGGACAAGAAAATTGATTCCGCTACCAGGATAATCATTGCTAAATGTGAAGCCGATCTAAACCTATTCCTTCATCGTATTTCCTCACTGCAAGAGCAATTTAATGCTCTATCAAATACCTGCGCACATATACAGGAATTTATATACACTCTCAAATACATTATGGGAAAGATCAACGCCCCAAGTACTAGTTCCTGTAGCATAAAGATTGTAGAAGTTGATCACCACCCGGAGGACTCCAATGCTCGATGGATCAGTCACATAAGTATAGATTAGATGTTTTGTAAAGTCTGTTTACTTCTTTTTCAGTTTGTTCGAATCTATTCCTGTGCCAGTACCCTTCAAGTTGAAAATGAAAGCAATTTAGCAGAATACTTTAATGTAAGCCAGTTGCAAGCTCATCCTGTGAGCTCTACTCATGTAGTGCTGGAGCTTAGCCTCCCTATCTTTTTTTGAATACAACCAACAGCCGAATTTGTAAAAAAAAATTAATGATTGTCAAACTCAAAAATATAATTAATAATTCAATAATTTAAAATAAATTTTAATGATAAAATTTGATGTAAATAAATAGAATAAATTAAAATAAAAATTAATGAGATATTAGAATTAGAAATTATGCGTTTAGATAAAGAAAAGAATTAAATTTTAAATCTTACCCTTTGTTCTTTTTTATAACTCTTGTGTTATTCGAGAAGCCTTGGAAATCGAGAAGAACCCTAATAATTTTAATAGAGAGGATGGATATAGACTTAGCCAATCATGGAAGCCCGTCATCCACCATCTTTCCCACTAATAATTTAAACTTCATCTTCCTATTAATTTATTCAATTATCAATATTTTAATGGACCCGAGTTTGTTGTTGAATCAATCAAATAATTATTTCATCAATACCTAATATATATATATATATATATATATATATATATATATATATATATATATATATATATATATATATATATCCAATTATTCTCATTTGGTCAACTTGACAATTTCTTATTTTATTTATTTATTTATATTTTTAAGTAATTTAATTATCATCCCAATCTTATTTTATCACAATTTTATTTTTTATTATTTTATTAAAAATAAAATTAATTATTTTCTTTCTTTGAATGAATAATTTCTAATTCTAATATGTAATTAATTCTATTTTAATTATGTCAAATTTATCATTAAAAATGATTTTAAATTATTGAAATATTAATTCTAATTTTTAGCTTCCCCAATGGGGGTGATAAACACAAGCAGCAACCCTACGTGTGGTTGATGATGTCAAACACTTGGTCATTGGTGAAGGGGCTGACCTCCCTGTCCTCTCGCGACATCCTCAGTACGGGAGGTGTTAATGCAATGCATGTGAACTTCTCATCATCCTCGTTGGGAGTGAGAGTGGGTGAACATCGCTAGTATATGGAGGGTGGCACTCTTTTGGTATGGCATGCAATTTGGTTTTTAAGGTGGTCTTATGGGCATTGGTTGAGCTCTGGTAGTGATGTTAAACTACACAGTTGGTGCCCTATTTGGGAATGGTGGCACTTCCGCAGTCGGTGCCCCCTCCCCAACATCATGGTCATTGAATTGGATGATTTATTTTCTCGTGTGTGGTCTCTGGATTTTCTGAGCAGGATAAAGGTTCGACACATGGTAATTGGGTCAACCTGTGAGCCCTATTGTGGGTGTTTGGGTATATTCACTCTTGGTTTTCCTTTGTGTCTACGGGGTAGCAGGTCTACCCTTCCAAGTGACTTTTGTCCGAGATTATTCATTTTTAAGAGACTTCTGTGGCGGAAGTGTGTCTGTCCTCAAGTCTTTCTGCCAGTGTTATTTCTGCGAGGGGTTAGGGTTTTTAATTCGATGTCTCAATGTCTTTCCGCTAGATTGGTGTCTTGGCTTCCTGTAGTTCACTTGGTCAGGTTGGTAAGTGACTTTTTGACGTGGTTGAGGATTCTCTTTGCAGTCATAGTTTTGGTGTGTGTCAATAATTGTTGGCTCGTTTTGCGTTTACTTGGCGCCCCTGGTTTTGATACAATGTGCCCTGAGCTGTGCAACACTCTTTCCTTTCCCCCGACTAAGATAATTTCGGCCAGTCAGAGGGGTCGAGGGTCACACTTGTAGGTGGTAATGGTAGCAGAGGTGCCTCTAAGTTTTGGGCGGGGTGGTCGAACCACCGGCAACTCGGGTCGGGTGGCTTCCGAGGCTCGTGGTGGTCGTGTTGGCTCGTTGGCTGGTCATGGGGGGAGAACTTTGTGGACTCCGAAGAGGGGTGGAGAGATGCATCGAGGTGGCATGGGTAAATGGGGGAAGGCGAGATGACCTGGGCATGGAGAAACGACGGAGTGTCACTATTTTTTGTACAATTGTCGGGATTTGATCCATTTTATACTAGACCACCTGGAAACTCTGAGAGGGTGCGACAGGAAGAATATGCAACACTCATTTATACACTAAACAAAATGCATTACTTTTAGTGTCATGTTCGAAAACAGGTCGTGGTGGTATGGCGTGGTCAGAATCTGTTATCCGAGAAGGTGGAGAAGATGGAGTCATGGATGACTCACTTCGAAGAGCATGTATAATGCTCATTTTTTTGTTGTCCTCCTCTAGGGATTGCTCCAAACAATCTTGCTTCTATTAGTTCCGATGGTTGAGCATGGTTACATGTGTTTTACTTGTTTTATGAGTTTTCTGGTGCTTTTGGCCTCCTAAGTTGTGGACTATCTCTAGTTGTTGTTTTGTTGCTGTCATTTGTTGATCGTAGTAACCTAGTTGGGGTGAGACTACCTGCATTGTGATATTGATGTACTCCTTTTTCAATGAATGAATAGAACTTCGACTTAAAAAAAAAAAAAAAAAAATCAAATTTTTAGCTAAACCCTCTATTTGACTACCATTATTAATTATTCTTTTTGAATATTATTAATTATTGTTTTCAATTAATTCTTATATTTTTAATTCTTATTTTTCACTCATTCTCAATGTTTCAATTCTAAATTAATTATTTAATAATTTTATATATTAATTTTCCACCAATTTCTTATTTCATATATTAAATTATTTAATTTTTAATAAATTTGGTCAAAATTTTAATTATTATTTCTGAATAATTTAATTTAACTTTGACCCTTCTCCCAACTTATACTAGTTCCTTTCTCCTATAAGAAAGTTTTTCAGCTCTAGTTTACGCACGAAGCTCTCGGGTCCCTGATGATGGATGGAGAAACCATCCGAAATGTTTGACGGATAAAAAAATCCATTACACAGTTCTCCAAAAATCTCTAACAATATGCATAATTGTGGAAATATCTGATCCCTTATAACAATAATGTTTATTAAAATGGATAAATATCAATTTATATGATTTATAATGGATTTGTCTAAACATACTACAATTTTATGTTGATGGTGATTTTCACATTACAATTCCAAGATTTTTTTCAAAAAAACTAAAACTAGGAATATTGAATATTTTTTCAAGGTGGAAATGGGTTCAACACAAGAACCCTTGGAGGGCCCAAAATTAAACGTTTCCAAAAATTTCCACAAAATTTCCTCAAAATCATGCCAAACAAATCGTTCTTTTCTCGCAAAATAATAAAAAAGTGTGAAAAAGTTAAAATGATTGTAAATATAGAATGAGGAATATATATATATATATATATATATATATATATATATATATATATATAAATAAAGAAGATCATTGTTTGCATATAAAATATATTACATATAAAAATATTAAAATCACTGTAGGTATAGAATAATTAATTTTGCATATAAAAAATACAATTATACATAATTTACGGTTTTAATAATAATTTGAAATTATTTGGTTATTTTTTTTTTTTAGTTTTATATTTATTTTAAAATAATTTATATTATGTAATTGGTGAATTGATCATTTTGAAGGACTTTTTGAAGTAAAACGCAAGATCAAATCACAACAATGGTCACTATTCATCTCAATATTAAGATATTAAGTATCAAATTATAACCACTGTCATTATTCATCTCAATAGCTATCATTATCCTTTGAGATTTTAGGAACAAATATTTGGGCCTCACCACTTACTTGCCATGGCCCTATATTCTACCACCATGGAATTTATCAGTCCATGTCACTAGTATGGTTCACATTATTCATACAACACATTTGAATATATATATATATATTCCTCATAGGGCCACAACGAAACTCTTAGGCCCAACCTCCTTGGCTAAATTCAATCTGGGCATCAACGCATCATCCCAATTATCCTTGGACATCATTGAAAAATTGGGGATTTTGCCCAATTTTTTTCGTTTTTCTCAACTCTCCCCAACTTCAATGGAGACCACTTTTGTTTTCTAGCCGATACAACCCCAATTCTATAACTATGGCTCTATTCCTCACATATACAGCTCAGTTCCCATGTTCTTAATGTTGAATATTTGTAACTATGGCCGTTCTTCATAGTTAATGTTCTAGCCCTTCAAATATATGTAATAATAAATCCAAGACATGTTCTTCATGTCGACTTCAAAAAGAGGTAATTTTGAATTTTTGGCTCCAAGAATGTCAAGTTGGCCCTGCAAAAGTTTGATTTGTCCAGACCCTTTGGAGACACCACTTTGGGTTCATCCAATAACTATATATACCCATGAGACTTCATCAATTGAGAGGGAATTTAGATCACTTATGTTTAAGCGAAGGAGGATATATACAAGGGAAGGTCAAGTTTAAAGGGCAAGCCGAGACTATGCGAAGACCTAATTTCTAAAGCAATAGTAGACTGATTTCTAAGGTAGCAGGTTGAAATTTCAGGGGGCCAAAATTTTAGGAGGCCAAATTCATCTCTGGTTGACCAGGTTTGGCTTAAGTATGCTTATGGTCAGTTTGACTTTGTTTTTTACTAGAAGATCAAATTGTATCTCTTTTTGAATTGAATAATTTCTGTAAAGAAAAGGTTGTTGGGTTCCCCCAAAGTGGGTTTTCCCAAGGTAAAATTTTGTGTCTCATGTGTTTGGTTATCTCTTTATGATCCTAGCTGTAACAACCCTGGTGAAAATTCCATGTAATAAAATTTAATAAAGGTAAAATAATAACCACAATTATGGGGCACTTATTCCAAGCTGAATGTTGGGCAAAAACATCCTAGTGCGGGTGTTCATTTGGTTTATTATGGCTAAAGAAATTGGCAAAGGAAATGGCAAAGACATGGACAGGAAAAGTGACATTAATTGACATTTTATTTATGAAAATAATGGAAATTAGGAGAAAAGGAAGGTGAATGGTCACACATTGCATGTGAGGAGGAAAATGAAGAAAATAGAGGCCTCACTAATTAAAAGGCTTATATGGATCAGTTGGTACCTTTTTTTTTTCTCTCTTTAGTTCAGTGTTGGAGCTCCCTCTCTATTCTCTCTCTCTCACACTCTTGGACATGAAGTTTTCTTGGAACACTTCAACATTGGATCAATAAAGAAAAGGAGGCAAAGGAAAGAGAGAATAAAGCAAGGAAGAGCAAGATCAAGCGGCTACAACGAGATTCTTTGCAGCTATCGAGTTGCATGTATGATTTCCTTGCTAGTTTTGGCATGTGTGGTTGTGCATGTGTGTTCTTGGTTATGTTGTTTTTATTGGCATGGGTTTTTCTAGGTGAGACAATGTTTTTTAGCATAGCCTTGCCATTTCTAGATAGCCATGGTGTGATGGGTTCTCATGATTTTGGTTGAGCTAGATTGCCGGATAGATTTGAAACTAAGTGAGATGGTCTCTGAAAGAAATAACACATGGTCTAGTAACCCCTAAACTAGGTTGTGGGTTGTGGTAAAGCCATATTTTGTGTTTCCTCGGTGGGCCTAGGAATCCTCAAATGTTGAATGCCGGGATATACGGTAAAGCCTAGAGGTGGGTTCTCTCTGTCAGGCCTAGGAATCCCGAGATGGGATATACAGTAAAGCCTGGAGGGTGGAGTCTCGGTTAGGGACTAGTGATCCAATGTGGATTGTGGTAAATCCTAGAGAATGTAGTCTCAGTTAGGGCCTAGTGATCTGGTGTGGGTTGTGGTAAAGCATAGAGACTAGGAGACAGACAAATTCCTCATGATGTAGGTGGAGAAATCCAGTGGCATCCATGCTTGTTTATGGCCTAGTGATCCGATGGGAATTATGGTAAAGCCTGGTATGGTATGTTTATTGTTTATGGCCTGGTGATCTGGTGGGGATTGCAGTAAAGCTTGGTTCTTTTGATGAGGGTGAGGTGGTTTAGCCTCGGGAAGCTCTGAATCATTTTGTCGGCTTTGAGTCCCACATTCATTCTTGGAATATGGCACGAGGGTGATTGGCTAAAAGAAATATTTGGTTCAACCAATCTACAATCGGGTGGTTCGTGGAAGTATCGAACCTGGTTGGATTTTGAATTCATTAATACGAGTTCTTCTTCTTAGTATTTCAGGAGTAAATGTATTGGTTTATATGTGGATTCTATGGTTGTTGTATCCTTGTTATTTCTATTGATTATATGTTGGTTATGAGCATGTTTTATGACAGTGATGATGTATGACTGTCATCATGTTTTGATTTGTAAATTAATGAACAATGACTATATGACCTAATAAATGATAATGCAACTAATGTGATGAGGCGTCGATGCTTCTTAGCGATTCTCAGATAAATATGAGACCTCTATACTCAAATCTCTTGTTATAATTTGTAGAATGCATATTTTTGACATGTTTGACGAAATGTCTATCATGGCTAGTAGGGGCCTAGTCAGGTCTTTGATCAAGCTTTTTATCAAAAGAATTGTTTTCACGTATTTTATGAGTTCTGGAAGTTTCATGAGTTTCTAGGAAATCATTGGGTCCTAGCCCTGGAAAATAACCTTAAATATCGCAGTCGATGGTGTAGCACTAGTAGAAAAAGGCTACAGCCATACCCCGACAGGCTCATGGGAGTGACTGGGGCTCTCAGTCACTTGGAGGGCTTGGAAAGGGAGCGATTGGGGCTCTAGGTCAGTGAAATGTTGAGTTTCCTCAGGGGTTGGTCACCTGGAAGGGTGGGTTTCCTCCTGAAGGTTTCGTAGCATGTGTGTATGGTCATATTGCTTGTGTTGTGTCAGTTCCACTTCCTTAAATGTACTTGGGTAGTTGAATAAGATCATAGTAGCCTCTCGTCACATGTTTACCCCAACATATCGATTAACTTGGGTAAATGTGGGAGGAGGGTGTTACAGAGTGGTATCATAGCATGCTTCACCCCTTGGACTAGATGGACATTGTGTTGGTCATGCAAGCATGTCGGTTGCATATGTGTTACTTATACTTGTGGTCTATGTGCTTGTTGCATATGCATGGTGGTGGTCATGGTTGCAATGTTGTTACCATGTGAAGGTTGATGGTGTTGTGGTTCGATGTGTTATCATGAGTTTATGTTGGTTATGCACTAGTTATGCATGTTAGTGTTTGTATATATTGTGTATGCATGTGTGTCGTACATATGTTGTTATGAACGCATTGTGTCTAGTTGGTGTTGTGGTTGTGGCATCATGCATGGTAACTGGGTAATGATTGAGATAATGATTATATATTGCTATGATTCTAATCTGGTTGGTCTTGCAAACAATATATCCTCCTCGAACTATACTGAGGTACGTTGGTTTGTTTATTGTTTGGTTTAGATGACATGATACACCTTGCAAGAAGAAGAGATCAAGATGAATAATGAGATGGTATACTACAGTTCACGAGATTCTCCTTATGGACGAGATGAACAGTGTGGTGTTGGGCACTCTTTTGATTTAGCAGACACATTGAGAAGCTTGAAGGAAGAATTAATAAGTTACAAAGCAAACAATGACAGAATAATGCAAGCGTAGGAGAAACAAGCAGAAGTTAATGCAGTAATCCTTCAGAGTTTGTCAAAATTGCAGAGACAGGGACCACTTCGAATCATCCATGGGAAAGAGGATAGGACTAATGGGGCATATGGCAGTAGATATCATGGTGGGAATAGGTTGGATAGAGATGAAATGGTTAGATATTGTAGGTTCTTAGATACTTTGGATATGATAGGTGATGGACATAGGTACTATTCTAGTTCTGGTTCTGGCATGCACTATGATCATCATCATTATCACTCTTATAGGAGGAGTGACATGGGATACTTGCCAGATGAGTTTAAGAAAGCTAGGCCACCCACCTTTGGTGGAGATTTGAAGAAGCTAGAGGATGTAGAGGCTTGATTACTTGGGATGAAGAAGTTATTTGAACTACATGAGCACACAGAGAATATGAAGGCCAGAATAGTTATCTTTAGCCTAAAAGGTAAAACAAACATCTAGTGGGAAGATGTGAAGGGGGCCAAAGACATTAGGACAAAGGAGTTGAGTTGGCATGAATTCAAAAGACTTTTTAGGAAGAAGTACTTGTCAGAAAGGTACCATGATGGTAAATCCAAAGAATTTTATGAGCTAAAGATGGGATTGATGACAGATGAGGAGTATACAACTAAGTTCCTAGAGCTATTGAGGTATGTGCCATATCTTAAGGATGAGAAAACTAAAGTTTAGAGATTTTTCAGTGGATTTCCTTTAACTTTTAGATATCATATTGAGTATGATGAGCCTCAATCACTTGAAGGAGTTATTGGGAAACTGAAGCATTTCTATGAACAGTTAAAGCATAAGGGTGAATCTCAGCAAGGATGGAAAGGGAAAAATAAAGGTAAAGTTAAATGGCATACAAAAAGAACAAGGCCTCAGAATGCAAAAGAGAAAGAGAATGTTGCACCATACAAGAAGTTCAACGTATCTAGATAGGGACTTGGGTCACAACAATAGAAAAGAGGTGATGGTACATGACAATTGGAGTGTTGGAAATGTGGTAAGGAACATCTTAAGAAGGATTGTCCACAAAATCAGACTGGTGGGCCTCATATTTACAATGCACAGGATGCGCAGACAGTTAGGGATGTTGGGCAGAGCATTCCACAGATTTATGTCGTTGTATAACAAGAAGGAAAACCACCAGGAAACTGTTATTGAGATGGACGGTAAGCTTTGTGATCAATTTGTCTCCATTTTGATTAACCCTAGATCTAATTATAGTTATGTTAGTCCTGACATGGTGGACAAGTGTGGTTTGAATAAAGAAGTGCATGCAAAATCTTGGTTAGTGCAGTTGGATACAGCTACAAAGAAGAGATTATAGCATTGGGTAAGAGATTGTGCATTCGAGTTGAATGTTATGCCTACCTCAACACATTTGAGTGTATTATCATTGTTATCATATAGTATTTTTTTGACATGGATTGGTCTTATCTTCATAGGACCAAAGTGGATTTTTATGACAAGGCCATTGAGTGCTTGGATGGCAATGGAGAACAAATAATATTGTAGGGTAAGAAGAAGGAAACATCAATTAGAATGGTGACAACTATGCAGGAAAAGCACAGTCGCAGAAAAGGGTGTGTGTTATTTGTAGTGCATATTTCTAGAGATAAAGGTAAGGAGGATGAGGATGTGGAGATATTGAGTAGGTAACCAATATTGTAGCAGTTTCAGGATGTTTTTCCGACAGAGGTTTCAAAGTTGCCGCCTCACAGAGAAGTAGAATTTTCTATTGAGTTGGTACCAGGGCTAGCCCTAGTGTCAAAGGCACCGTACAGGATGAGTACTCCAGAGTTAGTAGAGATGAAGTTTCATTTGAAGGAAATGCTTGACAATGGGATACACTAGGCCAAGTGTATCACCTTGGGGTGCACCGGTATTGTTTGTGAAGAAGAAGGATGTCACTCTCAGGTTATGCATTGATTACAAGTAGTTTAATAAAGTGACAATCAAGAACATGTATCCATTGTTGAGGATTAATTACTTGTTTGATCAGTTCAAGGGAGTAGCAATGTTCTCAAAGATCAGTCTAAGATTAGGATATCATCAAGTAAGCATTAAGGAAGAGGACATATACAAGAGAACTTTTCGGACTAGGTATGGGCATTATGAGTTTGTTGTAGTTCCATTTGGTTGACTAATGCTCCAACTACTTTTATGTGCTTGATGAATAATGTGTTGTGCCCTTATCTGGACACATTTGTTATTATATTCATTGATGACATCTTGATATATTCTAAGAATGAGGAAGAACAAGTCAAACATTTAGGAGCAGTATTAAGATTATTGAGAGAGCATCAGTTGTATGCTAAGCCCAATAAATGCAATTTATTTCAGACAAAGGTACATTACTTGGGGCATGTGGTATCCAAGGAAAGTATAACAGTGGATCCAGAAAAAATAAGAGTTATCATGGAATGGGAAACTCCTAGAAATGTGGATGAGGTGAGATCATTCATGGGACTAGTAGGTTACTATAGGAGGTTCATCAGTAACTTCTCTCACATGGCATATCCTTTCACGTCATTACAGAGGGAAGGTAAGAAATTTGAATCGACAGAGGAATGTGCAGTAAGTTTTGAGAAGTTAAAGTAGTTGTTGACAAACGCTCCAGTGTTAAAAATTGCAGATCTAGACAAAGAGTTTGTGTTATGTACAAATGCTTGAAAGAGAGGACTTGGTGGAGTCCTTATGCGTGAGGGGGAGGTGGTGTGCTATGAGTCACGAAACTGCATGAGCACGAACAAAATTATCGGACACGTGATCTTGAGTTGGCAACAATCATCCATACGTTGAAGATGTGGGGACATTATATTCTTGGCAGGAGGTTTGTATTGATGAGTGATCACAGTGGGTTGAGATACTTGTTTGACCAACTGAATATGAATTCCAGACAACCTAGATGGTTATCCACGATCAGTGAGTTCAATTTTGAGATCAGGTACATCAAGGGTAAGGAGAACAAGGTTGTAGATGCTCTTAGTAGGCGGATACTAGTAAATCACATTGAACCTATGAGTTCTTATGGGATGAACTTACAGGATCAGATCTTACAGGGAGGTCAGCAGGATGATAGGTACATGGAGCTTATGCACACGTTACAACAAATTACATGTACAAGTACAAGTACGGGTATAGGTGCACAGGATGTGGACTATCATCTCTCAACAGATGGCTTGATTAGATTTAGGGACATGATATATGCGCTAGACAGTGGTGAGCTCAAGAAGCTTATCTTGAGAGAGTTTCATGCAAAGTTATATCCAGGTCACCCAGGATACCAGAAGACATTAACGATAGTGAAGAAGTTTTATTATTGGTTGAATCTGAAGATGTACGTTGTAGAGTTTGTGATTAGATGTTTGGACTATCAGCAAGTAAAAGCAGAATGTAGGCACCCAGGTGGACTACTATAGCTGATTGTGATTCCAGAGTGGAAATTGGAGGTCATTTCCATAGATTTCATCACA
Source organism: Pinus tabuliformis (assembly GCA_031772625.1). Taxonomy (NCBI): domain Eukaryota; kingdom Viridiplantae; phylum Streptophyta; class Pinopsida; order Pinales; family Pinaceae; genus Pinus; species Pinus tabuliformis. The sequence goes on along the minus strand of CM062806.1, from coordinate 695,665,553 downwards.
GTTTTTCCAAGGACATCTAGACAACATGATTCCATCATGGTTGTGGTGGATAGGTTGATAAAGGTAGCACACTTTATTCCAGTAAAATCTACGTATTCAGCTAGTGATGTAGCACAGGTATTCATCATATATGTGGTTAGATTGCATGGTGTTCCGAAGAAGATTATGTCAGAAAGGGATGCTAATTTCACTTCCAAGTTTTGGAAGGAGTTGTTTGCAGGTTTAGGGATAGAGTTGGCCTTCAGCACAACTTATCATCTGCAGACAGATGGACAGACAGAGAGGGTCAACAGGATATTGGAGGACACGTTGAGAATGTACGTGATGCATCAACATATGAGATGGGAGGAGTACCTTCCATTGGTTGAGTTTGATTACAACAATAGTTATTAGGAGTCACTGAGAATGAGTCTAATTGAGGCATTGTATCGGTGGAGTTGTAATACTCCCTTCAGTTGGATTGATCCAGTTAACAAGGTGTTGATTGGACCAGACATGTTGGCAGAAATGGAACAGGAAATGCAGGTAATCAAGAAGAATATAAAGGCAACACAATGCTAACAAAAAATTTATGCATATAGGAACAGGTTGTTTAAGGAGTTTTAGGTTGGGTGTTGACACCTAATCATCAGGATTGGGTGAATAAATAAAATCAATGTAAATAAATAATAAGAGATATGAACAGTCATAGGGAGATGAAGTGAACAATCTCCCTCATGTATATAATAAAGACCAACCTGAAGGAATAATATGAATTGATTTGTGTTGAGGAGTTACTACCTGGTCTGACATGGTATCAAAGCCAGCTCCCGAAATTAGTTGTAACTCCCTTCTGCCATTGTCTTGCAGTCTGTCCCTCTGTGGAGTCTGTCTGCCATAATTGATTCTGTGCCATTCTGCGCTCTGTCTGCCATAATTAATTCTGCGCCATTTCTGAATCGCTGCGTTGAATGCCTTGAGGCCGATAGTTTTGTAGCTATGCGGAGGAGCAGTGAAACGCTGCTGCGTTGATGGTCTGAGTAGCTATGCGGAGGAGCAGTGAAATGTTGTTGCGTTGATGGTCCGAGTAGCTATGCGGAGGAGCAGTGAAACGTTGTTGCGTTGATGGTCCGAGTAGCTATGCGGAGGAGCAGTGAAACGTTGTTGCGTTGATGGTTCGAGTAACTACCAGCAAACAAGGCAGCGCACGCAATCCTAGTTCGCATCCCCATAACCGATGATGTTGCTGGATGCTAATATATTCTGGTGAAAATCTCATTCAATGACCCCTGGACAGTTTTGTTCAGCCGCTGGATGCTAATATATTCTTGGCCAAGTACTCATAATTTTAGAAGCTCGTATTAGAAAATCTATGAGCGATTTTATAAAATGTTCCGATGGAGTCGAACCGATGCCATGAGAGATTTTTAGGTTTGTCTATTGGTTTGGTTTATATGACAAATTTGCCAATAATATGATAGCAATACTATGGTCTTCTTACATAGTAATGTTACATTGAGGATCTGTGAAAATAATTATCATGTAATGTTATAGATATGAGCAGGCCACTGGTATCACCATATGCTGCCCCACTTGTATATGTATTGAAGTTTTTTTTTTGGCATATAAAAATCGTTAAATGCCATGTGTTGAATAGAGTTTTTTTTTTTAAAATGAAGTCGTGGGTCAAAGCACTATGGCATGAAGTGTTGAATGCATTTACAGTCTTGGGTATTGACATTTGCTGTCGAGTTGAGGTTGTTGTCCAGTCATATCAGAATTATATTTTTCCCATTAAGAGTAAAAGTTTTGCAGCAGAAGTTTTTGTTACAGAATGCATTCAATCATATCCATTGTGGGAATAGTTCTCACTGGCAAGGAGAACTATCCTGAGTGGTCCCGGATGATAAAACACACCCTCATTTTCAATGAGTTGTGGAAAGGAGTGTGCATTGGAGACGAAGACAAACAGCCAGAACAGCCTACATCAGACAAAGAGCTCGCCATTTGGGAAAACAAGAACAACAAAGCCTATACATTATTCGTAGCATCTGTAAGTAAAGAGGTGAGTCCCCATATTACGCCATTTTCAACTGCTTTTGAAGCCTTACAAAAGCTGAAAGAACTCTATGACTCACATTCTGCACTTGAAGTTGTTCAACTCATGATTAAACTTTTCACTCTTGAACTGCAAAATAATGATCCTCTTGCTCTTCCATCTGAAGTAAATTCTATAATGCGTGATATCCAAGCCACTAAAATTGATTTGGATATTCCTCTTATCGTTTTTCTCAAGGCACTTTATCCTACTTACTCCAATTATCTTGAGTCATTGCAAGCAAATGGAAATCTTAAAGACATTACCTTTGACTCTCTTGTGAAAAAATTTGTTGAAAGAGAGAAAGCTTTTGGAAAGAAGACAACCCTTGAATCTTCTGAAGAGGTTGTGTGCCTTGCTCATAAAGAAAAGCATCTTGCTCAAGATTGTTCAAGAGGAAGAGGTGGTTGAAGAGGAAGAGGAAGATATTTCAGAGGCAGGGGGGGCAGACACTCTCAAGGAGAAAAGGCAGATTTGCGCTGCGTACGCTGCAAAAGAAATGGATCACATGATGCCTCTACATGCAAGTTACCATGGGAAAAAATTGAGCAGCAAAGAAACCAACAGAAAGGTAAAACTGATGATACAGACGAAGGTAAAGCACCTGAATCCGCTCACTTTGTTGTGGCACAATGTAATATTGGAGTAAATGAAGATTTATTTAATGCTTCACTTGCTTCTTGGAAAAATGATTGGTTGCTTGATTAAGGAGAAACCTGCCACATGACTCATAGAAAAGATTTTTTTGAAGAATTTACTGACAATGTTGATGGAGCAGTATACTTTGCAGACCAATCAAAAATCAAGCCATCAGGGCTTGGCACAATCGGGCTTAAACTGCCTGGTCTTCCAGAATTTCTTCTACATCATGTTCTATATCTCCCATAGCTCAAGAGAAACTTATTGTCCTTGGTCCACATCCGCCAGCAAGGTCACTCCATTCATATGTTTGATGGCATGCTTGAGGTAAGAAAAGCATCTGACCACTCACTTGTCGTGATGGGAATAGAAGAAGAAAGGCTTCTCAAGCTGCAAGGAACCTCTACTCGTGCACAAAATTTCTCATACAATTCTCATTATGAAGAAGGTACACTTCCATCAAGTTTATTATGGCATGCTAGATTTGGACATTTGAACTATGACAGCGTCCACTAGTTGAAAAAAATGGTGTTGTTGGTTTGCCTACAATTCCTAGGAAACTTAAGCAACGTGATGCTTGCATTCTAGGAAAGCATAACAAACAGTCTTTTCATGATTCACATTCAAGAGCACATAGAAAACTTGAACTCATTCATTTAGATTTATGTGGTCCAATGCCTGTTCCTTCTGCAAATGGAAATAAATATATGATGACATTTATTGATGACTACACCATAATGTTGGGTTTATTTATTGACAAACAAATTTGATGCTTTTCAAACATTCAAGAACTTTCATAAATGGTTTGAAAATGATGCACAATCTCATATTGGGTCTATTCGCACTGATAATGGAAAAGAATACACATCAAATGAATTTGAAAACCATCTTCGCCAACATGGGATCAAACATCAAACAAATGTTCCTTATAATCCCCAACAGAATGGTGTAGCTGAAAGAATGAATAGGACAATCTTAAATATGGTACAATCCACGCTCTTCTTAAAAAATGTAAAGATAATGTTTTGGGCTGATGTTGTTCTATGTGCTACATATACAAAGAATAGATGTCCATCTAATGCTATTAGAAACAAGACTCCATATGAAATGTGGTATGGACATGTCCTTCGGTAAAGCATCTCAAGGTCTTTGGTTCCACCTATTATGCCTTGATACCAAAGTTACATAGAAACAAACTTGGTGCTAGAAGTCGTAAATGTATCTTCCTGGGGTATTTAAACACCTCCAAATCATATCGTCTCTCTGATGAAGTAAATAAAAAGTTTGTTGTATCTAGAGATGTAATTTTTATTGAATCATCCAAAGCTGACAATGTTGTTGAGTGGAAACTTGATCGCTTGGATAGATTCGCAAAAGCAAAATCATTTCAAAAATTTGATAATCAGATTCCACATCTTGAAGTGGGGATTCCTATACTAGATCAACATGTGGAATCTTCTTCTGAAGAACACTCTCCCCTGCATGAAACTCCAACAACGGATGATGCTTTAAGTGATGTGATTGACAGAATTGGGAGACTCAACCTTGATTCAGTCCCAAATCAATTAGCGGAGCAGCCTGGACCGTCTGATAAAGGTCTCCCAAAGTGGTTGACAAGGACACTTGAAAGTGTTCATCCTGATGAGGTTGGAAAGACAGGAACTAGAAATTCAAATCGGAAAAATGGAGGTGATGCAGATGACTCTAATTCACCTGTTGATATGGATGTTTCTTATGATTGTGAATTGAACTTGTCTACAGATTTTGAACCAACTTCCTTCAAAGAAGCTGCTTCTCATGATGAATGGAAAGAAGCGATGCAAAAGGAGTATGATGCCCTCACAAAGAATGGCACTTGGAAGCTGGTTGATCCTCCATTAGGAACCAAACTAATTGGCTGCAAGTGGGTCTACAAGAATAAGTATAAAGCTGATGGCTCACTTGACAAGCACAAAGCTAAGCTTGTGGCAAAAGGTTTTGCACAGAAGGAAGGGGTCGATTATGCGGAGACTTTTGCCCCCACAGCAAAATGGGCTACCATTCATACACTCTTTGCCCTAGCAGCTCAGAACAGTTGGAAAGTCCATCAAATGGATGTAAAAACTGCTTTCTTGAATAGAGATCTGAAAGAGAATGTTTTTATGTCCCAACTTGAAGGATTTGCTGTGAAAGGACATGAACATAAAGTATGCAAACTTGTGAAGTCCTTGTATGGCCTCAAACAAGCACCGCGAGCTTGGTATGAAAAACTAACTGAGCATCTTCTGAAACTCAATTTCAAACATTATGATCTTGATGATGCAACTTTATTTGTCAAGAAAGTTGGCAAAAAAGTTGTATATCTTGTGGTATATGTAGATGATCTTTTGATGACAAGGAATAATGAAAGCTACATTGCATCCACAAAGAAGGAATTGGAGAAAAGTTTTGAAACGACTGATTTGGGCTATGTTCATTACTATCTTGGTATTGAAGTAACCCAACATCCGAAGTCCATATTTCTTTCTCAAAAGAAATACATTGGAGATCGTTGAACAGGTTTGGCATGATAGAATGCAATCCCCTTACTACTCCAATGGAACAAAACTTAAAGCTCACATCTATTGAAGGAAAAGAATTTGAGGATGCAACAAATTATAGACAACTTGTAGGAAGTCTCAACTACCTAACTACTACCAGACTAGACATTTCTTTTGTTGTTGGAATCCTATCCAGGTTTATGCAAAAGCCTTGTGAGACATTGGTCTGCTGCAAAAAGAGTTCTAAGGTACTTGAAGGGAACTCAAGACTTTGGAATCAAGTATACACAGGTGGACGACTTCAGTTTGATTGGATACTCTGATTCAGACTTCGATGGAGAAAAATAAACTGGGGTATCTACTTCAGGATATGCTATGAGTCTTGGATCAGGAGCTATCTCCTAGAGATCACGTAAACAATCAGTTCTAACAGATTCCACAACAGAAGCAGAATACATGGCAGTAGCTGAAGCAACAAAAGAAATTGTGTGGCTCAGGAAAATTCTTGAAGATTTGCAGGTAAAACAAGTACAATAAACTCCACTCATGATTGACAATACCTCTGCAATAAAGTTGGCCAAGAACCCAAAGTTCCATGATCGAACGAAGCACATCAATACCAAATATCATCTGATTCGACATCATGTTGAGGCCAAAACAATCCATCTCCATCATTGTTCCACTAATGAGCAAATTGCCAACATCTTCACCAAAGCACTTGGAAGAGAAAAGCTTGAACGATTCATAATGATGCTTGGACTCACCAACATCCCTTCAGATTAAGGGGGGTAGTTTTGACACCTAATCATCAGGATTGGGTGAATAAATAAAATGAATGTAAATAAATAATAAGAGATACGAACAATCATCGGGAGATGAAGTGAACAGTCTCTCTCTTGTATATAATAAAGACCAACCTGAAGGAATAATATGAAATGATTTGTGTTGAGGAGTTACTGCCTGGTCTAACATTGGGAACATGTGTACTTGCACATCAATCCCAGGAAGAGCTCCTTGAGGATTGGGTCGTGTGCCAAAATGGTACCGCAGTTTTGTGGATGTTTCAAGATTATTGATAGGGTTGGAACGATAGCCTATCGACTTGCACTGCCTTTGACAATGAAAGTCCATGATGTTTTCCATGTGTCATTGCTTAAGAAGTATGTTAAAGATGTTGATAATTTCATTGACTGGTTTGTATTGCAAGTGGAGCTAGATGGATAATTCTAGTCGGAACCTCAATGTATATTGCAAAGAAATTTGCTCATTCTCTGGAACTGTGCAATCGAGCAGGTTAAAGTGTAGTGGAAGCACTTTGGGCCTGATGAAACTACATGGGAGATGGAGGATCATATGCGTGCTATGTATCTTTCTCTATTCACTAGTTGAGCGAATGTCCTTGATATATGTTTTGGTATATGTACATACATATATGGATGTAAATATCGCCATGATTTGTGTTATAAAGCTCCAATAAGTGGTATGGGTGTCATGATATTATGTTTTCATATTGATTTTCTTCTTAGTATGTTGATCATTGTAAATACTACATCGAGCTAAGTTATAGAGCTCCATGGTAAGTATGTTTTGATTACAACAGTCTTGTTGGTTGTAGGTGTCATTGAATATCGAGGAAGGTGTTCCCCTAAGGGGAAGAGTTCTGTAACATCCTTGGTGAAAATTCCATGTAATAAAAGTTAATAAAGGCAAAATAATAACCACAGTTATTGGACATTTATTCCAAGCTAGATGTTGGAAAAAACATTTTAGTGTGAGTTTTCATTTGGTTTATTATGGCTAAGGAAATTGACAAAGGCAATACCAAAGGCTTGGAAAGGAAAAGTGACATTAATTGGCATTTTATTTATGAAAATAATGGAAATTTGGAGAAAATGAAGGTGAAAGGTCACAGGTTGCATGTGAGGAGGAAAATGAAGGAAAATAATGGAAAATGAAAAAAGCAGAGGCAAAGGAAAGCAAGAATCAAGCAAGGAAGAGCAGGATCAAGCGACTACAACGAGAATTTTTTTTATTATTTTTTATTATTATTTTTATTTAAATTATATATATATATATATATATATATATATATATATATATATATATATTTTCAATGTTGGAGCTATCTCTCTATTCTCTCTCTCTCACAATCTTGGACATTTAGAGTTTTCTTGGAGAACTTCAACATTGGATCAAGAAAGAAATGGAGGCAAAGGAAAGAAAGAATCAAGCAAGGAAGAGCAAGATCAAGAGGCTACAACGACGTTCTTTGTGGGTATCGAGTTGCATGTATGATTTCCTTGCTAGTTTTAGCATGCATGGTTATGCATGTGTGTTATTAGTTCTCTTGTTGTCATTGTCATGGGTTCTTCTAGGTGTGACAATGTTTTTCAGCCTAGCCTTGCCATTTCCGGATAGTCATGGGTGATGGGTTCTCATGATTTTGGTTGAGTTGGATTTCGGATGGATTCGAAACTGAGTGAGGTGGTCTCTGAAAGAAATAACACATGGCCTAGTAACCCCTGAACTGTACTATGGGTTGCGGTAAATCCAAATTTTGTGTTGCCTTTGTGAGCCTGGGAATCCTCGACCAGTGAGTGGCGGGATACATAAAGCCTAGAGGTGGGTGCTCTCCGTCAAGCCTAGGAATCCTGAGATGGGATATACAGTAAATCCTAGAGGGTGGAGTCTTGGTTAGGGCCTAGTGATCTAGCATGAATTACGGTAAAGCCCAGATAATGGAGTCTCGGTTTGGGCCTAGTGATCTGTTGTGGATTGCGGTAAATCCTAGAGACTATTAGAGAGGAAAATTACTCACAATGTAGGTGGAGAAATCCGGTGGCATCCATGCTTGTTTATGGCTTAGTGATCTAGTGGAGATTATGGTAAATCACAATATGGCATGTTTATTGTTTATTTCCTACTCATCCAATGGGGATTACGGTAAATCCTGGTTCTATTGATGAAGGTGAGGTGGTTTAGCCTTAGGAAACCATGGTTGATTTTGTCGGTTTTGAGTCCCACATTCATGCTTGGAATATGGCACGGGGGTGATTGGATAAAATAAATATTTGGTTCAGCCAATCTATGGTCGAGTGATTCATGGAAGTCCCAAACCTAGTTGGATTTTGCATTCATTTATAAGAGTTCTTTCTTATTAGTATTTCATGAGTAAATGTACTGGTTTATATGTGGATTCTATGGTTGTTGTATCCTTATTATATATGTTGGTTATATGCTAGTTATGAGCATGTTTTATGACAACAATGATGTAATTCTCTCATCATGTTTTGATTTATAAATGAATGAACAATGAATATATGAAGTAATATATGATAATGCAACTAATGTGATGAGGCATCAATGCTTCTTGGTGATTCTCAGATAAGTATAAGACCTCTATGCTCATATATGTTATTATAACCCGTAGAATGCATATTTGTGACAAGTTTGACGAAATGTTTGTCATGACTAGTAGGGGTCTAGTAAGGTCTTTGATCAAGTATGTTATCAAAAGAATTTTCTTCATGTATTTTATGATTCTGGAAGTTTCATGAGTTTTTTGGCAGTGACTGGGTCTTAGCCCTAGAAAATAGCCTTAAATATGCAGTCGTTTGCATACCACTAGCAGAATAAGGCTACAGTCACACTCAGGCAGGTTCATGGGAGTGGCTGGGGCTCTCAGTTTCTTGAAAGGCTTGGCAAGGGAGCGACTAGGGCTCTAGGTCAGTTAAATATTGAGTTTCCTTAGGGGTTTGTCACCTAAAAGGGTGGGTTTCCTCCTTAAGGTTGTGTAGCATGTGCGTAAGGTCATATTGATTGTCTTTTCTTGGTTCCAATTCCTTAACTATACTTGGGGATTGAATCAGATCATAGTAGCCTCTCATCACATGTTTACCCCAGCAAACCGATTAACTTGGGTAAATGTAGGAGGAGGGTGTTACACTAACATCTTTGTTTCCACTTTTTAGATCTTTTGTGTAATTACTTATTGATCAATATGAATATAAGAAGAATTAAGCTAAGAATCATTAGATGTAATTATAAACTAAGAATACCTTGAAAAATCAGCATGGTATTAGAGCGTGGGTGAAAGAGAAACCTTGCCAAGTCAACTTTCTTTAAAGGAAAAAGAATCCATAGTCAATTGAACTCTATGTTAAAATGTATACCCTAGAAGTAATCAAATCTACCTTAAAACTGAGTTTCCATTTCCTTGAAAACCCTAGATAGGAGGCCTCAAAATAGGACCAAACTTCTCTTAAAGGTCATATCATGCTCAAAACTAAAGATAGTCCCTATAAGGAACAAATTGTTGCCATTCCTATATTTTTTATGAAGAAACCAAGTTATCTCTGTGAAAAAGTCCTATGATACTAATTTGCTAAAGACTCTAAAGGAAAGTAAGAAGAATAGTCATTCAATAAGGTCCGGTCAACGAAACAGAAGCTTGGTTGAAAAGTCTAAAATGTTGGGTTGTGTTATATTTTTTCCACGACTACTCTATATTAGGTGGGCAGACCTACCTATGGTTTTGTGCATGGATTTCGCACATGGTTTTGGGCATGATGGTTTTCGATCCATGGTATTTTGTAGCTATGCTCAAGGGAACTACGATTATGTTCTAATCCAGGGTTAATAGATTGCGGTTTATGGATGCTTCGACATGTATATATATGTATTGTAACATTGAAAGGAACATAATGAAATATCAGTCTGGTAGTCCCATTTTTGGATCTAGGGGAAAATCTCTGTGTATATTTGTTTTATGTTTTATGCTCTCGCCATTGTTTATTTTCTATTTTTAGAATTTGTATGCAGGTAATTTCTGTATGGGGTTAAAACCTACATTTGATATCAGAGTTGTTTTGGCTTCAAGGGGATGCCTTTGCTACTGAGGGGTTTTTGTTCGGGCCTGTGGTAGACCCTATTCAATGGGAGATTTGCGGGCTGATTCTTGTGGTGAATGAAGATGTTGAGCAGTGGAAAGATATAGATTGATAAATTTAATGGACAGAGTTTTGAGTTGTGGAAACTCAAGATGGAGGATCTGTTGGTGGATAAAGATCAGTGGATCACGGTAGATGCGGGTACTAAACCGACAACCATGTCAGCTAAAGTCTGGGAAAAGTTGGATTGGAAGGAAAAAGCACAATACGATTATGTGTCTCATATTCAATATTGTTGAATGTATCAAGGGAAGCTTCGGGGAAGGATTTTTGGGACAAGCTATGGAATTTGTACCAATCTAAGTCTCTGGTGAATAAATTGTTCCTACGGAAAAAGCTGTATAACCTGAGGATGGAAGATGAAGACTTGATGACAGAGAATTTAAATGCATTTAATACTGTGGTAAGCCAGTTATTATCTGTTGGTATTAAAATTTTAGATGAAGATAAGTGCATCAGTTTGTTGTGTTCTCTACCAGATTCATGAGATAGTCTGGTTGTTGAAATAGGTAGCAATGCAACTGCCTTGCAGTTTGATGATAGTCTCATCCTTGTTGTCGGAGGAGATGAGACGGAAAAATATGGAGGGCCATAATTGTGATGCCTTGTCTGTACAAGGATGGTCCCAGAACAAAAACAAAAATAATCCCTCAAGGGGGAGATCTAAATCTAGAGGGAGATCTAAATATCCAGGAAAACCTGTAAAGGTGTGCTAGAAATGCGGAAAGGAAGGGCTCTTAAAAAGGGACTGTAAATCTAAAGCTCCTGAGAAAGGAAAGGGATCTGATGATGCTCCTTCTGTGAAGAGGCAAAAACCACCTCACATGAAAGTGGGGATGTGTACTTGGCTTCTTCTTCAAGTACACATGTAGATCATGAGGCATGGTTGGTTGGATCACGTGCATCCTTTCACTTCACTCCCCATAGAAAGTGGTTTTGTGAGTATGAGAAATATGATGGTGGTGATGTCTTCTTAGGGGATGACAGGAAGGATAGAATCGTTGGTTGCGGAAAATTCAAGTTGAAGTTGCAAGGTGGAAGGATTAGAACACTTTTGGGTGTTTTGCATATTCCTGCATTGGCCATAAATCTAATTTCTATAAGCAAGTTGTATGATGCAGGTGTAAAAACAGTGTTAGAGAAAGATACCTGCAAGATGGTTCAGGGAGCATTGGTATTGATGTGGGGAGTTCGGATTGGAACTCTATACAAGATTCAAGGTAGCATTGTTATTGATGGGTGAAATAGTTTTGTGGTTCCTGAAAGTGGAGAAGATAATCTAGTGGTCTCTTGAGAAAATACCATGTTATGGCATCAAAGGCTTGGACATATTGGAGAGAAGGGCCTTTGAATACTTCATGGTAATGGTATGGTAGAAGATATGTCTAAAGCATCAAAGGCTTGGACATATTGGAGAGAAGGGCCTTTGAATACTTCATGGTAATGGTATGGTAGAAGATATGTCTAATAGATCTTTGGATTTTGATTTCTGTGAAATTGTGTATATGGGAAGCAAAATCGGGTGAGTTTACCCTCTGGTGATAAGAGGGCGAAGCAAATATTAGAGCTTGATGTTGATCAGTGGTTGTCATTGATGTCAACCCAAGCAGCGCCAAGGGCTACCTCGATATTGCAAGGAAATTTTGAATTGGAAACTCATATTATTTTGCATCAAATACCTTCTCAATGGATTCTACTCGTTGAGATGTTTCCGTTGATATATGTTATGCCTCCCAGTCCTTCAGGGTTTGAGAGTTATTTGTGTTTGAAGTTAGTAACCCCAGTTAGTGGGCTAAAACCCTATGGGGTTGTGGCATGGCACTCATAATTGGTTGTGGTCATTAACTAGTCAATAATAAATAATATTTTTTTCTCCTAAAATCTCTCCAACGTTCACCTGTTGAGGACCCTCTCAACTCAAGACATTCATATAAATAATGATCCTCATATCCTCCTCTTGTAGGGCTTTTGTGGCTTCAAATAGGTCATCATGAATTTTCACTATAAACATTTTTATGTGAAGCTTCAAAACCTGAAATTAAAACCCATTTGAGCCAAAATCTTTCTGAATCTTGCGACCAAATTTTAGATCCCGAGTCTCTATATTTTCGGAGATATGATCTGAGGAAGTTAGGGTTTTTGTAGGCTCCTGAATTCCATGTCACACAGGTGTCGTTGGGAAAATCGTCATAACTATCTCCCTAAGCATTGGATTCAAATTTCGTAGATAGTCACAGAAAGAGGATTGGCTGTAGTTTTTTGAGTAGAAGTTTCAGGGCCTAAGGTCTCAACAGTGACACGTGGAACTTCATACAAGTTTTCTCTACTGAACCAGGATATAATCAGGTCATCGTGGGAGATTGGACATAACTCTTTCTTGATGAATCCAATCATGATCAGACCTGTGGGGTTGCAAATAGGACTCGGAGGGCTACCACAGGATGAAATTACATAGATGCAACAGATTCAATATCGAGCTCCTAGAAGGCAAGAAAAACATGAACTCAAGGATCACTACAGTAAGGACCACACATCAACAGTCAAGGGTAAGTCTCCTACAACAAGGTATGTATGATTAGTGTTTACATTTGAATTTTGAGTATCATATCTGACATATGTTTTTGCAGGACAACGTAAGTATACACAGTGTCTCGGTTATATCTCTATGTCTCTATATGTCACAATTAGTTTTTTGGATGTCTTATTCTTGATAAGACACATTTTATGCTACATATTCTTGATACTACACCAAGTTTTTGAAATCAATATGATGTTGTAAGTTCATGTTACTTATCTTGTCATAGTTTATGGAATGGTCTCTATTGTTGTACCTAGAACTTTGTCCATCACAAGTCTAGGGTCTGTCATCAGTTTTTATTGTATATAGCTTCAGGGTAGTTTTGGATATAGTCTTGCATAGAGTCCAGGTATATATCAAGAGGCGGAGTATTTTTCTACTACTGCAACAAGTCAACAACAAAAGTGACAAGCACACTTTAGGTACACATTGTAATTTTAATTTGTATTTATTCATTATTATGCACTTACATGTGTTTTGCAGGTAGAGGTAAGTTGAAGGGTATTTTGTTTTATTTTGGGATTGGTTTCGTCAGGCAAATTTTGCATGCAAGTAGAAGAAGATTCAAGTACAACTTCAAGAAAGAATTCAAGAGCTGAAGTAAAAAATCAAAGGAGGCATTGCAGTGGGACATCCTTTGAAGAAATGACAACCATTTTCATATTGTGAAGAAGTATCAAGGCCAATAGTCAACGGGACATCATTTGAAGACATGACAACCATCTGCATATTGTGAAGAAGTGTCAAGGCCAAGAGTCATCATTGTAAAGTTGTAAAAGAGTCACTTGTAAAAGTGTCATCATTGGAAGAGTCGTTATTGTAAAAGAGTCAATCTTCCTAGAGTTGAAAAGACATTATTGGGAGGTATAGAAATCTTTGTTGGGATGATGTCTTGGTTGGGTTGCAGGTCATAGTGTGATTGTGTGTTTGGTCAAAATCATTGTAAATAATATTGTATTGTGGATCATTGTCCTTGGTATAGGAATGCACACTCTTGTCTCATTTCAGTCATTATAGGGTGGTAGGGAGGTGCTAGGCTGGTCCATGAAGTCGCCTACAGGTTGGAGCCTGTCCACACTTCAAGCCGGTAGGTTGGTCTAGGATGATGGGGAATCCATTCAGTTGAATACTGAAGAAACCAGGGCATTGGGGTGTCCTTCCAGTGGGATATGGAGAAGAATGCTTTTGTAGAATTCTAGGAAGTTGTTGCTTTCATTTTAGTTGGGGTTGAAGATTAAATAATTTATTAGAAAAGCGTTCTGTGGATTTTGACTCGGAGGGGGTTTTCCACCTAAACCTTTTGTGCCTACTGTGTTTTTTTATTTACTGTTATTACTGCATAAACATTAATAATAATTGAGGATTAACTAATTCTCTGAAAATATTTAAAAGTGCTAATTGCTAAGGAATACTGATTCACCCCCTAGTATTTCTGACAATTGGTATCAGAGCTTGGTTCCTTCAATAGCAGTTTAACAAATGGAAGGCGATCATGGAGTATACTAATAATAGTGTTCCTTTGTTCAATGGAAATAACTATGCACTTTGGAGTGGAAGAATGCAGGTTCATTTGTTGGGACAAGGATAAGAAGTATGGGAAATCATTGACAGAGGCTTCACACCGACCGAGGATGAACAAGGTAAGAAAAATATGTTGTATGATGCAAAGGCTAAATATCTTATTATCAGTGGGCTTACCGAATATGTTTATCTTAAGGATTGAGTTGCAAAACTACTAAATAGGTATGGGGCAAGCTTGAAAACATATATGCAGGTGACTCAAAGGTGAAAGAAGAAAAGCTTCAAATTTTCAGGGAAAATTTTGAGCAACTCAAAATGAGGGAAGATGAAGATATTGTTGCATACTTTCAGCGTGTTGATGAAACAAAAAATACATTGGAATTTTTGGGAGAACTCGTTGAAACAAAAATTGTTGTCCATAAGATCCTTAGAACCTCACCAGCAAGATTTAACCCTAAGGTATTTGTCTTGGAAGATAGATCGAATCTGACCAATCTTAGCATAGATGAATTGCATGGAATTCTTACAGCATATGAAATAAGGATTGAAGAAGAGGATGGCACATCTCACATAGAAACAACATTTGTCGCATCCTAGAAGAATAGTAAGGACAAACAGACTCCGAAAGAAAAAACTTGCAATTGTAAGGATGAGGAAAAGGAAGAAGATGAAGACAAATTATCAGATAAAGAGTTTGCCTATTTCACGCAGAAAAATGAGAACAGGTATGGGAAAATTCAAAGGTAAACGTCCATTAATATCTTTTGATTGTGGTGAGGTTGGGAATTTTGCAGCCAAATGACCTCACAAAAATGAAGTTGTTACGAAAGGAAAGAAAATTCTTAGGAAGTTCAACAAGCAAGGCAAGAAGAAATGGTTTAAGAAAAGTTTCTTCTCCAAAGAAGATAGGTCCTTATCCGAAGAAGACAATGAAAATGAAGAAGAATCCAATGGAAGAGTATGGTTTATGTCCAAGCATAATAAGCAAGAGGCACCTGATGAAGAAGGAGACGAAGAAGAAGAAATGACTAAGGTTGAATTTCAAAACGAAGTGATCAGGGTTATCAAAGAGCTCAAGGTCGAGAAGAAGCATGTCAACACTCTTGAAGACAAATTAAAGACAGAAAGGGAATAGGTCCTAAATCTTAAAATCAAGGTTGAAGAATACAAATGAATTGAAGAATCGCTCAGGAAAGAATTAAAGGAAAGAAACAAGGAAAGAGAAGCATTGGAAGCTGAAATCGTTTCTTTACGAAAGGAAGTAAAAAATGGAAAAACTCTTCAAAACTATGCCAACAGCTCAAAGACTTTGGACGAACTCATCAACAACCAACGATCATGCAGTGACAAGACTGGTCTTGGTTACAAAGAAAAATTTGAAAAGGAGTCAAGTCCTTCTATGACAACTAAAGAAGATGGATATGCAAAATCTACCAAGCAGGTAGATCTCCCAGCTAGATCGAGAGATCAAGACTCACAGGAAGAACCTTGGAAGACAATTCCTCGAAGAAGATTTCCTCCTAGGTATCAACCTATCTTTTATGGTCATTGTTATTCATGTGCTAACTATGGACATATGGCTAGGGATTGTGAAGTTTTTGATAGGTACAATCATTATCTGAAAAACCCTAGAAGCAAGTTTATAGGATCTCGAGACATGCTCCACGATGATTTTGTTAGAAGAGAATACATGCTAGATCGGACAAACATTGAATGTTTCAAATGCCATAACTATGGCCATAGCGCTCGTGATTGCAGATATCATATGGAATCACCTATGGACAACATTGAATGCTTCAAGTGTCATAACTCTGGGCACATGGCTCGAGATTGCAGGAATAAGAAGGTCTAGAAAAGGAAACAGGTACAGGAAGACAAAGCAGATAACAAGGTTTTAGTAGTTATGCTTTCAGGATTTGTAAAAGCAATAGGTCATGAGGAATTAGCAATTGCTTCAGATAATGATTCAAGTCAAGATAGATCGTTAGGTGACTCACTATTTTGAACAATATGGATTGTTGACTCCTTAATGTTTGTAGAGGAGGAATCTATGCGGCAGCATATGGCACAAGTCTACGATTGACAGGAAGGTAGTTTGAACAAGATGGAAGTCGGTTCAAGGGGAGCAAAATAGTTGAAGGATTACAGGTTACTAGGAACAAGGCAAGGTTAGTCTGCAAAGGATATCCATAGGTTGAAGGAATCTATTTTGAAGAAACATTTGTTCTCGTTGCCAGAATGGAAGCTATTATGATGTTTCTCGCTTATGATTGCTCAAGAAAAATCAAGGTCTACCAAATGGATGTTAGGTTAGCTTTTCTAAATGGTGAATTGGAGGAAGAAGTTTACATTGAACAACCCGAAGGTTTTCTGCTCTCTGAAAAAGAAGACTACATCTGTAGATTAAAGAAGGCTCTGTATGGTCTCAAGAAAGCTCCTAGGGCTTGGTATGCTTGTCTTGGTGGATATATACATCAATCGGGATTCAAGAAAGGAAGTCTTGACAACAATATTTACATGAAAGTGGTTCGAGATAACCTAACAATTATCAAATTATATGTGGATGATATAATCTTTGGAAGCAGTGATGACATATTAAGTAAATACTTTGCCACAAAAATGCAAAGTGAATTTGAAATGTCTATGATTGGCGAACTGACATACTTTTTAGGGCTTTAGATTTCTCAGCAGGATAAAGGAATATTCATATATCAAACCAAGTACATCAAGAAATGCTCAAGAAATTCCAGATGGAATATTGCAAGCCAGTCCTTACCCCCATGGTAACATGTTGCAATTTAAGCTTAGAAAATTCGTCAAAGGATGTGGACCAAAGGTTGTATAGATCCATGATTGGTAGTCTCTTATATGTGACAGCCTCCTGGCCTAATGTGATGTAGGAAGTTGGACAAGTAGCAAGATTCCAAGCAGCACCAAAGGAATCTCATATTATTACCGTCAAAAGAATTCCTCGGTATCTTAAGGGCACAATGGAATATGGTCTATGGTATCCCAATGGAAATGATCTGGTCATCCAAGATTATATAGATGAAGATTGGGCAGGAAGTGTTGATGATCGTAAGAGTACCAATTGAGAAGAATTCTATCTAGGTGGTTGTCTTGTCTCATGGTTAAGTAAAAAGCAGTCTTCAATCTCGTTATCCACAACAGAAGCAAAATATGTCGCAGCAACAACTTGTTGTACCCAAGTTCTTTGGATGAAGCAAAATTTGTAAGATCTTCAATTCAATTTCGATGAGCCTATTCCCATCTTTTGTGATAACACCAGCGCCATCAGTATCTCCAAGAGTCTTGTGATTCATTCCAAAACAAAGCACATTCTGATTAAATATCATTTCATTAGAGAGAAGGTCCCTAACAAGAATATCAAGCTTGAATATGTTGGCACAAAGGAACACATTTCTGGCACATTTACCAAACCATTACCTCATGAAGCATTTGAGTATCTTTGCCAAAAGCTTGGGATTCTCACAAGTTTTCATTAGACTCTTTCTCTTATCTACTCGAGTAGAAAGGGGGAGTGGAGGTGTGTATAGGTCCACAGGATGGTTGTTTGTCAGGGAGAGTTACCCTTCACCATTAATGACAAAGGGGGAGGGAAGGTAGTAGGAAGAGGTGTCAGGATCGTAGGGGGAGTACTTGTGTTGCCATTAATACCAAAGGGGGAGATTGTTGATCAATAGTAGTCATTGATGTCAACCCAAGCAACAGCAGGGACTACCTTGATCTTGCAAGGGAATTTTGACTTTACGAATCATATTATTTTGTGTCAAAGATATTCTCGATGGATTCTACTTGTCGAGATGTTTCCATTGATATATGGTACGCCTCCCAGTTCTTCACAGTTTGAGAGTTGTTTGTGTTTGAAGTTAGTAACCCCAGTTAGTGGGATAAAACCCTATGGGGTTGTGGCATGGCACTCATAAGTGGTTGTGGTAATTGAATAGTCAATAATTAATAATATTTTTTGTCTCCTAAAATCCCTCCAATGTTCACCTGTTGAGGATCCTCTCAACTCAAGACATCATATCCTCCTCTTGTAGGGATTTTGTGGCTTCAAACAGGTGATCGTGGAATTTTCGCTATAATTTTTTATTTCTATATATATATATATATATATATATATATATATATATATATATATATATATTTATTATTATTATTATTATTATTTTTGAGAAGATTCAGAAGTTGAAATTAAAACCCATTTGATCTGAAACCTTGATGAACCTCGTGATAGAATTTTAGGTCCTGGTTTGCTATATTTTAGGAGATATGATCTGCGTAAGTTAGGTTTTTTGCAGGCTCCCGAATTCCATGTCAAACAGGCAACGTTGGGAAAATCGTCATAACTTTCTCGCTAAGCATTGGATTCAAATTTCATAAATAGTCATAGAAAGAGGGCGGGATTTGGTTTGTTGAGTAGCATTTTCAGGGCTGAAGGTCACAACAATGACACGTGGCACTTCGTACAAGTTCAGTCTACTGAACCAAGCTATGATCAGGTCATCATGGGAGATTGGACATACCGCTTCCTTAAAGAATCCAATCTTGATTATACATGTGGGGTTACAAAGAGGACTTAGAGGGCTACCACAAGACGAAATTTAAGACCCTAGAGATCCAAAATTACATAGATACAACAGATTCAATATCGAGCTCCTAGAAGGCAATAAAAACATGCACCAAGTTTGCTAAATCAATATGATGTTGTAAGTTCATGTTACTTGTCTTGTAATAGTTTACAAAATATTCTCTATTGTTGTACTTAGAACTTGGTCCATCACAAGTCTAGGGTTTGTCTTCAGTTTTTATTGTATATATCTTTAGGTCAGTTTTGGATATAGTCTTGCATAGAGTCCAGGCCTATATCAAGAGTGGGAGTCTTTTTCTACTTCTGCAACTAGTCAACAACAAAAGTGACAAGCACACTTCAGGTACGCATTGTAATTTTAATTTGTATTTATTCATTATTATGCACTTACGTGTTTTGCAGGCAGAGGTAATTTGAAGGTATTTTGTTTTGTTTTGGGATTGGTTTCACCAAGAAAATTTTGCATGCAGGTAGAAGAAGATTCAAGTACAACTTCAAGCAAGAATTCAAGCGTTGAAGTATCAAATCAAAGGAGGCATTGCAGCGGGACATCCTTTGAATACATGACAACCATCTGCATATTGTGAAGAAGTATCAAGGCCAAGAGTCATCGGGACATCCTTTGAGGACATGATAGCCATCTGCATATTTTGAAGAAGTTTCAAGGGCAAGAGTCATCATTATAAAGTTGTAAAAGAGTCATTTTTAAAAGTTTCATCATTAGAAGAGTCATTATTGTAAAAGGGTCAATCTCCCTAGAGTTAAAAAGGCATTATTGGAAGGTATAGGAGTCTTTGTTGGGATGATGTCTTGGTTGGGTTGCAGGTCATAGTGTGATTGGGTGTTCGGTCAAAATCATTGTAAATCATATTGTATTGTGGATCGTTTTCCCTGGTACGGGAATCCACACTGTTGTCTCATTTCAGTCATTATAGGGTGGCAGGGAGGTGCTAGGCTGGTATATGAAGTTGCTTATAGGTTGGAGCCTATGAACACTTCAGGGTGGTAGGTTGGTCTAGGATGTTGGGGCATCCATTCAGTTGAATACTGAAGATACCAGGGTGTTGGGGTGTCCTTCCAGTGGGAGCTGGGGAAGAATGTTTTTCTAGAATTCTAGAAAGTTGTTGCTTTCATTTCAGTTGGGGCTAAAGATTAAAGAATTTATTAGAAAAACGTTCGGTGATTTTTGACTCATAGGGGGTTTTCCACCTAAAAATTTGTGCCTACTGTGTTCTTTTATTTACTGTTATTACTGCATAAACATTAATAATAATTGAGGATTAACTAATGCTTTGAAAATATTTAAAAGTGCTAATTTCTAAGGAATACTGATTCAACCCCCTCTTAGTATTTCCAACACTTGAGCACAGTGATGTGTTTGGACCTGTGTCGATTCCATCACTAGGAAAGTCTGTGTACTATGTATCATTTATAGATTAATTCTCAAGGAATACATGGATATATTTCCTCAAGAAGAAATCTGAAGTCTTTAACAAGTTTAAAGAATTTAAGGCTTTGGTGGAAAACTAGACAGAGAAGAAGATAAAGGTGTTGATGACAGATAACGGTGGAGATTTTTGCATGAAGGAATTTGAAGAGTTCGAAACGTGGTATAGCACAAGAGAAGACTACTCCATAATGGAGTTGTAGAAAGAATGAACAAGACGTTGATGGAAAGGGCAAGAAGCATGCTCAGTGGTGTCGGGTTAGGACAAGAATTCTAGGCAGAGGCAATGGAGACTGCATGTTACCTGGTCAATATATCACCTTCATCATAGTTGGAGGATAAGACTCCACAAGAGGTATAGACTAGTAAGAAACCTTCTCTTTCAAATCTGAGGGTATTTAGATGTGATGCATATGTACATGTTCCAAAAGAGAAAATAATAAAGTTGGATAGTAAATATGAAAGTGCATCTTTATTGGGTATAAGGATGGTTTAAAAGGTTATAAGCTTTGGAACCCAGAAAGAAGGAAGGTTGTGTACAACTGAGATGTGGTGTTTAGAGAGTTGAAAACTATTATTAAACATGAATTCCTACCAAAGGAACCTGAGAAGATAGAGTTTGAGCTAAAGGAGGAAGAATCAAACTCTACAACAGAAGAGGAATCAGAAGATGAAGAGCCACAAAATCCGGTTGTGAGAAGATTAGTTCAAGAAAGAAGGCAGCCAGAAAGGTATAGTCCATCTGCTTTCTATTCAAATTTTTCTTTATCTATTATTGATGATGATCCCAGAACTGTGAGGGAAGAAATAGATTCAGAGGATGGAAAACTCTGGAAAGAGGCCATGGTTGATGAAATGGAATCTTTGCACAAAAATGAGGCTTGGGATCTGGTGGAGTTACTAGTTGGAGGGAAACCCATTGGCAGCAAATGGGTGTTTATGAAGAAGATGAATGCAGAAGGAAAGGTGGAGAAATACAAAGCTCAGTTGGTAGAAAAAGGTTATTCCTAGGTGTCGGGAATTCATTCTGGTGATATTTTTTCTCCTGTTTCCAAGGTAGCTTCTATTAGATTACTTTTATATGTTGTTGCTGCTTTTGATTTTGAGGTAGAACAGATGGATGTGAAGACAACATTTATTCACGGGGATCTAGAAGAAGAGATGTACATGAAGCAACTTGAAGGCTTTGTGGTGAAGGGTAAGAAAGAACTGGTATGTAAGTTAAAAAGTCTTTGTATGGGTTAAAACAATCACCAAGGATGTGGTATCAGAACTTTGATACATTTACACGGGGACTTGGCTTCACGAGAAGCAAAGAAGATCATTGTGTGTATTTTAAATTAATTGGTGACCGTGTTATTTATCTGATCTTGTATGTGGATGATATGTTGTTGGTTGGAAATGACAAATAAATTATCCAGGATTTGAAGACCCAATTGTCCTCCAAATTCAACATGAAAGGTATTGGTGCTGCAAACTAAATTTTGGGCATGGAAATTAAACGAGATTGGGCAAAGAGGAAGCTTTGGTTAAACCAGAGGAAGTATGTTGAGATAATACTGTAGATGTTTAATATGCAGGATAGTAAATCGGTGAAGGTTCCTATTCCTGTTGGTGCAAAGTTATCTGCTGAACAATGTCCCAAGACACAAGAAGAGGAAGAGGAAATGTACCATGTCCAATATGCAAGTGCAGTTGGTAGCCTAATCAGGGAAAATTTTAAGAACCACCCTAAATTTATATGTATAATAAATGGGCTAATCCCCATGATACATAGGAAAAATGGGAGGCGATTTTATCAATAATATAATATGTATATATAATTTTTTTGGCGAATCTCTCACCAGATTATATTATCTTGTACAGTGATGGAGAATCTTTCACTGAATTATAAAATATTGTAAGATCTTGGCAAATATTTTACTGAATAATAAAACATTGTGAAGTCTTGGTGAATGTTTTGTTAAAGTATGAAACCATATATGATAATAAGAAAACATATTCATTAAACTGTAATATACCAACATACATGTTTGGAAAAAAGAAACATAATTTTCTCTTCCTACAAACAATGTTCCAAGTTTCAGTGGCCGTGTTTGTCAAGGTTCTTACAATACACTCTTTCATATCCTTCTATTAGTTTTGATAATATTCCACAAAAAAGTTCTTGTAGGTGTTGATATTGACAACAAGTTCTGTCAAGGTAGGAGAGATTAATCTTTTCTCTATAACTTTTCTCAAGCTACCACTTTTTTCAAGTTATCAAATTTCTTCCTTATTCCATAGACTCCAACTACGAGATAAAAAAAACACAACAAGTTTGTTTACCCCAACACGCCAACAAGTAGCAAGCCCCAACTATATTATGTAAGAAAGTATTAGGTATCCCAAAGGCGAGATCTAATTGAAAGAAGTGACCATTGTGAGAATCCTTCCAATCAATATATGAATATATAAATGTAGATTTATTATTATTTTAATTGGAAATCTTCAATTAAATAATAAAATTTAATTACGTCTCTCCCAATCTAAATTGCTTATTAGCATAATTCACTACCCTCATAGGTCTCACATTTTTTAACAGCATTGTAACATGTAGATTAATTTCCTTTTTGGTGAACAATCTCCACCTTTTAGGAAAATATGGTGCAGTGGCTCCAACCCCTACAGATCATTAGGACAAACTAAGAATAGCACAGAAGATGAAAGGTTGTATAAACCAGCTTATTTTTCATACAACTAATCCAACATCAGTACCTAAACTTTTTCACGAAGATACCATATTGAGAATGTTTGAAAAATGGTGAGAAATCTTCTACGAGGGTGATGCGGAAAGAGTGATAAGGTTTCATTGTTTTGAACTTTTTTTGTTAAATTAGAAAAAGTTAAAAACCAATATTAATGGAGATATTGGTATTTTTTACTAAATTTTGTGAAGTGACTAAATGTAGCTTTAACCATTCACCTTAAGATGTTTTTACAATATAATTTCCTAAGTCTATTTAATATCTTCATTATCATAAAAAACAACCTATATCCATCTTAACTCCACATCTACCACTCTTAGGGGGATGAAATCTATTTATCCCTCTGAGCACTTGGTAGACCCACAATTAAGATGTATCTAAGATGATAGAATTTCCCCTTTAAATAGTCTATGCTCAAATGAATACCATGGTATTACCATGGGTCAATACCATGGGTTATCATAAACTTGGAGATTAAAAATTACTATTAGTAATTTATAAAAATTAATAAAATTAATATTTTATTTTTATTTTATTTTTTATTTTAACCAAGTTAAAATGTTTAACATACATTAAATTACAACATCCATTTTTACTCTTGATCCACCAAGCCCCGAGAGGATCAAATATTTTTCACTCTATGCTAGTTTGCATATCACGATATTGGATCCCTCTTGGGGCTTAGTAGATCTAGAATAAAGATGGATCTATGCTGGTTTAATTCCCCCATTTAAATAGGCTACGTTCCACGTGAATACCATGGGTCAATACCATGTGCCATTTTTATTTTTATTAATACTAATATTAGGGTTATAATGTTTTTTGCATGGTATTAATAATAATCTAGCCCGTGGTATTTGGCCCATAGTATTTTGCCCATAGGTTTCACCTAAATATAACGCATTTTTTGAGTGTTCGTAAATATAAGGTGACTTATGGAGTAAATATAAATAAATGTTTTATTTGTTTACCATACCTCTCGTTTATTTATATTTTTATTAATTTACCATACCTCTTTTACAAATATGGTATTTGGCCCATAGGATTCACTTAAATAAAACCTGTTTTTTGAGTCTTCATAAATAGAAAGAGGGTTATGGACTAAATATAAAAAGAAGTTTTATCTAGTTTATTTATATTTTTATTTATTTACCATACCTCCACTTTATTTATATTTTTATTTGTTTACACCCTTGCATGTATATAAAGTGACTTATGGAGTAAATATAAAAAATGTTTTATTTATTTACCTTACCTCTCATTTATTTATATTTTTATTAATTTACCATACCTCTTTTATAAATATGGTATTTGGCCCATAGGATTCACTTAAATAAAACCTATTCTTGAAAATTAGGGTGAATGGAAGGTCGTAACTCTTAATTTCAAGGGCTAAATTTACCTTTTTTACCCTCTCCCTTAAAATAAGGTGGGCTATTTGAGGCGATTTGTAAAAATGTACTATGATACAAAATATTCGCCCACTAACAATTTAAAAACCCTTAATTTCGCCTAAGGGCGAATATTCGCCCCTGAAATTTTCCATGAGCCTGATGTATGAAGTGGTCTGTACTAGACCAAACATTGCACATGCAATTGGAGTATTGAGCAGGTTTATGTCAAAACTAGGGAAGGAGCATTGGACAATAGTGAAGCGGTTTTTCAGGTATTTTCGTGGCACTAGTGATTATGGTTTGTGTTACCAAGGAAGACTAGGACTGGACAGAGTTTTGGACATTCGTGGCTTTATTGATGTAGACTGGGCTGGATATCTGGATCAGAGAAGATCTACAAGTGGGTATGTGTTTAACCTATTTGGAGGTGCAGTCAGTTGGATGAGTAAGAGATAGTCTGTAGTGGCACTTTCAACTACAGAGGAAGAATACATGGCAGCCACTCATGCAAGCAAGGAAGTAGTTTGGTTACAGAGATTGTGTTCAAGTATGGGGTTAGTACAATGATCTATAAGGATACACTGTGATAGCCAAAGTGAAATTTTCTTGGCAAAGAACCCTGCTTATCATTCAAAGACAAAGCACATTGATGTTTAGTATCAATTTTTGAGGGATATGGTTGAGGAAAAAAAGGTGTTGCTAGTAAAGATGGACACTTTGAAGAATACTGCAGATGCATTGACAAAGTCTGTGAGCACTGAGAAGTTCTGTTGGTGTAGAGAAACAATGGGCATTGCAGGGCTGGATCAATGACTAAGCTCTTATGTGGAAAGAAAACAACAAGTGGGAGAATGTTGGGTTGTGTTATATTCTTTCCATGACTACCCCATGCGTGAGGGGCTCATAAGGGGGGGTATGTAGGGGGGTGGTATCCCCCTACATGGGGTTTAGGGCAGTGCCCTGGGAATTTTTTTTGACCCTATATTAGGTGGGCGAACCTACCTATGGTTTTTTGCATGGATTTCACACATGGTTTTGGGCACGATGGTTTTCATTCCATGGTATTCTATAGATACGGTCAAGGGAACTACGATTATGTTCTAATATAGGGTTAATGGATTAGGGTTTATGGATGCTTCGACATGTACATATATGTGTATTGTAACATTGAAAGGAACATAATGAAAAATAAATCTGGTGGTCCCGGTTTTGGGATCTAGGGGGGGAATTTTCTGTGTATATCTATTTTATGTTTTATGTTCTCGCCATTATTTATTTTCTGTTTTTAGAATTCATGTGCAGTTAATTTCTATATGGGGTTAAAATCTACACAAAAGACCTTTCCTTAGGTACTACAAACTTGAAATATCAAGTACCTTGTAGTCAAATTTCTTGGCTTGTGATACTGAGAAGGAAAATTTTATGTTCATAATACGTTCCATTTTCTGCGTAGTATTATCCATGTTTTGCAAAGTTGTTGGCTTGATTTATGATTTATGATCTCGCATAAAGAAGGCTCAGTGGGGACTGAATACTATGTTTTGAAAGAGACACATTACAAAGATTTTAAATAAGTCTTATCTAGACATTCAAGCTCCATCCATCTTTCTTTAAATATCTTCCTCCTCTTCACTATATGTGATGTCTTCAACATTGACTCAGATTGGATAAAAAGAAACCTACATTTGTTTTTGAGTGCCATATAACATTCAAGGAATCATGTGTTTCATGCCAGGACTAAGGACTTACTGCTGATGCATCACAATTTCATTCTAAAGAAATCATAGCAACACATTGAGTTGACTTGTATTTCAATTGAGGATTAGATGGCCAACATTTTTATTGCATCTTATCCTCAAAATAAGCACCCAAATTTATGAATCGCAATGGAAAGTTTCATGGCTGGAAAGTAATTTCAAAAATCACATGTCTATGACACTTGAAGACCAGTGGAGGAAGATGTTTATGAAGGTTATTGAAATACCATTATTCCATCTTCTGATGACAACTTACTCTCACTGAAAAATCGTTCATCTTCATATTTAAAGATACTCATGAACCATAAAAATATATTGTAAGGTAGTTATCTCTCAACCAATAAATGTTCACCTGTTGTAGAATATTTCAAGAAGAAAAATAATCACAATGTTTGAATTTGGACTATGGTCCAAAGCTCTATAAGGCCTTTCAAAAAAATAAGTTCTACTAAGGGATATGGAGCAAGTGTCTTTTGGTATTCTAAAGCATGATTAAAAGGTATATGCTTAAAAGAAGTTGTAGAGATCTAATACTCTAATGCCATATACTTATACCTTTGTAATAAAGGGTTCTTGTCAAGAATGTAAAAGATGCCTTGCATTGTATTTTTGAGATTATGATTATATTGGCTAAGATATATTTTTGATATTAGGATTCCATTGCTTGAGTCTAGTTGTTGCTATAACAGATTAGTATATGGCAGAGTTTTTTTCTTCAAAGTATTTTAGATATGATACTCAAAAGATGTTATGAGATTCACAACAAGATATTGGACTTACAAAATGTATCAATAATATTTTGAAGTCTTAGGGCTTGTAAACCCTAGAAGACAAGAAGTTTTGAAAAGCACTAAGGTTAGTGGATAAAACCCTAGATCTAGAACTAGATTGATGTTTTCACTGAAAGAACAAACCCTAACTCATGCAAGGAAGGAATGAAAGTAGTTGATTATGAGGACGAGGATGATGAGTTTTCAAGATGGATATGTGTTCGGGTGCTCAAAATTAGGCTCAAAACTCAAAGTGTCAAAATCTTGATAAACTTAACTTCAGATCTAAGAGCTCGTCATTCTGATTCTAATGGTGTGTACGACACTAGAATCCGAGCTCGTATGAAGAACTTAAAGCAAGTCAAAGTTCAGTTTTGACTTGGAAATATGGAAGGAAAATATGATCTGGCAAGGTCCTTCAGTGAATGGGGAAGTGCCAAGTGGTAGGCTGCCATTGGCCCCCATATTTCGGAAATCACATATCACAGGCGGGTTGTGTTAAATAATCGGCCCCAAGCAAGGTCAAGGTTGTGATGCGATATATCACAATCACAGATCGCAACAGGTAAGGCATTTCAAAAATCGGCCCCCAACGTACCCGGGTTGCAATGCAATAATCAAAATCACATATCGAAACAGGGAATGCATTTCAGAAATCGGTCCCCAACATATCCGGGTTGCAATACGATAATCACAATCGTAGATCGCAATTGCACTCCATAGAAGGTAGAATTCCGCATTATGTTACCCGTCGGTTCTCCATCGATTGCGATTTGCGAAAGGATCCCGGATGCGATGGGACTAAGGGTTATAGTTAACAGTACCGTTGGGTTTGCCATATTGCAATCACACATCGCCCTGCCGCATGCATAGACCATAAGAACGTAGGTTCTCGCCAATTGCAATTTGCGATGGACCTGCCGGAACCACTGAACCTAACCACAGTGTGACCACTCGGCCTTAACCGCAAAGATAGGCGGGGAAGTTCGTGGGATTGCCAATTTCAGTGGAACTGCCATAATTAGCCCCAAATAATGAATTTAATTGGCTGTTAGCCAGATTTGGAGGAGGAAATTGTGGAAAGACTGACATAAGTCATAACTAAGGCAATTTTCGATCAAATGAGAAGAAAAAGGAGGCTATATGTCCATTTTTGGACATTCTGGACTCATTGGAGTAGGTTTCAGAAGCATTTGAGCATTGTAAACACATATTTTTACACTTTTGAGCATAATAGAGAGGCCCAAGCCATTGGAAGCTGGACCAAGGAGACGTAGCCCAGGATAGGTGAACTCCTCTATCATGTTCTTGTTGTGATGTGTTTTTGATGATGTTCTATACATGTTTATGTTGTTGTTCAACCTCTTATTTATGTCAAATTTCTCATAAAATTAACATAAAAACTCATTTTTCACTTGCAAAAAGTCATGAATCCTTAAGCACAATGAAAGCATTTTATTTATAATCTGAGGAGGATCTTAGCATAACAATCAAATATTATAAATCAGATCATTTTTGGTATCAAAGCTCTAGGTTTTCTTTGTGGAAGAAGGATTTAACTGTTTGCAAGTTTATGTCATGCTTACAAGGTTAAAACTCAAAAGAGGTGAAGGAAAGCTAGTTGGAAACCTTGAAGTTGGGTCAAGGGGAAGGAAAGAAAGGTTGCCACAATCTCCAACACTAGTTCAGCCTCAAGTTGTAGTGGATACTCCGAAGATCATGTTTCATGAAGGAGAACCTACAAACATGACAAAAGATGAGAAGACCTTCAGAAACGCTTTCTTTGACATGACATAGATGGTGAAGGTCCTCTACAAAGAGAGGAATACCACGTTGCAAGGGGAAAGTTCCAAACCTCCCAAAGGAGAAGGCTATTCAGCAGGAGGTAATGTAAAAGAAGGTAATGGAAATGGAGACAAACCTCCATCCTCTCCACCATCTTCTTAATCTTCTTCTTCACAAGCATCTTCACCCTCTTCCACTAACACAACCCTTACTCATACTCATCATCATACTTCAAAAGGAACTGGTAAATCACCTTTTTGAAAACTTGATGTTAAATTTGAGCTTCCCATGTATAATGAAAAAGTGAATGTAGAGAAGCTTGATAATTGGATTCGTCAGTTGGAGGTCTATTGAAGGATTCAAAACCTTCAAGAGGATGGCATAAATATTCAATTAGCTTCCTTGAGAATGGAGGGTGCAACACTAATATGGTGGGAATCAAAGACCCAAGAGGAGATTGAAAAACACAGTAAGATCTCAATTTCTTGGAATGATTTCATTGTTGTAATCAAAAGATGATTCTACCCTCTAGCTTATATGTAGAAAGCCATCATGAATTGCAAAACATTAGACAACTTAAAGGTCAAAATGTGCAAGATTACACCCAAGAATTCAGAAAAAGGTCTTTGATGTTAGGTGTAGATTTGCAATCATAGGACACATTGTTGAAGTACATAGGGGGTTTACACAGTTACCTTAGGCATACTATCTTAATGTTTAATCCCAATAATCTAGATGATGTGTGTGTGCAAGCCACTCATCTTGAGGCAAGAGGGAAAAACACCCCAGAAGAAGGTAGTAAAAATCCATTTAAGAGTAAAGGAAAGGAAAAATATTTCAAAGGAAAGGCAAAGAAAAATGTGTCTATCAAAAACGAAGGAGAGAAAATTACATGCAAACATTGTTCCAGAGAAGGTCACGATGAAGCTCATTGTTGGAAGCTTCATCCTAAAATGAGACCAAAGAAAAACAACAACAAGGGGAAAGAAAAGACAACTACAACCACTCAACAGGATTTGGGATCTGATTCGGGTGATGAAACTAAAATCACAGCCATGGGGTTAAAAGGAAAATAATCCATTGCTAGCACTAGTTCTTCAAACTCACAAAATGAAACTCCAAACAAAAAGAGGAGAATAGAACTTTTTCACATAAGGGTGATATTGAAACACAACAAGATTGATACACTTTTAGATAGTGGCTCTCAAGCCAATCTTATCTCTAAAAACATTGTCAAAAGTTTAAAATTTGAAACTGTTCCACATCATAAACCATATCCACTTGGATGGGTGTGTGACAACGCACAATTGCAGGTTACTAGAAAGTGTAAACTGAGATTCTCCGTTACTCCAAATTTCATAGATGAAGTGGAGCTTGACGTTGTGTCGTTAGATATTTGTGGTATAGTTTTGGGCAACCCGTACCTTTATGACAGAAAAGTTATCTCCATAGACATGAAAAAAATCATTTATTCAAAGGTGGAGTATAATATATTGTGAGATATCATAGCAAGAAAATAAATCTTTCACTTGTAAATGTAGGGCAGATGAAAAGACTAGTGAATTCGAGCAAGAATTTTGTGCTTCTAATGATCAAACCCAAGGATGATGTTGATAATGAAGATCTTAAAGGTTGTGATTCAAATTTGAAATCTGAATTGGTTGACGTAGTTAACCAATATGATGAGATGTTTCACGAACCAAAGGGATTACCTCCCAAGAGAGGAATCCAACATGAGATAAAGTTGCAGCAAGATTGTCCTCTTCCTAACATTGGAATGTGCAGGATGTCAGTGATGGAAAGCATAAAAATTAAGAATAAAATTCAAGAGTTGTTGAACAAAGGGATCATCAGACCATCTTCCTCGCCATGTGGTTCACTTATTGTCTTAATGCCAAAGAAGGATGGAACATGGTGCAAGTGTGTGGAATTTCATGCATTGAACAAAATTACGGTAAAGAATCACTACCCACTGCCCAAAATAGATGATTTACTTGATCAATTGAAAGATGCAAAATATTCTACTAAGTTGGACTTAAGAAGTGGCTACCATCAAATTATAATAGCTGAAGGAGACATTGGGAATACATCATTCTTTCTAGGCCTATTGTTAGTGCAACTAATTTACTCAAGCATAATTTTGTTTTACATGAAAGTTATAGTGAGAAATATGCATTAGATAATGACTTTCAAGATGTTTATGCAAGCTTGAGTCAAGGTAACCAAGTAGATGAATTGGATTATCATTTGCATGATAACTTGTTGTACCATCTTGGCAAGCTTTGCATTCCACAGGGAGAAAGAGTTAACATAATAAGAGAGGCACACACTTCTCTTATTGATGATCATTTCGGCGTAAGTAAGATGGTGGCGCATCTACAAAGGTATTGTTATTGGCCTCTTATGGTTGAAATTGTGTCTCATTTTATTAAGGATGTTCATTATGTGCAATCTGTAAGCCTAACAATAGGAAGTTAGGACTGTACACACCACTTCCGGTTCCTACACGATCGTGGGAGAGTATTTCTATGGATTTCGTAGGAGGTCTTCCATTGTCAAAAAGAGGTCATGATTATTTGTATGTAGATATCGATAGGTTTGGCAAAATTTGTATTTTGATGCCATGTAAAAAGCAAGTTACAACTAAACAAACTGCTCAGTTATTCTTTCAGAATGTTTGACTGCATTTTGGATTGCCCACATCCATTGTTAGCGATCGAGATTCTCGATTTTTTGGGAATTTTTGGTCAAGCTTGTGGGGATTCATGGACACCAAATTGAAAAAGAGTACAACCTTTCATCTACAAACAGATGTTCAAACAGAAGTGGTGAACAGAACAATGATACATCTTCTTCATGGGTACTGCAGCAAGCATCCTAAGTTGTGGGATGAACATGTTCACTATATTCAACATGCTTACAACTGAGCTAAGCAATCTTCAACTCAAACGCCATTTGAGGCATGCTTGGGATACTTGCCTAAATATCCTTTGGATTTTATTTTTGACAAATATGTTGCTATTGAAGGTCATAGCGACATAGACAAAGCAATAAATTTTATTGAACAAATCCAATTAGTACACCGAAAGGTTCAATAACATCTTGAGAAAAGCGAAGGTGAGTACAAAGCAAGGCACGACAAGCATCGTCAAGATCACAAGTTCCAAGTTGGTGATGAAGTTTGGCTTCACATTAACAAAGAGAGGCTCCAAGGAGAAGGTAAAAAGCTAAAACCAATTAAATATGGTCCATTCAGAATTTTGGAAAAGATTGGTAACACTACATTTAGGTTGGATTTTCCTTCATATATGCAAATTTATGTTGTTGTTAATGTTTAGAATTTAAGGTTGTAAGAGCCTCCTTTGATTGAAGGTCAAGGAGAGAATATTCAAATTCCTTCTATTGAAGCATTTTTTCTATAATTTCTTGATGAGCTTCAGCAAGACACTATACTTGACAGAAGAACAAGGACATCAAACAGGGGAAGTATTGTTTATCTTCGAGTGGGGCTCAAGGGTACAAATCCTTTGAAAGCCAAATGGATAGAGGTTGGAAAGGTGAGGGAATTGTACCCTCGCCTACTAGACAATTGAAAGTGGGGTCCAAAAGGCTTCCAGTGGGGAGGAGTGATCAGGTGCTCAAAATTAGGCTCAAAACTCAAAGTTTCATAATCTTGATAAACTCAGCTTCAGATCAAAGAACTCCTCATTCTGATTCAAATGGTGTGAACGACACTCGAATCTGAGCTCGTATGAAGAAGTTAGAGCAAGTCAAAATTCATGTTTGACTTAGATAGATGGCAAGAAAAGATGATGTGGCAAGGCATTTCAGCGAATGGGGAAGCGTCAAGTGGCAGGCCACCATTGGCCCCCGTATTTCGCAAATCGCATATTGCTAGCGGGTCGTGTTAAAGAATCGGCCCCAAGAAAGGTCAGGGTTGCGATGCGATATATCGTAATCGCAGATCGCAACAAGAAAGGCATTTTTAGAAATCGGCCCCCAACGTGCCTGGGTTGCGATGTGATAATCGCAATCACAGAGCACAGAAGGCAAAATTCCACATTATGTTACTCGCTGGTTCTCCACCGATTGCAATTTTTGAAAGGATCTCGGATGTGATGTGACTAAGGGTTACAGTTAACAGTACCGTCGAGTCTGCCATATCGCAATCACACATTGCCCTGCCGCATGCACAGACCATAAGACTGTCGGTTCTCGCCGATTACAATTTGTGATGGAGCTGCCAGAACTGTCACCTTAACCGTCGGACCTAATCACCATGTGACCACTCGGTCTTAACCACGAAGATAGGCGGGGAAGTTGGTGGGACCGCCAATTTCGGCAAAACCACCAGAATTAGCTCCAGATAATGAATTTAACTGGCAGTTAGCCAAATTTGGAGGAGGAAATTGTGGAAATACTGACATAAGTCATAAATAAGGCAATTTTCAACCAAATGAGGAAAAAAAGAGGCTAGATGGCCATTTTTGGACATTCCAGACTCATTGGAACAGGTTTTAGAAGCATTTGAGCATTGTAAACACATATTTTTATACTTTTGAGCATAATAGAGAGGCCCAAGCCATTGGAAGCTGGACCAAGGAGACGTAGCCCAAGATGGGTGAACTCCTTTATCATGTTCCCATTGTGATGTGTTCTTGATGATGTTCTGTACATGTTTATGTTGTTGTTCAGTCTATTATTTATGTTAAATTGCTCATAAAATTAACATAAAAACTCATTTTTCACTTGCAAAAACTCATGAATCCTTAATCACAATGAAAGAATTTTGTTTATAATCTTAGGAGGATCTTAGCACAACAATATAATATTATAAATTAGATCAATATGAGAAGGCAAGGATCAAGAGGGAGATTCCCTATAATCCTCAGATCAAAAGATAAGTAACTTATATCTCTTCCTTGATTATTATTATTGTTTTTTTACTATTAAGATAGCCTCTTGAATTTATATCTTTTGCTTGGTTATAATCGTTCTTTCATGGCTTCCTAATGATGTTTGTAGGTACATTATGAAATTTTCCAAGTCTATGGCAGTAAGAGGAAGCATCAAGAAGAACATAGTAATATTTGTGGCAAAAGAATTTGCACTCAAGGGGGAGAAATAGATCAATACATATAGAACCATGTCAAATGACCAGAAGAACTTCTAGTTCAAGGGAGCAAACAAGCTAGCAAGTTTGAAGGAAAGTGTGCTAAATACTTGAACATAATTTTGTGGTGCTTTCCAAGTGAATCTCCAAGATCTATCTTGCAACAAGAGGCATCATAAAGCAAAAATCATAGCAAGAGGGTTCTCCTAGTAAGAGGGAGAAGACACTTGCTCTACTTTTTAAGTAAATTTATGTTAGAACTATTGTTATTTCTTTGGAAATTGCACCAAGTGGATGTGGATATCACTTTCCTCAATGGATTAATTGAGTAAGAAGTGTACATAGAGCTACCTAAAGCCTTTGACATACATGAGAAGTCTCATGATTGAAAATAAATAAGGTTTTGTATGATCACAAGCAAACATGTTGGGCTTGGATATCTAATGAGTCTTGATTTATCTTGCTATTATATGACTTCTTTTTTACAGAGAAAAAGGACTCACGTGACAAAGGGAGCAACAATGGTAGGAGGATTTTATTCTGTGATAGAGGGAGCAGTCAAGCCCTACTTTAGTGTCATATGGAGTTGACATTTGAGTTTAAAATGAATGATATTGGTTGGATACATTACTTCTTAGATCTAGAAGTGTGGCAGAAGTTGAGTAAGCATATTATCATGATCCTTCAAAAAATTGGGATGATGGACAACTAATCCATGGCCATTTCCATAATAAATAATTTGTAGAAGATAATTTGTTGAGGGAGAAACCAAGATTGCCATAGAAAAATATATCGTAATGTTAGAGGGAGCACCCAATCAAGGTGACAACTGTAGGAATATACAAA
The DNA here is from genome assembly GCA_031772625.1 of Pinus tabuliformis. Classification (NCBI taxonomy): domain Eukaryota; kingdom Viridiplantae; phylum Streptophyta; class Pinopsida; order Pinales; family Pinaceae; genus Pinus; species Pinus tabuliformis. The sequence goes on along the minus strand of CM062806.1, from coordinate 695,630,796 downwards.
TTGGGAAAGGAGTGCAGAAGATAGGAAGATCATGTTAGGATAATGCTTTAGTTTTTGGATTCTACTTTGATATTTTGGATGAGCAAGAAGCATTCATCTGTTGCACTCAGTACTGCAAAGGCCAAGTATATTGCATACAATTAGGCGAGATGTAAAACAGTGTGGCTTCAATAACTGCTCACATGATTGTTTAATCAGGTGCACGAGATGACCATTATGACAGGTTGAAGCACATTAAAATAAAGTACTGAGACATGGTATATAAGGGAGTAGTGAGGCACCAATGCATTTATATAGTCAAGCAGGTTGCTAAAATTCTCACAAATCCTTTATGCTAGGGAAAAAAGTTGTACGCTTCAGGGAAAATCTTAAGAAGTTTGTATGCTTTAGGGACAAGCATGAGAGGTTTGTATACTTCAGGGACAATGTAGAGTGGTTGAGAATTTTTTCCCTAGGTCAAAATATATATAGGTCAAAGTATTAACCAAGGGCCAAAAATTTTTACTAGGGAGAGTGGCACAAAGAGCATTTGTAACACCCTCTTCCCACATCCACCCAAGTAACCATGCCAACAAGGTTAAACATGAGATGAGAGGCTATTATGATCAAATTCAACCTTCTAGGTGACCTTAAGGAAGTGGAATTTACATAACATCACACACATTCATTCCACATCATCAACAGAACCCTCAGGAGATAAGTCATCCACTCACACATCATGTCCCTGGGTCCCACTATTTTTCTAGACCTCTTAGGTCATAGTCACTCTCATGCTATGGGCAAGGGAGTGACCAATGACCTAAAGTAGATCTCATAGGCCTGCATGCCAGCGACTGCGTGTTAAGCTCCATTGATTTTACACAAAAGCTACCTTGATTTATGGAATTGCAGCTTTTCTTAACTTATGGAAACCAACTGCAGTAGTTTCCTTAAGTTAAGAAAAGCAACTGCAATTACTAAATTTATAATTGGGAGCTACTAAAGTGGTCCATCACTTTGATCTGATCTCTACCTTGATTTGTGGTTTTTCTAACACATAGCTTTTAGAAGCTTGATGGAAGCTTAGCTATATGTTCATCTGTTTGGTCCCCAAGCTCATATCTCAACCCCCTTCAGTTTTACACCATCTAGCTGAGATAGCAGAGCTTGGAAGTGCCTTCAGAATTCTTGTGTTCTTTTTCTTTTGCTTGGATTGAAGCTGGAGTGCAGAAGAAGCTGGACTGTGGCCTTCATCAAAACATCACCAATGGCTGGAGGTAACTCGTATCCCTGGGTATTAAGTTTCAGTGATTCTTTTCAGTTCTTTCCGCATGCAGAATCGCAGTTTAAGTTTATTAGTTTTCTAACAGTTGGTATCAGAGCGAATTTACCTCTGCCTTGGTGTGGATTTGAATATTTTGAAGTGATTTTGTTTTCATTTATTCGACTGAATCTCATCGTCAGTTCTGTATTGCTTCGTTTCATTTCATTCGCTGGTGTTGTTTCTGCTGCTTCGATGCTTTCTCCACTGCTGTTCTTCTTCTCCCCTTATTGTTTTAATGGTGGAGTTAGTTTCGAACCTTCACTTTCTTCACGCAATTTTCTTATATTGATATGCACATACATCATAAAAAGAACGTGCCTATCAGCCATGAATTTTGGGAAACAATCAGTCTATTTTGTCAGAGTAGTCAAAGCATGCTGACGAGATATGGTCTGTTATACGCATGGAATTGCATTGGACATATCTCGCATTTGGCTATAGGGCGAAATGTTTTTGGAAGACCGATTGATTATTCATGCAATTTTAGTGGTTGTGTGAGACCTAAATTTTGCTTTATACCAGAGATTTGAATTCGAATGAGGCAGGTAGTGATCGAGCTCACAGCTTAGAATCGTATCAAGCTCGCAGCTTAGAATCGTATAAAATTTTTCCCAACACCGGAACTTCAAAAAAAAAAATTAATTAATGGTGCAATTGAAATTTTTTAATTGCATTCAAGTGTATATATGTTAGATATATATCGATACAAGTACGGGCAGAGATTCCGATCTCATGGTGCATGCCCATATAACTGATGACGATGGATATATATGTTGTTTGTATGTGCAAGTCCTCCATTTGAAAATAGGATGATTTCTTGTTCCGGCGCAGAGTAGGATTTCAGGGTTTAATTTTTACAGGTGCCATCGTTATTGAGGTATGCAAGATGCAAGCTCTTTGTATTTGTTGGTTTTTTGCCCTCTTAACGTGTATGTCAATCGAGTATTAACTATCACGGTTTGAAATTTGAATTATATCGTTTTACTTGAAAAAAACGGATCCTGGCGGTGGAAGACTTGTGTTGTTTTAAAATGGAGGGATGGGGATGTGTTGGAAGGTGAACTTTTTCATATTCGGGCAGTTGGAACGAGTTTAAGGCACGCATCAAGTGACCTTTTGTGGCTTAGCTTGTGATAGCATAGTCTAATAATTTCTTCAATAAATTTAATCGAATAATATTTTGAGACCGTTTTCCATACTTATCGAGCTGGTGTTTTGCGATTTTGATGGAATGCGGGTGGAATGCTGATCGTTCCCAATATTATCAAATATGTTGCCAGAACAAAGAAAAACCATTAAGGAATCAGATAGAGGAAGTGCACGGGGTTGTTTCATCATGGGGATGGAAAACATCAGCATTATATGTGGAGTAGAGACAAAACGCAATACATATACTATGTTTTGAGTTTGCAATCAGTCAAAGAAATACATAAATACATGCAGTTTTCTTTGGTGATTTTCAAGATTCTTTGAATATTACAGTTTTTGGTTTAGGCTCACATGAAATTTTATATAAATATATATAAATAATATTTCAAATTTGTAGTTTTGTTTGTAAATTGTTTAGAGCCCATTTTGTAATTAATTTAAGAATTAGTCTTAAATAAATTATGGGATAGTTAGACTAAGGAATGTAAATTTGATTTTAATTTTATTTTGTGAGCAAAATAGCTTGTTTGTTGGTCTATTTTGTTGTTTTATAAACTTAAGGACGGAGCCTGAAGTTAAGCCAGCTAGCCTTCGAACTGCATTTGCTATGCAAGTGCAAAGTAGATCAACGCTGCTTCAGTCAATCTTCGGGTTAAGTTTATAAATTGAACAATCAATTTGTAGTCATTTTCGGTAATGCTGACTGCTTTAACCTTAATTTTGATTTTGCTGGAAAAATATTACAGTTATATGGAGTTTATTAAAATGTCATTTTGACTTATTCCTTTCAGTAAACATTATTTTTCTCTCTGGTTAAGTTTTGTTTATGCAACAAAACTAATGTCTAAGTGATCCATATAATTTTAATTAATTAGAGAATAGTCACAGCATCTTTAATTAAATAAAATTATATATTGATTGGTTAGATCACATGAAGATTATCTAGACATTAAATTGTAATTAATTACACTGAATATAATAAATTTTATCCCACGGGAATTTTTATTATATTTATGTAATTAATTAGGATAAAATTTCATAAACTACCCACAGGAGTTATGAATTAATAAGTTTTATCATAAAGTTTTATTGAATCTGTTTGAATTAAAAATTTAGCCCACAGGCAATTTTTATGTCATTTGATTCAATTCTTTTTAGCATGTTTTACATTGGTAAAACATGAAAGTTCATAAAGCTTTATTGAATCTGTTTGAATTGAAAATTTAGCCCACAGGCAATTTTCATGTCTTTTGATTCAATTCTTTTTAGCATGTTTTACATTGGTAAAACATGAAAGTTTATTAAGCCTCAACATAAGCATGTGATTCTTTATTTTAATGCAGTAGTACAACCTGCAAATTTCTCTGAAATTCGTTCTGACATTCCCGAACTTAAGGAAGTAATCTTGTTTGTTTGTTATGAATCTAATATGGTTAATATTAATATTAACACATGGTGGATTGATTCTGGATCGAAAATTCACATTTCGAATTCCTTGCAGGGTTTGCAGAACCTATGGAAGCCAGTGGGAAGTGAGCAAAGCATCTTATCAGGAAACAAGATGGGCTCGCATGTGGAAGCTATAGGAACATGTTATTTAACTTTAAGTAGTGGTTTTGCTTTGGAGTTAGAAAAGACCTTTTATGTTCCAAGTTTTTCTAGAAACTTGATTTCAGTTTCAAGGCTTGTACCTTTTGGATATTCCTTAAACTTTTCAGAAAAATCTTTCAGTCTATTCTATAAATCTGATTATGTTGGGAATGGTATTTTGTCTAATGGTCTTTACTGCATTAATTTACAAAACAAAGTCACATATGATTCAATGCATGTTCACACTGGCACTAAAAGATGTGTTATTAATGAAGATTCCTCTAAATTATGGCACCTGAGACTAGGTCATATCTCCATAGATAGAATTAAAAGATTGGTAAATGAAGGAATACTTAATACTCTAGATTTTACTGATTTTGAGACTTGTGTGGACTGCATAAAGGGAAAGTAGACCAACAAGTCAAAGAAAGGTGCCAATAGGAGTTCAGACATATTAGAAATCATACATACTTACAGATTTTATTGTCCATCTCACAGCACTAGGATTATGGAATCAAGAAATGCAAAGTTTCTTGAAAATGACTTGATCAGTGGGAGCGATCAAATCAAAAATGTAGTTTCTGAGAAAGATCATTCAGAATCTCAACCTCAACCAATTGTTGAAGTTCCACAAGCTGCTGACGATATTCCAGTAGATCAAGGAGTTCAAGAATTGCCAAGAACTTTTGAACAACAAGTTGAACCACATACTTCTTAGGAAGATGATGGTACAACATTAAGAAGATCTACTAGACCTAAGAGATCAGCAATTCCTAATGTATGCTCAAGTCTGCACAAGACCTGACATTGCATTTGTTGTGGGAATGTTGGGACGATATCAGAGTGATCCAGGTTTAGACCACTGGAGAGCTGCAAAGAAAGTAATGAGGTACCTTCAAGGGACCAAAGACTACATGCTTATGTATATCCTGTTTGAGGCTGCTTTACATGGTGTATGGCTTAAGAATTTCATTTCTGGGCTTAGAATTATGGATTCTATCTCTAAGCCATTGAGAATATATTGTGATAATTCAGCTGCTGGTTTTATGGCTAAAAAAGTGGGAGTCGAAATAAACACATCGACATTAAGTATTTAGCTATAAGGGAACGTGTTAAAGAAAAGAAAGTGGTCATTGAGCACGTCAGCACTGAGTTAATGATCGCTGATCCTTTGACTAAGGGCATGCCACCGTTTAAATTCAAGGATCATGTATTGAATATGGGACTTGGTTCCATTATGCAGTTTTTCATTGTATGGACAATGTTAATGAAATTCTTAATTATTGTGATGTTTTTTCTCATATTTATGTGCACCTTAAGTTGATTTGAGAAAATTCATTTAAGAAGGACCAAGAATAAACATAAGGTTTATTCATTAAGAAATTGTTGCCACATAAATTAGAATAAGAATAAATGCATAGTAATACATGGAAGATAATACTCGTCATTAGAGGACTTATCGCCATGATTCATGTATCTATTACTTAATAAAGATTGTCAATGGTTTTTGAGACATTAAGTTTGGAAGTATGGACCAAGTGGGAGAATGTTAAGCTCCATTGATTTTACACAAAAGCTACCTTGATTTATGGAATTGCAGCTTTTCTTAACTTATGGAAACCAACTGCAGTAGTTTCCTTAAGTTAAGAAAATCAACTGCAATTACTAAATTTATAATTTGGAGCTACTAAAGTGGTCCATCACTTTGATCTGATCTCTACCTTGATTTGTGGTTTTTCTAACACATAGCTTTTAGAAGCTTGATGGAAGCTTAGTTATATGTTCATCTGTTTGGTCCCCAAGCTCATATCTCAACCCCCTTCAGTTTTACACCATCTAGCTGAGATAGCAGAGCTTGGAAGTGCCTTCAGAATTCTTGTGTTCTTTTTCTTTTGCTTGGATTGAAGCTGGAGTGCAGAAGAAGCTGGATTGTGGCCTTCATCAAAACATCACCAATGGCTGGAGGTAACTCGTATCCCTGGGTATTAAGTTTCAGTGATTCTTTTCAGTTCTTTCCGCATGCAGAATCGTTGTTTAAGTTTATTAGTTTTCTAACACTGCGGACCAAACTTTCTAGTTCTGTGCCAACGACTCCGGTATTTAAGCCACTTTTTCGGGCCCAGAGCCCAGGCCACTGCCTAGAATGGACTGATAGCTTGAAATCCATAAAAGTACATTGAAAAATGATGCAAAATAAATAATCTTAACAAGACCTTAACCAGACCCCTGCTAGCCATGATAGGCATTTCGTCAAACATATCATTGACATGTAACCTATAGGTGTAAAAAACAAAATTAAGTGTAGGGATCTCATACTTATCTGATAATCACTATAAACCATTGTTCCCTCATGTGATTCACTGCATATTCATCTATTAGGTCATAGACACATTATCCATTCATATACAAGTAAAAACATGTTGAGATCTATACATAGTTGCTATCATAAAATGTGCATATACCCAGCATAATAAGAACAAAAATACAATAAACATATCAACCATCAAAATCCATATATATATCAGTACATTTACACATGAAAATCAAGGAAATGAATTTCTCATTAATCAATGCAATGAACCAACCGAAGATGGGACTACCACGTTCCACCTGACCATAGAATGGCTGAGCCAAATCTCTTTTTAACCATTCACTCCCGTGCCATATTCCAAGCATGAATGTGGGGCTCAAACCAAAAGAAATCAACTAGGGCATACCAAGGCTAAACCACCTCACCCTCATCAATAGAAACCAGGATTTACCGTAATCCATCTTGGATAACTGGGCCAACACAATGAACACATCATAATAGGCTTTACCATGATCTCCACTCGATCACTAGGCCAAACAAGTATGGATGCCACCGATTTATCCACCTACACCATGAGGAATTTTCCTGTCTCCTAGTCTCTCAGGCTTTACTGCTCTCCAAACCTAGATCACTAGGCCTTAAGCCGAGACCCACTTTCCAGGATTTACTGCATATCAAAAACCCGAGATTACTAGGCCCAATGGAGAGAAAACCACCTCTAGGCTTTACATATATCTTGCCATTCATCGGCAAGGATTCCTAGGCCATCCGAGGCAACACGAAATATGGATTTACCACAACCCACAGTCTGGTTTAGGGGTTACTAGGCCATGTGTTCTATCATTTCGGAGATCTACCTCACTCAACTTCGAATTCATTTGGCTATCTAGCTCAACCAAACATGAGAACCCCATCACACCATGACTATCTGGAAATGGAAAGGCTAGGATGAAAAACACTGTTACACCTAGAAAATCCCATGCCATGATAGAAAAGAGCCACATGCAATACCATGCATGCCAAATCTAGAAAGGAATATACAAAAGAAATTTGATACCTGTAATGAATCCCGTTGTAGCTGCGTGATCCTACCTTTCACTGCTTGATCCTTGCTTCCTCTTGCCTTCTTTTCCTTTCTTTCTCCAATGCCAAAGTGCTCCAAGAAAACTCCAAGAGTATGAGAGAGAGAGAATAATGAGAGTGCTCCAAAAATGAACTAACAAAAGGTTACCAACTAATCCTCAGAAACCTTTTTATGAATGAGGCCTCTATTTTCTTAATTTTCCATTATTTTCCTTCAAATTCCTCCTCACATGAAACCTGTGACCTTTCACCTCCTTTTTCTCCTAATTTCCATTATTTTCATAAATAACTGTGCCAAAATTCCATTTTGCCTTTCCAAAGCCTTAGACATTGCCTTTGTCAATTTCCTTAGCCATAAACAACCAAATGAACAACCCCTAAGATGTCCTGCCCAACATTTAGCTTGGAATAAGTGTCCCATTCATCCGTGGTTATTTTTTTTAACATTTATTATGTGAAATTTTCACCAGGGTTGTTACATCATCAAGGCCCGGAGTTCTCCCCAGGAGGGCAAGTGAAGGCCTCTAGCATTGGGAAGGAGAGCTTCCATTCAACTAGCATGCAAGAATGGTAATAACCCAAGGCTTCACCATAGGTCATAGGTGTTGGCCAGGTTCCAAGTGATGACTTGGATAATTGGTGAATGGCTCCAAGTGATGTCTTGTTGAGCATGATGTTGATGCAGGATGTTTTCCACAGTTAGTAGATAGATACATCAACATAGCTACTAATGGGTCCCATTAATAGGTATATTTTGAAGTTCATTATGTTATCGACCAACCCTTAAAATTATCCTCTTCTCACATTAATTTTCATTTTTAGTCATGATATGCTTAGTAAGAAGACTAAAAGGTGTTTTTCATACTATGTGGCCTAATGTGATTGAATTGCAGGAAAACGAAGCATTTTTGAGGCATTTATTATGCATGGGCTTGATGGAGACAACCAAGAGAGAATATAGGGGGATTGTCAACCTCCTTAATTCTCTAACTCGACTTGAGATCACAGAATCTTCACTCACAAACTCGAATTCACTAGTAGTCGAGTGACTCCAATACATGTGTAGCTCAAGGAGGACCAGATCCACAATTTTTGAGATCTTGGAGGGAATGTTAAGGAAACTAGTCATGTGCAGTGTATTTTCTTCACATTTACACATTGTAAATTTATAATATTTTTTTTATTAAACTTGAATATTGAATGATGGATTACAATGCCTTGAGCGGTTCACCTTAATAAGCGTTGACAGGCCACAAGGTTCCTTTTAAAAGTCATGTCTTTTGACAATAATTCCCTTTCATAATTAATGGACATTCAATTAATTAAATTATTAATTATTGATATTTTATGATTTAATATTTAATTACTATTTAATTTATGAATATTTATATATGTAGTGTTATGAATATTTATTCATAACATTGCCTCTCCCTTAAAAATTATTTGTCCTCAAAGCATAGGTAAGGTTGGGTGTTGTTGACGAAAACGTTTTGTCTCCCACGAAGAATATTCTTCTAGTAGTCTCTTCCATTTGATAAGATATTCTTTAATAGCCTTGGATCGTAGTACTTTCTCTCTGGTAGCGAGTATGCCCTTAGGTTCTAATATGATCCTTCCTTCTTCGTCAGTCTCAGGTATGTCTCTTTGAGTTGTTTGATTTTGACCCAGTACTTTTTTGAGACTTGATACATGAAATGTGTTGTGGATTCAAAAATTTTATGGTAGCTTCAATCCATAAGCTATACTACTTATTTTTATTATTATTTGGTATGGTTCATAATACTTAGGAGATAACTTATTTTTCCCTTGTTTTAATGATAACTTCTTGATCCAGAGGATCCAAAAGATGCTCAAAGTTCTAGAAAATGCTCAAAAAATTGAATTTCTTATATGCAGTTGAAACTAGGCTCAACGCGTAGTTCTCATCTCTTTGATTCCAACTCAACTTGAATGGGTGAAAACAGACATCGTATGCAAAAGTTATGCAAGGTCAAATTTCAAGTCCAAACTGGGCAAAAAGTTAAAGGTCAACATTCGGTCAATGGTCAACAGCTAGTCAAAGGACACGTGGCAATATAACATAGGCCATCATGAGGACCATTTGGAGTTCAACATGTGGCATGTGCAGAGGTCGACAATTTTTGGTTTTTGATTGGTTGATTATGGGCCAATCTTGTGTTGCCATGTGGCCCACTCACGAAAGACCATATGGATTTGTTTTATAGGTCAAAAATTTGTTTGTTGAGCTCCATGAGAATCTTAGTCATGATCCAGGTGGATGTTGGTGGCCACCCACCAACCCATTTGGACCCCCACAACTGTCTCTTTCAGTCTTTTCAGTTTCCTAAATTACAGCACAGTTTACTATTTTTAGCAGTTTTTCGGGTCCTGAACTTCCGGAGCCGTTTTGAGGCCCTAAACGACGTTTTTTTGGGATTCTGGGGCAACATGGGTCCATGGACCGATGTTGCCTCCCAAAGTGGTAGTACTCGGATAGATCTTTCTAACGAGCTATCGTACGCGTCAAACGGAGATCGTATGCCAAAGTTACGACCCCGGGAAATTGATGTACCAATTTACCCAAACGGGGCCCACAATTTGGCGTTTCATCTTCTAGGGCTAGGTTTCGGGATGTGAAGGGTTTTCCATTGTTTCTCAACAATAAATAGGCCTTCGAGCCTCATTGTAATACGGTTCGGAACAGTTCAGAGGCATGTAGCCGCCACATCTCTTCTCAGAGATAAGCTACCATCGCCCTAGCTGGTTTCTTTCCATTTCTGTTTGTAAGCATATTTCAGTATTTTACAGTAATGAAATGAAGTATTATTTCCGCTGCATCTTTGTGTATATGGTTATCGCATCTCTGTATTTATGGTTATCTCTGTAATCTATTGCGTTCCTGTCTAAATCCGGATCAGTGGTATCAGAGCGGTCTGTTTTTTCTCTGTTTTTCTTTGCATGTCCCCAACGAGGTCGGGATATAAGGAGTTAGGGCTTGAACTGGTCGAACCTTTGCAAGACCAGCCTCAAAAATCCCGACGGCCTCCCATGGCGGATGAGAAGAAAGACGAGGGGGCAGGAGATCCTATCAAAATCTTGCTCGAAGAAGCCCTCGAGCGACAAAGGAACGCGATGATGGATAGCTTTGCGCAGATCCTTCAGCGGCTACCCAGAGGCGACGCATCAGCTTCCAACAGCGACTCTGGGAACGCCGCGCCGTTTAAGGTACAAGTTAATTTTGAAATCCCCATTTTCGAGGGTCAAATAGTTGCAGATGTCGTAGATAAATGGTTAAATCTGCTAGATGGGTATTTCTCTGTTCATGAATTTTCAAGTCGGGAAAAGATTGTTTTCGCTCTTCTCAAAGCAGCCCCCCACGTCAAAGACTGGTGGGAAACCTACTGTGAGCAGAAGGATGAAAGTACAGGCTCACTATTTTCAGCCGCACCCACTTGGAATGACTTTCGGGATGCCATCAAGGAGCAATATTACCCTGTCAGAAGCTATGAGGACAAATACATCAAATGGACCACACTGCGGCAGGGACGAGACCAAGATGTGCCGGAGTTCACAAACATTTTTCATACCCTTCGCACACAGTTGGGTATCAAAGATTCTGAGCTGCATCTGGTACTCAAATACCGCGGCTGCCTACACAGATACATCCAGGAAGAGATGGTGTTCTTAAACATCTCCTCACTCGGCACAGCATACCGATATGCTGTCAAAATCGAGCAAAAGTTCAAACAGAAGAAGCGAGACTTTGGATCTGCAAATCCGAAGCCCAAAGGACAAAGCCAAGGCGGGGTGACCCAAGACAACCCGTCAAAGCCGCAAGAAAAGAACAACACCATGAAGTCGAAGAAGGACACAGGAAAGTGGTGTGAGTTCCACAAGAGTCCCACTCATAACACAAGTGAGTGTCGGACCAAGCAGTCGCTGGTGGCCGAGTTGAAGGCTTCTGAATCAGATGCATGTTCTGACCCTGAACCAGAACCCGACAAGGGGTATGGTAAAGGGAAGCAGATCATTGATGCGGATCCCAGTGCCACTGTTGCCACCGCTAAGATCAAGAAAAATGAGCCCGAAGATCCAGAGGAGGGGGAGCGTCTTTTCCACTCACAGATGTGGGTGAAGGGTTCACCACTGCGATTCATTTTCGACAGTGGTAGCCAAAAGAACCTTATTTCAGCCGAGGTCGTGAAGCGGTTGGGCCTACCGACTACACCGCACCCACAGCCGTACAGTATCGGGTGGCTTCATGAAGGACGAGATCTCAAAGTTCGCCAGCAGTGCCGCCTTCCCTACAGCATCAAGCCCTTCACCGACGAGGTATTATGTGATGTTACACCTCTGGATGTTTGTGATGTATTATTAGGCCAACCATACTTGTGGAGGCGACATGCTATGTATGAGTCAAGGCCTCGTGCTGTCATTATTTCTTTGAATAATTCATTATACAGGATACCGGAGGTAGCCCCACCTACCGCCACCTCTTTGATCACTACCAAGAAAGGCAGCAAGCTCATCTCACAGACCAGGAAATTCATCTGTCTGGCTCACTCCAAAAATAAGGGGAAGATCGTTGCTACATCCATGACCCCTGCAAAGGGTTCCTCCACGCAGCAGCAACAGCAAAGGGATATGGTCATGACAAAACACAGGAACAACTTCTCCTCACCCACATGGGTACCACACAAGTTTCAGGTGGGCAACAAAGTCTGGTTGCATCGACAGAAAGAACGCCTTACCAGAACCCATCAAAAGCTTAGACCACTCCGACATGGTCCTCACAACAGTACCAAGGCTATGGGGAACAATGCTTTGGAGCACATCATTCCTCCATTCCTTCGCCTGCACCAAATGTTCAATGTGGACCATCGTCGATCATGCTTCCCACCATCACTGGACACATCAGAGATTGAAGGACAAGTTCAGCAGATGGAGGAACTCAACGCAATGGGGACCATTGCTTCCTAAGGGGGGAGGAATGATCCAGGTGGATGTTGGTGGCCACCCACCAACCCATTTGGACCCCCACAACTGTCTCTTTCAGTCTTTTCAGTTTCCTAAATTACAGCACAATTTACTATTTTTAGCAGTTTTTCGGGTCCTGAACTTCCGGAGCCGTTTTGAGGCCCTAAACGACGTTTTTTTGGGATTCTGGGGTAGCATGGGTCCATGGACCGATGTTGCCTCCCAAAGTGGTAGTACTCGGATAGATCTTTCTAACGAGCTATCGTACGCGTCAAACGGAGATCGTATGCCAAAGTTACGACCCCGGGAAATTGATGTACCAATTTACCCAAACGGGGCCCACAATTTGGCGTTTCATCTTCTAGGGCTAGGTTTCGGGATGTGAAGGGTTTTCCATTGTTTCTCAACAATAAATAGGCCTTCGAGCCTCATTGTAATACAGTTCGGAACAGTTCAGAGGCATGTAGCCGCCACATCTCTTCTCAGAGATAAGCTACCATCGCCCTAGCTGGTTTCTTTCCATTTCTGTTTGTAAGCATATTTCAGTATTTTACAGTAATGAAATGAAGTATTATTTCCGCTGCATCTTTGTGTATATGGTTATCGCATCTCTGTATTTATGGTTATCTCTGTAATCTATTGCGTTCCTGTCTAAATCCGGATCAAGTCATGACCTACTGGATTACAGTTCTCTGCCTTACCTTTCAGACAACACTAACCCTTGTCATACAATGGGAGCATATATATATATTTTTTTGTTTATCAGCTCTAGGATTGGGGGAAGGGATATGGCCGGAGCCCCCCATATCCCTTGGTTATATCGTTAGCGGTGTCATCAAAAAAAGTGTAGCATAGGGTTCTAATATATTCAATTCGTTTAAAAATAAACAAAACTGCCCTCATATCAATCAACAAATAGCACCTAATGAGGATCAAACATTCGACCTTTGTTATATAACCAACGCTCTCAATCAATCCGACTATGTGACTTTTGTTGAATAGTTTGCAGAACAAATCTATTTTAAGTTGTAGGTAGATAGTATTTTTGGCCTAATTTTGTCATTTGGAGGCCAAATTGAGCATTTCAAAAGCCTAAATAGGGGTTTTTGGAAGCATTATTTTGAAATTTGGAGCTTGTAAACAGATGTAATTGAGCATTTGAGCATCTTAATAAAGCGGTCACACTAGAAGCGGACCTGAAGACGTAGCCCAGGAGGAGTGAACTTCATTATCAACTTATATTCTTTTTCTTGCTTTTATTTCCACTCTCCATTCGTTTATTTTTCTGCAAATGTTTATCAAGTTTATGTGTTTCCGCAATTTTGATCCGTTGAATAAGAATACATAAACTAACTTGCAATTTGTTTAGTAATACCTTCATTTCATTTTTGGATCAAATTTGGTATCAAATCTCTTGGTTGTGTGAAGGTTTGATAGGGATTGCAAGTTTTCATATGCTCACAAGATCCAAGCTCAAGAAAGGAGAAGGATCACTTGAAGAATTCAATCCTGAAATTGGCTCAAGAACACTTTCCTATTCTTCTCAAACCATGGCAGGTGAAGAAGATGATGGTCTTTCTCTAGCAGAGAGAGAATTCAAAAAGAGTTTTCTTGATATGGCTAACACGGTAGAAATATTTATTGATGAGAGGATAATGTGATTGTAAGCTGAAAGTTCTACCCAACCAAAAGAGGAAGGTAATGGTTCTCATAAGCCACCAGATGGTAATGGTAATGGAATTGGTGGTGATGGTGGTGGACCTCCTCCTCCTCCACCTCCTTCGCCTCCTTCTTCACCATCTTCCCCTTCATCTCCTACTTCTTCACAAAAAGGACATAAAGGACATGCTAAATCCCCTTTAATTAAGCTTGATGTAAAGTTTGAATTGCCAATATATGATGGAGAATTAAATGCTGAAAAGTTGGATAATTGGGTAAGGCAAATTGAAGTATATTGCAGGATCCAAAACATTGATGATGATGTCACAAAAATCCAACTTGCTTCTCTTAGGTTGGGAGGAACAACTCTCATATGGTGGGAAGCAAAAACGCAAGAAGATCTCAAGAAAAGTGGTAAGATTATTTCTTCTTGGAATGATTTTGTAGCTACTTTGAGAAAACAATTTTATCCATTGGCATATAAACAACAAGAAATGATGAGATGGAAAAATATTAGGCAAGCTAAGGGTCAAAATGTACAAAGTTATACTCAAGAATTTCGTAAACAAGCTTTAATTTTGAGTATTCCTTTAGATATAGAAGATACACTTATGAAGTATATTGGTGGTTTACATAGCTATATTAGACACACTATTCTTATGCTTAACCCAACCAAGTTAGATGAAGTGTGTGTACAAGCTACGCATATTGAAAGTCGAGGAAAGAATGTGCAAGAAGATACTTCAAAGAAACCATCCAAGCCATTTGCTAATAAGTCAAAGGGGAAAGGAAAAGGAAAGGGGAAGAAGACAACCATTGTTAAGAAAGAGGAAACAAAGCTCACTTGCAAACATTGCAAGAAGGATGGTCATGATGAAGACCATTGTTGGAAGTTGCATCTAGAATTGAGGCCAAAGAAGTTTGACAACAAGGGGAAACAAAAGACTACTGCTACAACTCAACAAGATTTGGGATTCGATTCAGGTGACGAAACAAAGATCACAACCATGGGAATGAAAGGTATAACTTCTAATGCAAGTACTAGTTCTTCTAATGAGTCCTCTAAATCTCTAAATGATAAGAAAAGGAATGAGCTTTTTCATATTAGAGTGGTCATAAAGCATAATAAGGTTGATACTCTTTTTTATAGTGGTTCTCAAGTCAATCTTATTTCTGAAGCAATTGTTAAGAAACTTAACTTAGAAACAACACCTCATGTTAAACCTTACCCTTTGGGTTGGGTATGTGATAATGCCAAACTACAAGTAACAAGACAATGTAAACTCAAGTTTGCCATCACTGCTAACTTTGTAGATGAGGTTGTACTTGATGTTGTACCTCTTGACATTTGCGAGATTTGATTGGAAAGTCCCTATCTGTATGATCGAAAAGCCATATTCTATCGTGAGGAGAACAAATATCATCTCTTCAAAGGAGGGATTGAATACATTGTAAGATCACATCATAAGAAGACAAATTTATCTCTTAGTGCAAACAGAAGAAAAGACATATTAATTCTAGTAAGAATTATGAATTGCTAATTGTAAAAGCTAAGGATGTTGATAAATTCGAAGCCTTCTCAGGATGTGATCCTAAACTTAAGTATGAATTGAGTGAAGTTGTTGATACTTATGGAAAGATGTTTCAAGAACCTGAAGGACTCCCTCCAAAAAGAGGAGTTCAACATGAGATTCAGTTGCAGCAGGATGCTCCACTCCCTGTTATTAATTAGATGAAATTTCAACTCAAAAATAGCCACCTAAGAAAAAATTAAGAAATTAATAAAATAATGCCATGTAGACAATTTTTTAATATATCATTTTTATTATTTTACTTTTATCAAAATTACCAAAATAAATGTCACGTTTATCAAAATAACTGTAATATATTTTACATTTAAATTAATCTATTAGTACAAGATTTAATAAAATTTAAATTAAAAAGATAAATTTAAAATTTAAATTAAATTTAAATTTAACTTTAAATTACCCAAATTTAAATTAAAAAAAAAAATTTAAAATTTAAATTAAATTTGAATTTGAATTTAAATCACCCAAATAAACGTCACTTTTATCAAAATAACCCCATATATATATATATATATATATATATATATATATTAACACAAGTTTTAATAAAATTTATATTTAAAATTTAAATTAAATTTTAATTACCCAAATAAATGCAATATATATATATAAACACAAGATTTAATAAAAAATTAAATTTAAAATTTAAATTAGTTACACGTCATTAAAAACACACTCAACCCATATTTTACCCTTCATTAAAAATATTCTCGATATTATAACTTTTATAGAATAAGATATTAATTTTATTTTTAATATTTAATGTAGTTTTGGGTCACTTGGGCACCATTCATGCTTAAGGTAGGTAAATTATATTATTAAAAAAATTGTTGGTGCCTAGTCACACCTGTATCTCTTTTGAATTTTAAAGGATTTTGATTGGCTTACACATTATGACATGGAAATTCAATGTTAACTTTTTAAAATCAAATTTCCTCTAATTGGTGGCATGTACAAAATGTCAGTTTTGGAAAGCATGGAGATTAAGAAGCAAGTGCAAGATTGACAAAGGGGTCATCAGATCAAGTATCTCTCATTGCGGGTCTCCTATTGTTTTGGTGCCAAAGAAGGATGGCACATGGCGGATGTGCGTTGATTTCCGAGCTTTGAACAAAATCACGGTAAAGAATCATTATCCTCTTCCACATATTGATGATTTGCTAGATCAATTGAAGCATGTTGTTTATTTCACTAAGTTAAATTTAAGAAGCAATTATCATCAACTTAGAATTGCTGAAACTGATTTGGAAAATTGCTTTTAAGACAAAACAAGGATTGTTTGAGTGGTTAGTAATGCTTTTTGGGCTTTGTAATGCACCCACAACATCTATGAGGGTGATGAATGATGTATTGCGACCATTCCTTGATAATTTTTCCATATTCTACTTAGATACTATTTTCATCTCCAATAAGACTCATGAAGAGCATATAAACCAAGTTTTGGATGTCTTGGAAAGGGAAAAATTGTATTTAAAGATGTCCAGATGTGAATTTGGTAAGACATCTTTGGTTTATTTAAGTCATATTGTAGGGGGTGGTGAATTGAAAATTAATCCCTCTAAAGTTGGGGTTACTGTAAATTAGCCTAAGCTTAAAAATGTAACTGAAGTCAGAAGCTTCCTCGGAGCAGCCCAATACTCGAGGAAGTTCATTGCAGGCTTCTCATCTATTGCAGCACCGCTACATGCTTTGACAAGTGTGAAACATGTTTTTCAGTGGGGAGGCAAACAACAAAAAGCCTTCGATGTATTGAAAGAGAAGATCAATACATCACTAGTTCTAGCACTTCCAGATCTGAAGTAGTCATTCGAAATCCAAATAGATGCAAGTGATTATGCTATGGGGGCAGTATTGGTGCAACACGATAAGCCTATATGATTTCACTCTGAGACTTTTACAACTGCAATAATTAACTATCCAACATATGATAAGGAATTATATGATCTAGTACAAAGTGTGAAAAAATGGAAGCACTATTTAATGGGTAAAGAAACAATCATACATACAGATCATCAACCATTACAATATCTTCAATCACAAACTAAGCTACAACAATCAAGGCACTTTAGATGGATGGGATTTTTACAACAATTTCACTTGGTCATCAGATATAAGAAAGGCATATATAACAAAGTTGTAGATATGTTATCAAGACCTATAATCAATGCTTCTACAATTCTTAATCATAAATAAATCACGCATGAAAGCTACAGTGAACAATATGCTCAATATGGAGATTTTAAAGATCTTTATTCAACTTTGAGTAAAAGCAATCAAATTGAAGAACTATATTATCATGTTTATTGCAAACTATTATATCATCTTGGCAAGTTACGCATTCCACAAAGTGAAAGAGTTAATCTTATAAGGGAAGCACATACATCTCTTATTGTTCGTCATTTTGTTGTAGGCAAAACAATTGCTCATTTGCAGAGGTATTATTATTGGTCTCATATGAATGAAATTGTATCAAGATATGTAAAGGGGTGCTATATGTGTGCTACTAGTAAACCAAGTAACAGGAAATTGGGATTGTATACTCCACTTCCTATTCCTTCATGTCCTTGGGAAAGTGTGTCCATGGATTTTGCGAGAGGATTACCTATGTCTAGGAAAGGTCATGATTACTTGTATTTTGAGGTGGATAGGTTCAATAAGATGTGTATCTTAATGCCTTGTAAAAAGTAGGTCACAGCTGAACAAACAACACAGTTGTTCTTTCAAAATGTATGGGTTCATTTTGGGTTACCCACATCTATTGTATCTGATCGAGATTCTTAATTTCTCGAGAAATTTTGGTCAAGTTTGTCGGAATTAATGTACACAAAATTGAATAAGATCACAACATTTCATCCACAAACTGACGCCCACAGAGGTGGTGAATAGGACAGTGGTACATCTACTCTGAGGATTATGTGCCAAACATCCTAAGCTTTGGGATGATCACTTACACTACATTCAACATGCCTACAACTATGCCAAGCATTCATCGACTCAAACATCTCCATTCGAAGCATGTTATGGTTATTTACCAAAATATCCTTTAGATTTCATCTTTGGGAAACATATTGCAGTGAATGAACATAGTGGTGTGGAAAAATCCAAGCACTTCATTGAACAGATCCAATTGGTACATCAAATAATGCAGGAACAGTTGGAAAAGAGCCAAGCCAAATATAAAGTCAGGCATGACAAGCATCGTGTGGATCACAATTTTCAGGTGGGAGACCAAGTTTGGTTATACATCAGCAAATAAAGGTTCCAAGGAGAAGGTAAAAGCTCAAACCGATCCGGTATGGTCCATTCAAAATCTTAGAAAATATTGGTAATAATGCTTTTCGATTAGATTTTCCTCCTTATATGCAAATATATTCTGTTGTAAATGTTGAAAACTTGAGATTGTATGAGCCTCCTATGATCATGGATCAAGAGGAAATTATTCAAGTACCTTCCATAGAATATTTTTCTCCTGAATACAAGGACACCATTCTTGACAGAAAAACAAGGACTTCATGTAGGGGTGATGTGGAGTACCTTCGTGTGGGGCTCAAAGGTACCAATCCAAGAAAAGCATGATGGATCAAGATCAGGAAGGTGAGGGAGCTTTACCCTCACTTATTTTTTAGTAGTACCAAACTTTTGGTGGTCCAAAAGCTTCCAGTGGGGAGGAGTGATCTGAAGGATCCAAAAGATACTCAAAGTTCTAGAAAATGCTCAAAAAATCAAAGTTCTCATATTCATTTGAAACTAGGCTCAATACATATTTCTCGTCTCTCTGATTCCAATGCAACTTAAATGGGAGAAAACAACCATCGTATGCAAAAGTTATGCAAGGTCAAAGTTCAAGTCTAAACATGGCAAAAAGTCAAAGGGGTAAAAACAACCGTCGTATGCAAAAGTTATGCAAGGTCAAAGTTCATTCAACGGTTAGCAATCGGTAAAAGGACACGTGGAAATCTGACAGAGGCCATCACAAGGACCAATGGGAGTTCAACATTTGGCTTTTGGAGAGGTCGGAAATTGTTGGTTTTTGATTGGTTGATTATGGGCCAATCCTATGGTTCCACGTGGCCCCCTCAAGAAAATCCATATGGCTTCATTTTATAGGTCAAAAATTTGTTTGTTGAGCTCCATGAGGATCGAAATCCTAACCTGTCAGCTTACACTTCTCTGCCTTACCATTCAGACAACACTAACTCTTGTGATACAATGGGAGCATATCTTTATTTATTGTTTATCAACTCTAGGATTGGGGGAAGGGATATGGCAAGAGCTCGCCATATCCCAAGGTTATATCGTTAGCAGTGTCATCAACACAGTACATCAGAGGGTTCTAATATATTCGATTCATTTAAAAATAAATAAAATCGCCCTCATATCACTCAACAAATCGCACCTAATGAGGATCAAATATCCAACCTTCGTTATATAACCAATGCTCTCAACCAGTCCGACTATGTGAGTTTTTTTTAATAGTTTGCAGAACAAATTTCTTTTAAGTTGCACGCAGATAGTATTTTTGGCCTAATTTGGTCATTTGGAGGCCAAATTGAGAGTTTCAAAAGCCTAAACAAGGGTTTTTGGGCCTTCTGAATGCATTGAAAGCATTATTTTGACGAGTTGGAGATTGTAAATAGATGTCATTGATAATTTGTACATCTTAATAAAGCGATCACACTGGAAGTGGAACCAGAGACGTAGCCCAGGAGGGGTGAACTTTGTTATCAACTTGTCTTCTTTTATTTCTTCTATTTTCAGTTTCCATTCTTTTCTTTTGCTACAAATTTTTATCAAGTTCATGTATTTTTGCCATACCTTCATTTCATTTTTGGATCACTTCTTATAGGGTTGAAGTCTGACAAAAACCCAATCTCCTTCTTTGATTCTCTTTCTGTGCATTGTTGGTTGGCTTGCTGTTTCATTCTATTGCATGCCATTGTTAAATTTTTTTTAACAAGTTAATAATTCTTTGGTTGTCTTCTAAGTGGTTCCTTACTACTTGAACCTTAGAATTGTGTAGCGCAAAATCCTTCCACTTGGGTGGTTCATAACAATATTGGGCTTGGAAGGGGGTCATTTTGGTTGACATATGATAGGTGTTATTGTACCACCATTCTACTAGGTGTAGCCACTGAGACCATTTGTTTTTTTTTTCGGTGACGAAACAACGGAGATGTGCTTCCAAACATTTAGTTAAAACTTCAGTTTGACCATTTGTCTGGGGATGATAAGCCGAACTCATGTTGAGACATATTCTTCTTGGTGGCAGAAATCTTTCCAACAATTGCCTTTAAATTGTGCGCCTATGTCATTGACAATAACCTTGGGAAAACCATGTAGTTTGTAAATGTTTTTACAAAACACTTCCGCAATTTGCTTGGTTTTGTTAGTTTTTCTTATTGCCATGAAGTGTGCATATTTGGTGAGTCTATCTACTATTAAAAATATCTTGTCCTTACCATCAGACATAATTAGTCCTTCAATGAAATTCATCAAGATTTCCTCCCATTTAAAATTTGGAATATGTAACAGATGTAGTAACCTAGGAGTTGGAATATTTTCACTCTTCTTTCTCTGGAAAACATCACATTCATTGCCATACTTTTGGATTTCCTTACTCATACCTTTCTAGTAGAACGATTGTCAAATGTTGTAGTAGGTTTTGAAGAACCCAACATGTCCAACTGCAAGAGAACTATGAGATTCTTTTAAAATTTTCATCATAAATTTGGATGATGGAGTTAGATAAATTATACCTTTGTACCACAATATGTCATTTTTCCATTCAAATTTGGCATACTGACTGATATTTTCAATCATAGAACCATAGTCCAAATCCTTGGAATACTCAGCTCGTATTTTGTCTAACCAGTCAGGAACAACTACCAAGGCGACACATATTGTGTTGTCATCATCTTTCTGTGAGAGTGCATCAGCTACGACATTTTCCTTTCCCTTTTTGTGCAATATTTCTAGGTTGAATGCCGAAAGTTTATCCTTCCATTTTTGTTGTTATGTTGATAATGTTTTTTGTTGATGTAGGAATTGAAGACTATTGTGATCGGTTTGAATTGAGAACTTACTTCCGAGCAGGTATTTTCACCATTTAGTTAATGCATGTATGATGGCAAGCATCTCCTTTTGGTAAGTTGACTTCAAGCTTTCCCGTTTGTTAAGCTTCCTGCTTTCGAAGGATATAGGATGGTTTTATTGCATTAACATTGTTCCAGTTCCAAATCCTAAAGCATCACATTCGACTACGAATGGTTTGGAGAAATATGGAGTTGCCAGTTCCTGTGTGGTTGACATTACCCTTTTCAGATTCTCAAAGCATTCGTCTTCTTGTTTAGTCCATTGGAAAGCGTTATTTTTTAACAAGTTTGTCAGTGGCGCAATCAAATGTGCATAGTTCTTTATGAACCTTCTATAATATCTCATTAAACATAGAAATCCCCTCAGTTTTGATACGTTCTTGGGTTTTGGTCATTCTTTAATTTCTTTAATTTTTCCGGGATCCAATTTGACTCCTTCTCAGCATATGATGTGTCTCAGGTATTCAACTTCCTTTTGCCCAAAGATACATTTTGATAGCTTTGCATAAAATATATTCTTTTTCAATACAAAAAATACTTATTCTAGGTGTTTCAGGTGCTTCTTCCACGTTTTGTTGTAGACAAGGATATCATCAAAGAAGACTAATATGAATTTTCGCAAGTATGGGTGGAAGAGTTCGTTCATGGTTGCTTGGAAGGTGGTTGGCGCATTTATTAAACCAAATGGAATTACCTTAAACTCGTAGTGCCCTTCATGAGTTCTGAACACAATCTTTTTTACGTTTTCTAATCTTACTCAAATTTGATAGTAGCCTGAACTCAAATCTAATTTTGAAAAGTATTCTACGCCATGGAGTTTGTCTAGCAACTCATCAAGAAATGGAATGGGAAATTTGTGTTTAATAGTAAGTTTTTTAAATCCTCGATAATCTATACATAACCGGAAGGATCCATCCTTCTTCCTAACTAGCACTACTGGTGCAACATATGGACTTCTACTTTTCATAACGACTCCACACTTTAATAGATCTTGTATCAACCTTTCTATTTTTGTTTTATGATGATGGGGGTAGCGATATGGTTTTAGATTTACTGGTGTTGAATCTAGTTTGACTACAATGATATGTTCAATTTTCCTTTTAGGAGGTAATTTCATCGACAACTCTTGAAATACCTTGTCATATTTCTGGATTAAGGATGTAACTTCACACTATTGGTGAATCCCTTCCATCGATAATAACTCTAATTGTTGGTGAATCCCTTCCATTGATAATAACTCTAATTGTTGGCATTGGGTGACGAATACCAGAGCTCCTTTGTGAATCTGTTTCTTCATTTGTTGAGAAAAAATGATTTGGGTAGGAGGGGATTGGAATCTGAACAACTTATACTTTCTTCCATCCATTTTGAACCTAATGAATTGTTTTTGGTGATTTGCAGAATACGTTTGTAACCATTGTACTCCTAAGATGACATCTACACCTCCTAAGGGAACTGTATAAAAAATGGATTCCATTTCGTAGCCGTTTAGTTGCATTTTAACTTTATGACACTTTCCTACTCCATCTATTCTTTTCCCATCTGCCACCATAAATTTTAAATCTACTACAAGATAGGAAAAAATGTTCAGCCTTTTTGCGACATTGACATCTATAAAATTGTGTACTTCTTGAATCTATTAAAACAATAACGTTCTGCTTCTTAATATGTCCTTTAAGCTTTAATGTTTGTGGTTGATCTATCCTTGTGATAGTTGCGAGAGAGAAATTATTGGCATATTTTCTTCTTCTGGATATGGATTAGGAGTCTCGTTTCCTTCATTGGTTTCTTCGTCAAAGTTACTATCTGAAGATTCCTCTTCTTGATTTGCTTCACAGTTGTAAATTTTTTGTGTAGTGCATCTATGTCCTGGAGAATATTTATCTCCACATGTCCAACATTTACCATCTTTTTTCTCTCAAAATTTGGTTGTTGTTTTCCTCCTTCGTGCATCGATAGTGGAATGTACTTACCAGTGTCTTCTGAAGAAGACTTACTTGACTTTCCTTTTGAGTAGTTTCTTGATTTTTCATTACTGACATATGGTGCTCTATTGAATTTATACTTTCGTTCAATAATTATTGTTGCATGTCTAACTTCTTCAATGGATTTAGGTTTATATAGTTTTAATTCTTCTCGAATATACTCTTTAAGCCCACATCTATACATTTTTAGTAGTTCTTCGTCAGAGAACCCCCTTTGTCTTATAGCTAATACTTCCCACTCGTGGATGTATTCACTTACATATTCTTTTTGTTTGAGGTGAATGATTTTTTCTTAAACATCGTCTTCTTCTTTGTCATGGAACCATTTGAGCAGGGCGTCCACAAATTTTTTTCAATTGAACAAATGAGCCTCACATCTATTGGACCACCATAGGAACCAATCGTATGTTTCAACTTCTAGGTTATTGGATCCGGTCATGATCTTCTCTTTCTCTCCTATTGGTGGGTTTGCCCTGAAAATTGAATCCATTTTATTTACCCACATAATGGCACCTTTATGGTCTTTACCATTATACTTAGGTAATTCCATTTTAATTTTCTGGTAGCCTTTTTCTGGAAACTTTATATAGTACTGACTTCGTCAAAACTGTATATGCAATATTTGTGGGACTTCGTGCATTAACGGAAATTTGTGACTTGGAAAAACTTCTCCTTCTAGGGTCTTGGGACTTTGTGGTGACTCTTGTGTGATTAAGGGATTAACAGGTAGATTGAATCCTCCCAATAACTGGCTCATCATGTTCTCTATTTTTTTATATTATTTTCCATTTGGTCTTGAGTACTAATTATCCTAGCCTGGCCTTTCACAAATTCATCTTGTTTCTTTTCAACATTGTGAAGGTGTTGGCGCATTCTATCGAGTTCCTCTTGAAATTTTCTTGAATTTGCATCGTCAATGCCACTCCCCATTTTGTTCTTCTTTTTCTTTGTGCACCCAATATATATATATATATATATATATAATATAGTATAGTTATATATTATAACTATATATAATAATGAAAGCTAATAAAATTAAAACTTACGCTAAAATTACAAATTGAATCGATACATAGAAATGCCTTTCTTTTGGACCAAGTCTTATGACATGAACCAATCGGGTTACAGGATAGGGACAATGTTGTCAGACCGGTCAACTAGTCGCGTAAGGGTTTGTTTGGCATCGAAACGATATAGCGTGTGGCAGAGGAGACTACGATGGATTGGGTAGCATGGATAGGAAGCATCGGGGGTCGAAGGAAGAGTGGGGGCATGACTGACCGTGGTTGTCTTCCATCAAGACAGAGGTGTCGGTGGCACTAGATTGATGGCGGAGGGTTGGGTTGAATAGCGTCGGAGAATGGAATGCAGCGACACATAGGATGGAGGGACACAGTGTATGATGGGGGACAGGAAATAACACACAGCAAGGGATATGATCGACAGACAATGTGATGGGGAATGGGTGTGGATGTCTAAATAGGTGTTGTTCCTACTTAAGCATTGGTTTTTTTTTTTCGCATCAGCCTTATTGCTTTGAAAAAATGAAAAATTCAAAAAATAAAATTTCTTACCAAAAACCCCCACCCCCTCAAGCAGCCAACCTTCATTCTTCTTCGGTGGTTGTGAACTTCCCTCTCTAACTACAGGGGAGTTAGAAGACACTTTAGGTCAACAACCTAAAATATTTAAAGAACCTATAGGAGAAGAAGAATCTATCCTACGTAACCAAACTATGGTTGAAAACAAGAAAAATGAGATTTTCCCTATCAGAGAAACCAATGGAGAGGCTAGAATGAAGAATATAAGCCCTGTTTCCCTTCCACATTTCCATGGCCTAACCTCTGAGGACACTGACACCTTCATGTTTGAGTTTGTTGTTTTCTGTAGGACCTATGACTATGCCTCTGATGAGCAAAAGCTGAAGTTGTTTCCTTCTACCCTTAAAGATGCAGCCTTGCGCTGGTTTATGGGTCTACCTAGAGGCAACATCACTACCTGGGCCCAAATGCAACAAGCATTCAATGAAAAATACCGAGACTACTGTAGGTCCAAAGAAACAAAGGAGGAAATCTTTAGGATGACTCTTGGACCTCATAAATCCGTAGAGGAATATGAGGAAAGATTTCAACTCAATTATAGGAAGGCCAACTGTACCCTTGATCCTGAGTCACTCAAGCTATTTCTTCTCTGAGGGATCGGGGAAGATGTGACAGAAAGCCTCAAAATGCTATCTGGAGGAGATATCTACCAAGTACCTTATGATGACATCAAAATTGTATTCAAGAATCATTCTAGGGATGCTACGAAAAAGGGTAGGTCTAGCCAAAGCTTGGTCAGTTATTCTCCCTCCATAACAACCATCAAGCATGAGATAGGATATATGTTGGATGATTTCAAGAGTGAAATGTTGCATACTTTTTCCCTGCAAATGGATACTATGCAAATCAAAAGAAAGCAAGAGGAAGCAGAAAGAGAATTGACTATCTTTTTCCCTAGATGTACTAAAAGACATTCTAGGAATGAATGCCCACTGAATGTCATAGAAGTTTTCCTAGTCTGTGAACATAATCATGCAACAGACAAATGTCCCTCTCTACCAAGCCTAGAGTTTGTATACCAAGGAGGAGTAGAGAGTGGGTTAGAACAATTGTGCTTCATTAACCAAAGGAGACCCCCAGGACCTCGACCATATCAACAAGGCATACAAGGTGCACATTATCCTCACTACAATCCAAATCAGAATTCACCTTTCTAGCCTTGGTACCCTTCCACTCATCCATCATGGTCCACACCTCCTCCTTGGCCTTATGTTCCTCCATATCCTCCTCAACCTATCAACCATCATTTTCAGCCATATCCACCCCAATCTTCCCAATGGGGCAACCCCTCACTAGGATGGAGACCTCAAACAAGCCAAATTCCTACTTTAATGCCTCCACCCCAATCTCAACCACAAATAACTCATCATACCCCACCTAAGCAACCTCGAATTCCTAATCAACCCAATTTAAACCCAAACAATAAGTAGGAATACTAGGTCTGCAGTGGAGAGACCTCTTATCCTACTTATGTTGTGGAAATCTAAGAGATCAACATTTGGTCTTGGAGGGTGCTCCTACTACTTTCAAAGGGTAGTTCTAAGTATCTTTGTTGAACTTGTTCATGACTCTATTGAGATATAAATGGACGATTTCACTCATGGATGTGACTTCCAGGAAGCTCTTTCTAATCTATGTGAAGTCTTGAAGAATTGTATTAAAATGAATCTCTCATTTATCCCTGAGAAATGTGATTTTTTTATGAATGCAGGGATTGTCCTTGGTCATTCTATATCCAAGGAAGGGATATAGGTTGACCCAAATAAGATTGACACCATCAAAAGGGTCCCTATCCCTCAAAATAAAAGAGATGGCAAGTGTTTCCTTGGATTAGCTGGGTATTATAGAAGGTTCATTAAAGATTTTAGTAAACTGGCTTCACCCTTGTTTGGATTGTTGGTTAAAGATTCAAATTTTTGTTGGACAAACAATTGTTAAGAAGCTTTTGAAGTAATGAAAGAAAAGCTTACCATTGCACCCATCCTTAGGGGTCCCAACTGGGAATTCCCTTTCCATATACACACATGCCTCAGACAAAGTTGTAGGGGCTACCTTAGGACAAGTAGAAGAAAAAATGCCTTATGTTATCTATTTCATCAGTAAGAACCTTTCTAAAGTTGAGTTAAATTATACTATCACTGAAAAGGAACTCTTGGTTGTGTTGCATTATTTGAAAAAGTTTAGGCATTATATCACTAGTTATCAAACTTTGGTTCACACTGATCATGCAAACATTAAGTATTTAATGAATAAAACTGATGTCAATGCTAGGATAATTAGATGGTTGTTATTATTGCAACAATTTGATTTGACTATTATTGATAAACCAAGGAAAGAGAATGTGGTTGCAGATTTCTTGTCAAGACTAACCTTGCCTGCAGGAAAGGAAGAAATGATAGACGATCAACTTCCATGTGAACATATATTTTCCATCTTGGTGCTTTCTCCTTGGTTTTCTGATATAGCCAACTATTTGGTTGTTGGGAGGTTCCCTCCTAACCTATCCTCCAAGGGGAAAAGCAAGATTGATAAGAAATGTGCCCATTCACTTGGATTGGGGGAAATATTTTCAGATTGGGGCCATATCAAATACTGAGAATATGTGTGAGGGAAGAAGAGGTCTTTTGACATCCTATCAGCATGCCATGATGGACCCTGTGGGGGCCACTTTGTTGCTAAGAGGATAGCCTTCAAAGTTATACAATCAGGGTACTATTGGCCTACTTTACATCAGGATGCAAGGAGGTATACCACCAGGTGTGATCAGTGCTAGAGGATGGGTAAGCCAACACCGAAGGATGAAATTCCCTTATAACCTCAAGTGACTCTAGAGCCATTTGAAAAGTGGGGCATAGATTTAATTGGACCTATTGCTCCCCCATTAAGATAGAAAAGGAATATCATTGTATGCATTGGTTACTTGACCAAATGGGCTGAAACAAAAGCAGTAAAGGAAACAATTGAGCAAAAGATGGTTGAATTCCTAAGGGAGAACATCTTCTACAAATTTGGTTTTCCAAAAGAATTAATCATTGATCAAGGAGCACAATTTACATCAAGTTTGGTTGAATATCTTATGAAGCAGCACCACATCAAGAATAGTACATCTACTACCTATCACCCTCAAGCAAATGGGAAGGTGGAAGTCATAAATAGAGCAATGGAGAGAATTCTTACCAAGGTTTCTAGCCACAACAGAAAATATTGGGAAGACAAGCTTGTGGAAGCCACTTGGGCCTACAACACCACATGGAAGACCACCACTATAGTCACTGCATTTGAGCTGGTCTATGGGAAGAAGGCCCTGTTGCCTATTGAATTTGAGTATAACACCTTGAGGATGGAAGCTCAATTATAATTAGATCTCACTATAGCACAACAGGAGAGGCTACTCCAAATCAATGGTCTAAGTGAATTTAGGATGCAAGATCTCTTGTACATTGAGGTATTCCAGCTACAAAGGAAGATTTGGAAGGATAAGTAGATTAGAGAAAAGACTTTTCAAGAAGGAGATTGGGCCCTGTTGTATGATTCCATATTCAAGGATTTCAAGGGAAAATTAATGATAAGTGGGTTGGGTCCTTATATAGTAGAGAAGTGTCATGAGGTTGGATCTATCCAAATCAGAACAATTGATGAGGAAGGGATTCCCTTACTTGTCAATGGTCATAGGTTGAAGTTGTACAAGAAACCTTTGTCCAAGCAAGAGTTTGCCAGTTCAGCCAACAGAGAACTAAATGTGATTGGGAGGCTCATAGCCCTCAGTGCACCAAATCTTAAAAAAAAAGGCCTAGATGAAAACCTCCATGAGGCATTTGAGACCAACTCCTAGGTTGAAAATCTCTCTGAGGCAACTCAGGAGCAAAAAAAAGGAAAGAGAAACAAAAAAATAGTAAAAGCTTAAAAGATCCCTAGGTGAAAACCTCCTTTGAAGTACCTAGGGTAGGCATGCAGGTTGAAAACCTCTACAGAGGCAGTGTTCTTGTCTAAAAAAAACAAACAAAAAAGAGAAAAAAAAACACAAGTAGTTCTTACACTACTTTTGCTAACATGTTTTTCCTTACAAGACTCCAAACAATAGACAAAGCCATAGCTACAGGTTGGCATCTACAAGTGTATTCCTCCATTTTCCCAACCACACATTTCATTTTCACACTTTTCACTCACATACTTACCTCTCTCCATCATCCAACCAACAATAGGATCAAATTTTTCCTCCTCGTTGTAATGCTACATGACGAACCTGTAATGCTACAAGAGGAGCCCAAAATGCAACGGGAGAAAGATCCGATGGGAAAAAGAGATCAGAGGGTCATAATTTCTTTAGGTAATGTTGGGAGAGGTCCACCAACATCAATTCCATCACCCATCCACTCCATATAGCCAAAGTTAGCCCAAAATTTCAAATCTGTCATGCATCTAAAAAAACACAGAAAACCTATGTTTTCCATTCTTCCATCAACTACAACACTTCCTCATGATCCTAATCTTGTCCTGGTACCTTTCGTGACTTGCCCTCAATCTGACATGCAACACGAGGTCTTAAAAAATGGGATTAAGGGAATGTTACAAGAAGGAGACTCCTCCTGTAGCAACCTGTATAGTCACAACAAAACTCCTTCAAAATTCTTTTTTCACCCACAAAGAGCATCATGAAGCCATTTCTAAAATAGATAAGAGGCACAACATCCTTAGGAAGCAGTCCTTCCACAATACAGGCAACAAATTGGACACTGGGAAAGAACCGCACACACAACAAAGTTATCAATCAAAAGATAATCAAGTTATGAAGACTTGAACAAAAACAAGCAAAGAAAATAACCACCCTCAATATCATGATGTTATGAGGTCCAGTGCCAACATGCAAGCATCTCCAACAATTTGGTCCATAGGTAGGCTCAGGTATGACAACCCTCACCTCTTCCCTATGCATATAATGCTAAAATTTGTTAATGGCCGAGAAAGGAATTTTAATGGGCTGGAGGTGGCCAGTAAACTTGGCCAACCTCGACTAGTAAACTCAAGTTAATTCAATCACGCAGGCAATGTGGAAAAGTAAACTCAAGTGAGGTGGTGGTTATGACGAGTTAAGTTATGATCACGAGGAGCACGGTCATGATTACAAGGAGTGGGTACAATGGTTCAAAAAAGGAAGTTCTTGTAAGAGCCATGTCACCAAAGTGCTCAAATCCTTTACCACAAAAGGGAATATTAAGTACAAGGCTCGACTCCATTTGCACTATCGCTCATTTCTAGAAAAAAGCAGTTAAAGGAAGGACAAGCTAGTGCTATCAGACTGCCTAGGGTACCACTGAACTGCTTCGAACTATGTTTGTAGGTGATACATGAGAAGCAAAATGAGGAGCTACAAGAGCGTCTGAACTGCTACAGGAGGGTCAAGAAGAAGCTACAAGATAGAATTGAAGGGAGAAAGGGATCCAAAATGACCCAAAGTTGTCCTCAAACCCTCATCACATGACAAAGCTATTTTGAAAAGGAGTAAGTGGCTTTCTCCCTCTAATTTCCATATGTTTGCATGGGAAATTCTACCTGAAGTTAGTACCCTATAATAGACAATTGAGCAGTAGTCCCCTTTGGAATTTGTTGTGTGTAATGGTAAGATAGGGACAGAAAAAGAGCTTGTTTTGACCTAAATTTTAGCATCATTCTTCTCAATGATACAAAGGAAGTTTTAATATCGTTTCTACAACTGAGATTGCTTTAAGGAAACATTGCAATTTACACCTAAGTAACACTGAGAAGGAGCAATAGAAGAAATGGGGAGAGGATTCAATAGAAGAGAGCCCATAGACACAAAGAGGATTCATCAACACCCTCATGTAGCAAACATTTTTCTAAGACATCAATGGATGGGCTTCTTTGAACATCTGAAAGAGTATGATGATGACATCACTCAATAATTTTCCATGGCACTACATTTTCAAAGAGAAGATAGTGCCACTACTATTGTTAGAGGATTGACCATCTCTTTAAGTCCTAAAACCATAAGCAGAGTGGCCACCTTACCCTTAGGAATTTGATGGAGCAAGGAGGACAAAGCAGTAAGTGTTACAGCCAGGAAGAACTTTTTCATTGAAAGAGACAAACTTGTGGAGGATAAGGATGGGGTAAGAAGAAAAAGCCCACCTTACCCCTAGGATGAAGTGACCTACCACATTCTTAAATACATATCCCATGAGGGGAGGTTGAGCATTATATATGCCTATCATTTTAGGCTACTCCATGAGCTAATATTCAAAGCAGATTTACCAATCCTACAGAGACTAAGTGTTCCCCATTTGCTCCTACAATCAATCATTTGAAATGAGCCAGAACCTGAGGGAAGGGAAGCATCAACACATTGCCCATCATGGCCTCATTATGCTACGATAGTCCCTGTTTTAGCTATATTAATAGTTTCTTTTTGTATATTTGGGAATGGGAGTTTTCTTTTTAAGTACGCATGGCTCTGTAGATCAGAGCACTTGTATTCACAATAGTTTGACACATTGGAAGGACTTGGGCATTGTTTTCTTTATATTAGTTGAATTGATAAGTACAATCTTTGTAACCTTAAGTTGTTTAATCTATACTACTGAGCTGGTTTTTTGGTGAGCAAACGAGTAACACAACGAACTATCACTTAAAATACCTCTCTTAAATAATGAAAAGTTGAACTTCACAAAAATAATATATATTTACATAAATTTCTTATAATGCATATACACAAATATGTACAACAATTTGCATCATGTATCAAACTTAGAAAAGAAATGGATCAATAGACTACACCATCATGGATCAGAGACTTAGAAAAGAAATGGATTTATAGACTAGAGAGCACTAGAAATACCCCAAGTGCATTGATGTTGGTTGGAGAGTAAATAAAGAAAGTAGGTATTACAGAAGCTTGGAAGATTAAAAATAAAATTAAACCCATAAAATTCGAACAATGAATAAGAATCTGTCAATCCTTTTATTTTTAAGCCCAGAATTATCGTGATTTCTCTCTAAGTGGCGTTATTTGGAGGGCATCTTATAGAACTTAGATAACAACTGGTTGTGCTTTGAACAGCGGAAATTCAAGAATCAATGCATAGAGATCAAGTGAAGGGGTGAAACTCAAGTCTTTGACTTGAAACTGTGTCCATCAAAATAAAGAGTAGGAGCCCGTAGTTTAACGAGCAGAAACTGGTAACTGTAATTCTGAAAAAAATTCATATTCAAGATATTGAATCCCTTGGGCCGATAAAAAGCCCTTCTTCCGAGCATAATATTTGATAACTATACAAACCTCACTCTCCACCCCACCCAAAAATATATTTACTATGACTGGTACATTCAAATACAGAACAAGAGTAACAGCAATAAGGTTTTTGAAAAATAATTAGAATTTAAACAGCTAGCTAAGCAGAGATAATAAATATCTGTTTGATAACATAACTGTCATTAGATGACCCTTAAAAGGTCTACCAATGTACAATGAACTTCAGACTTTTGATCCTTTCTCCAAGGTTGATTCTTTTGTATCTGTTGTTTTCGGAATGCGGAAGGAGCCCCTGCTATACAGTGTCTCGTAAACTGGTCTTATCCGGATTGTAAGAACAATGCTCACCAGAACCCCAAAAGCACACACCCCTGCCATGGTAAGAAAGGTAAGCCTGAAGCAGTTAGGCCCTAAACAGTCAACATTAGTGGCACCGATGCTTTTAGGAGAGGAATAGCCAGACTGCCTTTGAGCTTCTTGATCGTATATGTATCCAGCAAGGAGACCAGAAAAGAGGAAAGCTCCTAGTGGATTCCCTATTGTTAGGAAATTGTAAATCTTTCCAAAGTGCTTCAATCCGAAGAGCTCAGGAGCTGTAGGCACCATTACAGAGAATTGTACTCCATATCAAATTCCTAGTACGAAAGAAGAGATATAAACAGATCCTGGAAAATCTGAGGCAAAGAATAGAAAAGCCCCTATCATAAGAGCCTGTGAAGCTGTCATCCAAACTGTCCGAGGAATGGCCTTTTGCCTGCATGTTTAGCATCCACTGTTTTAATAAGAAGTAAAACTAATCACATGAAATAACTCTTTTTTACTTATCAGAAAAATAGTATACCCATCTCACTGATTAACAGATGTTCATAAACAAAACAAAATGAGAATCCCAAAACAGCAAACCTGACATAATATTCTGAGACAACCCCACCACCAAGACGCCCAACGAAGTTGCAAACACCAATTATTGCTAATAGGATCGTGATATTTTGATAGCCTTCAGCCAGTCCTATTTGTGCCAAATTATTGAGAAATGTACCCCTAGAACCAACCCCACAGAAGAAGACTACAAAAAGTAGCCAAAAGTCAGCTTTCACCACAACTTGGTGAAAATTGAAATCTTCTCCTCGTCTTGGTCTTCTCTTTTTCCAGACAGCTCCTTCTCCTTCAACTAATAGAATATCTAGGTTCATGTCCTCAAAGTCATGAAACAGGGGTGAGCCCTCTAATTGTCTCTGCAATTCATTGATATTGTCCTTTGACATGCTTGACACAGGGTTATTAAAATAGAGAGATTCAGCAGCGTTCATATCTGCACCAGGCTTCATGTCTGGGCCTTTTTCTTCCATACCAAGAAGTGGTTCTCTACAAGGGTCCATCTGCAAGTGAAGAGAGTTCTGCACATCTACACGGTCTTCCTTGATTGCACGTAATGTCAATTCCAGAGGAATCAAAGTGGGTGACAAGAGAAACAGAAGCATTACCACTACAAATAGCTTGGAGATAGGATGGTTTTCTAAAGAAAAAAGATCATTTGCTATAGAAATTGAAAGAAGATACAGAGCTAAAATAATGCTAATCGCTTGGATGAAAACAAAGTACCCTTGCTCTTCTCTATCTTCCCCAGAAACTGGTGTGCAAGGTCTAATCAAATACATGACAAGCAAGCAGACTACAAGAGGACCCACTGCCAGGAAAAACAACAGATTTATGGAGCTCTGGCTAAGTAACCCAGTGAAAACTTCCGTAAATACTGCAGCACTAATTCCAACAAAGCCCTTGAGGATGCCTGCAACTGTGCCTCTGCTTTGTGGGAAATTTCGCATATTGGTGACAAGGACAGCGGTATTGAACCATGTTGCACTATTTGCACCAACGCAGAGTGCGAGCCACATCTGTAAGAGCAACAAACAAAGGGTTAATGTTAGCAAATACCAACAAGCGGTAGCACTCCTTTTCTACTTTGCTCCTCAACTATGGTGCTTTTGATTTCTCTTTTCAAGTCAATGGTAGGGACTAGAGAATCTCAAAAACTTCCTAAAATTACATCAATCAGAGTCCTGGCAGAAAACTTGCTTGGTTAAAATATATCAGATTATGGTAAGGTTGTGAGATAATATGGATAACACTGGCGAAAATGATACTAGAGAACAAGTTAAATTTTAGATTGTTATCTTGTATAAAAGTGGAGAGGGCAGCTAACTATTATCCACATTCATACGAATCTCTATATAGTGAAATTCCTTATACATGGAAAATGTTATCTTCACTGGTCTGGAATCTCCATTGGATAGTATAAGAGAAGTAAATAACAACGACCTAGATAACTATTCCATATGCTTGCCAAGCTTCTAGCACTGAAATTGTTGATATCCTGGGAAGTTGCAGCATTTTGATGATTCCCTTGTCATAAATTGGATGTGGACAAAATATCGGATGTAAAACTTGTTCTCAAGTCCGCTGTTCAAGGAGATTCAAAGAATGAAATTGGTTCTTAAGTCCATTTCATTCATCCATGTATTTAGAGAACTGAAAATCGAAGTTGACTTCTTATCCAAAGGACACCCGATGGAAACTGGCCAATGGACATCGCTGAATCTAGAGATGTTTCTGTTCAGGAATTCTTCAAATCAGTTTTTAAATTTCAACATGCACTGCTGGGATTACAACTGTGGTTGTTAGTTATGTTTATCATATTTTAAAACTGTAAAAGCAAAGAACTGAGCCATAAAGATTAGATGTTTTTGACAAGCATGTAACCTCACTATGTATAAATGTATTTTGATTCCACTCTAGGATGACTTCTGAATCTTGGATGCGCAGAATCAATTTTTGTCTTGATAGGTTGCTGGAGTGGAAATCATTTATGGCCTTTGAGGTAGTTACAGATCTTGAGGATCTATCCATTGGATACTACAGAATGCAGATGTGCATAAGAAGAATGTAAATCTCTCTTGTTTTATGTTTATAATTTACAACACTTATTCTGAGGAAAAACTATTCTATCTACAGTCTAGTTTGTGTCAATGATATGTTTTATATTGGAAGGTATGGAGTGGCCGGTGGGGAAATCTAGTCCAAAAATCATGTAGCAAACTTTCACTCAGTTTGTCTGTGTATATTTTTACTCAATCTGGGCCCAGTTAATATAAAAACTACCTTTCTCTTACGAAGTCAATAGCATCCATCCTCTATACCATGCTTTTGAAAAATATGGTTGATTGTTACACGTATGTGTTTAAGTTCTGAAAAACAAGAAAATGTAATTGAATATATGTTTTCAAAACGCATTAGTGCAAACGAAATATGGAATTATATTCTCATAGCTTCTAATTCGAAAATCAATAGTGCTGTGAAAACACATGCTTAAACTTCACCAAATGTCCCCATATTTCACTCTTAGGTTCAACAACATTTTTTAAATATGATGGGCTCATGCCTGCTCACAGATTTTAAAAATTGAATCCCCTTACCAAAGCCCACACTGACACCCTTGAACCTTAGCAATTTTGGCAAAAGAGTAGTTTGTCATCTTAAAAATGTACCTTTAAATTACATCAAGTGAAGGGAGGTACTTTTATAGCCCATGGTATGGGAGATCTGTGTATATGTATGTGTTATACTAATAAATAACATGGGAAAATTTTGAAAAAATGCATAGATCCACCTTAATCTTGGGATTTTCAAAGTACCAAGAAGTTTGCATCTGGTTTTTTAATCCCTCTCACTGCTTAATAGTGCCATGGTTAAGATAAAACTATGCTGATTTAGTATAATTATTAAGTACTAAGAACTCAGAAGGGCATTTTAAAAAATCTTTGCTAAAAGGTAGGAGGTTTATGGCGTGAGACTTTCTGATTTATTTATGGATAGTTTATCACAGTTAAATCTTGAAAAAGATCCAATCTGTAAGGGAGTAGACAGTTTGCACCACCAATCACGATGTTATTGTAAGCAAAGCATGGGTGCGCTTAAGTGCTTTTCTTAATCTAGGATAAAATATATTAAACAAGAAAAAAAAACCTATAAGTTGTTCCCAAGACAATAATGCAGATGACAATCCATCTCTTAGATCAATTACATTTATCAGGTATTTAGAATATAGCTACAGACAAGCAACGAGCCCCTGCAATGTAGATTAACTGATCACTAGACCTGTATCTTCCCTTATCCTGATAGTAGAGATTGTAGGGGCTCGTTGCTTGTCTGTAGCTATATTTGCATCCTTCACCTCTTATATCTGCAATAAGAGATAAAGGATATTGGTGTACACTCTTAATCAAACTATTGTCCTATTAATTAATTCGATTATCCAACTCACAACACATATGCCAGTGAGGCAGCTGACACTGAGCCAAACATGATTCCTGAGAAGTTCTAAACCATAGATCAACATAGATTTGATGACCCAAGTTAGTTTCCCTCTTAACACCTAAGTCTGCAGCACCTGCAAATTTCCCTTAGCATGAGGTTCAAGGTTTGCTTGGCATACAAGAAAAGTTATTTTCAGGAGTTCCTTCAATCTGCAAGTCAGGAAGGTGCTATTCTGGGTGATTTTAGTCTTGATTATGTGGTTGCTTGACCAGCAAGTAACATAAATCTTAGAAAAGCAACTGATGATGCTCTTCCTGGGCTCTTAAAAGAGATTATGGTGGAGATTTGAAGAATAGTTTTAGCTTGTTCTATAGGTTTCTTGCAGAGCAAATAAGTGCATATTGAAGGAATTTTGAAGCAGAGGAAACCCTGTTCTTCGAGATGATTCTCGGCTGGTATCTATGTTGCCAGTGTATGGGTACGGGCATCTTTTCAACACCAGGGGACAAGTGTGCGTCAAGGTTACATATATCGAATTTTATACATACAAATAACATAATGGGGAAAAAATAGAACAGATAAATGTATAAGAAATTATTCAGGTTCCAGAATCATTAGTTTTTATACTCAAATCATCCCCTATGTCCACCATTCATCAATTGACATTCATGAATCAACATTGAAAATTGGCATTCCTTCCTTTTCTAGACATGGTGTTGACATGACGAACAGAAATATCTGAAACTTGAAACTTCATGAAATCAGAATGTGGGGACTGGAGGAATGCTCATAATGATGAAGAACACTCAATGTTGAACGGGTGCTTCTCCTGGATTAATATGTGCCGACTTTGGAACGTGGTATGTCGCTGCTTTGAGAGTGCTCTTTTTGGTGATTTATGCCCATTATCCTGATTCCTCACCATGCTTGAGAACCTTTTTCATTGAGATTCTTGCTATTATTGGTCAAGCGGAGGCACTTTTCCAGGAAATTTTACTGTTATTTATCCCTGCTATATTTGAACCCAAGTGCTGTGCTTTGGTCGGAATATTTTTGTTTGACTATGATGGGTTATTTTTGACACACTCTGGGTGCCCTTATTGAGGAGATTCCTATAATAGATTTGGAGACTTTTTTTTTTACGGCTTCAGACTAATCTTAAGAGCCTTCCTTGGAGCATAGTAAGCTGATTTTGAAGGACTGAGAATAACTTGATTTGAGCACCCATCTAATGCAGACCTTCTGGGATGGATTATGTGCTATTTAGTTAAGGAGATCAGCAACTTCTTTCAAGGATTTTACTTGCATATTTATTGATAGGTTCTGCTTGTTTTGAAGGCGCTTCTCCAACTCGGCTTAAGCACTCTCCTTGGATATCCCTTCATGCTTGTCTTAAAGCATCTATTCTGGAGATTGTTCTATCATCAAGAGACTTGCTCATTTGAAATTTGGATACGTTTGGGCAACCTTAAGAAGATTTTTGTCATGCTTTTCTCTCTACTGTTTTTATACTAGGCAGAACACTTTTCCTAGAGATCTATTATTAGCATGTGGAATGCTTTTCTTGGATCACTTGCTGATTTTGGGTTTCTTTTAGTATATTGGAGTGCTTGCCCGAGAGATCAAACTTGGAAACACTAGGCATTATTTTGAGAAAGATTTTGTCTGATTTAAAGAGTTTCTATCTCAGCGTGAGACGCTTTTCTCTTGGATTATTATGT
Organism: Pinus tabuliformis; assembly: GCA_031772625.1. Lineage (NCBI taxonomy): Eukaryota > Viridiplantae > Streptophyta > Pinopsida > Pinales > Pinaceae > Pinus > Pinus tabuliformis. Next base: position 695,592,155 of record CM062806.1, on the reverse strand, counting down.
TATGTTGGTGAGGATCAGATAACCCAGAGCTGGATACTTTTCTTACAATGTTTTTAGGATGGTTTTAAGGTTTAATCTGCTAGCCTTGTATGGCAACCAATATCAATCTAGGATTCTATGTCAAAAACAATTCAGATATCCGTGATAAAACAAGAAAGAAGAAGAGAAAACCGTCAGTGCCTTAATTCATTCTTCTTTAGCTTTTAAGTTCTTTTCCACCTCTTCTAGTCAAATAATCCGTATAGCAGCAACATATGCATATCAGGCCCAGGTTTAGATGGATTTGTGCTAGTTGCCAAGTCAATGCTCCCAGCACACCATTAACACACACATCCACCCCGGCCTTAGAATCCCACATGCTTCTCTCAGTAACATCATTCAATGTAAAAATACAAACAAAAGCATCATATGCATTCAAACGAATAAGATTTACTCCATTAATAACTAAATAAACTTACCACCCAATATGGCAGAGCACAGATTCTCTCGCTCAAGACGAGCCAGATGAGGCCATACCCGAAAAAACTAGCAAGAGAACCAATAATTAGAATTCCCCATGGCGGTATCTTGTTGCATATGAACCCCGCCAGAAGACCTACATTTTCTCCAATGTCGTTAGCCACTCCCAAGTTGTTCAACTGCGCTTGACTGTAATTTAAAATCCCCTTCATCCTGCCTGAATAGAGGGGAAAGGTGTATGCATTGCCAGAAGCTATCTGAATCCAAACAGCAGCTGCAAAGCCCAGCCATGGGACTACCTTGGCTGCTGTATTTACTGCAGACATCACTCAAATAACATAAACAGTTCGTATAAAGGATATGAATAGTATGGAATCTGCCTGTGATATGTATTCAGTATTGTAATGGGCATTGGAGTTTCATAAGCCGTTGGGCTTACTGAAACATAATAAACAAATCTGCTGAGACAAACATAATAAACAAATCTGATGCGGTCCAAGGATGGGAGAGGTGAGTTTTAAGCTGCGGATTGCGAGATGATGGCACGAGTTGTGTACAAGTGAAGGTCGAGCAATGCAGAATGAAATGTTCGTGACCTGTATGAATTTTTAAGTGTTGAACCATCATATTTCTATTCATATAAGGTTGGTTGTATGGTAAAGAAAGTTTGTTTGTTTGCTCGGGGTGTGTGAAAAAGTTTAGATGGTCGACCCGGGTAAATAACAGTGGGCTTTTCTTAATTAATTAGTCTATCCATATTTTAAATATGGATTTAATATGAACGAGTAATTTAATTTTTTTTTAATGATATTTTGTATAGGTATTTAATTTATTTTTTTAATTCGAGTAAAATTTCAATTTTGATGACAGATGGACAGGATGACACATCATATTGGGCTGTGGAATGAGCCTCTAGACTCAATAATGATTAATTAATTGTAACGTGAATATGGGTGTTGGTTTTGTTTTTAATCTCTTTTTTGGACAGCTGTATTCTAATGAGGCTACAATTTTGTCCAGAAAATAATTTAAATTTTGTCAAGATTTTAAGAAAATCTCGCATAATTTTTTGGAAATTTAGGTTAGAGCTCTCAAGCATGTTTTTGATGGTGATAAATTTAAAAAAAACAATTCAAACACTTTAAAAATTAGATTTCATGAAAATAATTTCACGCAAGAATTTCACCTCTGAATGAAATTGTGGCCTTAGTAGACAAATCCCTTTGACAATGCATCATGAAGCTTATGAATAATCAAATGTGTGATATGTTATCGTTGATATCTTAGAATAATCTATATACTTTTGATTTTATAGTTTTATTGTTTCAATCAAAGAAAACAAAAGGTACTTAACCCTTGAAAAAGTGTTCCCTTCTTATTGTTGATGTGAATGCCATAATTTGTAAATTTGTCTCTAACCGAATGCTTATAATTATCCTTGTGTAGAGAATGAACTCGAACCCTCTCCTAATTTGAGAGAATTGATCACAATGTAGATGGTTTGCAATATCTTATTAGTTAAGAATCTGTAAGTGGGAGTATTTATTATGCCAAATTTACATAGATCTACGAGGCACAACCACTCAAAGTGGTTCACTTACAAGTTTGAAACAACCTACAAGGAGAAAAACATGTCTCAAGGGATATGAGTTGGTTAATATTGGAACCTTCTTATAATCAAACAAGACCTTGTTAACAAAATAATCTACATTTTTTATAGTTTTGGTTGTATGATAGAACTTTAGATGGATGTTGAAAGGTTTTTAAAAGATGATGTTGTATCCCTCATCTGATGATGAGCCTCAATCTATACCTTAGGTGTTATCTCCACCATTTGGGCACTATCACAGTGTAGGAACTCAAGGTAATGGGTTGTGCTATATAGAGAGATGTCACTGTAACAAATAGTGTATATAACATGATCACTGAATGTTTATGGATATTAAAAGGTTTTTTAAACAAAACACTACATATTTCCATCACTTATGGACCTCTAGAAAATTCACCATTGTCCACTTTCAAGCTACAAGAATTCAAAGTCATGGCTCAAGCCGCAAAGAAGTATGTCATTGTAACTGGTAGCTTATGAAGCGTGATGTTGAGAGACTATTGAGATAGATATGTAAAGATCTTTAGAAGACAACAATGTCTTCCTTGACCACATGATGGACCTTCGTATATGAGGTGACATATCCACCATAGTCTACTTTGAAAGTGCAATAATTTAAAATGATGGGTTAAGAAACAAAGAGAGCAATTATTATAGCAGGCCACCTATGAACAACAATTGTGAAGTTCGTTCAAATGGATATCAAAAGGTTATTTGAAGACAATGCATCCTTTGAGCATGTAATATAAAACAACACATATGTGTTACCTCTATCGCTTGTTTTCTTTTGAAGTACAAGAAGTCAAGACAATGGCTTGAGTGACATAGATTGGTGTAGTTGTAGTGGGCAACATTTAGAGCACAATGATAAAACCTTCAAATGTGGATATCAAAACATTTGTTTGAAGACAATGTTGCCTTTCCTAGTGACTTAATGGATCGTTGTGAGGTGTGTGTTTATGACAAGTCCATTTTCAAAGTATTAAAATTCAAGATGATCATTGAAAAAGTGAATATGGTTGTAGTTGTAGTAAGCAACTTATAGGGCACAATCACAAAGACATTTCTGATGGATATCAAAAAGTTTTTTGAAGATTAATTATCTCCACTAGATTATGTTTGGATATTTCTGTTTATTTATAACAATGTCACTCTTGCTCTCACTTGTCCACTTCTAAAGTGTAAGAATTGAAGACAAACACTTACAAATACAAGCCATATTTTGTGGAGTAAATACACATAGAGAATTTGAACTGTTAACCTTTTCATATGGAATGTCTTAACAATGCACCCATTTACCATCAATTTAAAAACTGATAAATAACGAATACACAACAGTTAAAATACTAAAGATTATTGAATATAAATAGTTAGTATTCAAAAATATTTAAAATATTCATAAAATATGATTATTAATTTTTAATTTCTAAATTTATCACAATAATTTATAAAATAATAAATTTATAATTATTATTTTTATTATATTTTATTTTTTTATAATATTTTTTTTTATTTATTTTATAAATATATTATAAAAAAATATTTTTATATTTTTATAATAACTTAAAATTTATACTTATTATTCTTTATATTTTTAAGATTTTGAAATCTCAATCTTAGTAATAATATAGAGTAGATCTTTACCCGACTTGATGCTAAACTAGACACCAATAAATCATATATTTTTCCTGTATATATATCATATACTTTCCCTGTATAATGATATGATTATAGATTAATATATTTTACTTCCACAATGATGTAGAACAATACAAAAATCACCACATTCAATATAATACATGATGTGGAGAGGCATGATTTATTTGCATACAAAAAGTGTTTGGATGAATTCTCATCAATTAAGCAACCTAGTCCACATAGAGAGTCCCTAGCATGCCCATGTTGTTAGAGATGGAGACTTCACTTTGGGTAAAATATTTCATTATTTCAATCTAGACAAAAGTTATGACAAGGCTTTTCAATTCTCTTATCCATAAACATATTGGCTTTAAAGTCATGATATTATTTCTTTAAGAGGAGTATTTTATAGAAAATGGTGAAGCACAGGGTCCATAGTTGTTACTATTTTAAGTTTACTCCTATCCATATGCTATCCACTTTCCCAACATATTCATGATATTATTTATCTAAAAGGAGTATTTTATAGAAAATGGTGAAGCACAGGGTCCATAGTTGTTACTATTTTAAGTTTACTCCTATCCATATGCTATCCACTTTCCCAACATATTATAGCATTCTTCTCTTTGATTTTTTTATAAACCTATCCATATCGTATATTAAAACAAAAAGTATGTGGCATCATATAAAATATCCTCTTTAAAAAAATATATCGATGATTATATATGTCATGATTGTATGAAGATGGTATATGTCATGATTGTATATATGTGATATTATAAAAATAAAAAATATAGAATATAGAATATTATTTTATATATTTTTAAAGTGTTTATAAATAGTATTCTTCGTAATGATAAGAGTATTATAATGGTTTTTTCTTTGAGTACAGTTTAATTAGTGATGGTTGTGAAAATAAAGTGTTATGTGTGAGAAGGCTTGAGGTTCAAATCTTTTTGATTGACTGTGCATGTGTAAGGGGCATGAATAGGTATTTAGAGATTATAGTGGTAGTTGTTAGAATTGACCCCATGTCACGCGAGTATGAAACCAACCTAGTTGCTAATTCCTCGAGATACCCAAAAGAAAAAGAAATTAATATAAATTAGAAAGTTATCGGAAAAGAAATAAAGGTGATTTAAGTGTTACCATTTAACTATACATTGTTTTGTTATGTTATGTTTAGGATTATTTTAGAGGATTGTCGTATAAAACCAATTTCTTGTGTTGTATTGACTAAAAAATCATTTTGACATAATGTCCAAAATTAACTTTTGGAATGAATTAGAAGATCAAAAAGTTCCTTTTAACTTGAGAGCTAATGCAAAAAGGTTGTTTGAGAATATTATTTCCAAATTTAGGAACATTGAGAGCTGGTAAAAAAACAAATTAATTGTAGTATATAAGTTAGGCAAGGTTGTTCGATGTCCCTACCCTCATTGGCATATACATTCACAAGTCAGAGCATTTGTTGGAAGAAGCATGTTGTGTCACCTTGACTCTTGCTAGTATGGTCATCATCCTTATTTACATTGTTGATATTGTTCTTATGACAAAGTCTCTATGATCTCTATAAGCAACTAAAATTCCTCAAGGATTTCTACTTTACTACAGATATGACTATTAACATCGACATAATAAAGGCTATGATAATTGAATCCCAAAATATCACTTACGCTAATTTTGTGTATGACAACTAGCTTGGAGGAAGTGTCTTTGATAAAAGGTTAAATGGAGGGTGGAAAGCTTATGATGGACTTGAAAATAGTTGTAAATTGATGGACCATTAGATATGAGATAAGAATAAACTATTTTTTTAGATTTTTATCACTCTTTTTATCTTATGGTTATGAAGATTGGGGCTGCAACATCTCTAGAGAATCATGGAGAAAGATAAAGCAAATCCAAAAGTCTTCTATAACTTATAATTAAAATTAAAGGCAATACATCTTATCCTATCCCCTACATAAAAGCATGTCTCCCCCCATTAAGAGCACATTTATGACTACGTACCTAATGTATAAGAACAAAATAGACAACATGGGCAATGAAAGGCTTCCTAAGATTGCTTCAAACTCCTACTAAAATGACTTGCGACTCAACACTATAGGGCAACATAAATATGCCAAGTATTGACTAAATCATTAGGGAATAAAGGATGATGTTACTCAGTATAATAATAGTACATCTAAATTTGAGGATAAATTGCCGCGTGATAAAAAATTAAAGGATAAAAGAAAATTAAGATATTATAAGGAGGTGATTAACCCTAATATTTTTATTTTCACTAATGTAAGAAGGGACAAACTCTCTTGAGTTCCATAATGAAAAGGGGTGCTCAACCATTCCTAAAATGTTATGGCTTAAAAAAAATTGTCATGAGGGTTGAAATGAAAAGTACTTTCTCATGAATCTCCAACCTATTAAATGAGGAGAGGTGTTTCGCTCCAATGAGAATTCGTTTCGAAGCGAAAGACGGAGCCCGAAAAGCCTATACCAATGCCTTCCACCAGCTACTTCCCTTGGACTCATGAATCCCATACCTACACTCACATTAAATCATAATTCAAAAATATTTGTTATAATATTGGCCTATTTAACCTTTTAACTCATCAAAACTATGGTGATTTGTGAATGCCTTTCTTAAAGTTTCTCTAATAGAGAAAAAAAAATTAAAACAAAACAAGTAAATATTATTTATTTTTATTTCAAAAATTGGAATTTTGAGATTATATTTTAACGACATTGCATAAAGTTTGAAAAATGAAGGCTCGAGATGGACTACAGTGGAGTTTTCCAAAATACAACTTCTACTTGAGCACAAATATGGCATACTTGTGCTTTATATATAGTTGGGTAGGTGGAAATAATTGTTACATTACAATGAGGATAGTTGAAGTGTTTTTAATATAGAGGGATTTGATCACATAAAAAGGAGGATAGTAATACAATTGAGAGGGGTTGTATAAGTGTTTCCCAACCATCCCTAGTTGCCAACAAAATTCATCCAAATGAAACTTGGTGAGAGACCAGAGAGAAAATCTGATAGCTAGCGACTAGTGGGGATAAACTCCTTGTAATTTATGGTCATACCACAACTCCCTGGACAGTGACCCATGAACCATAATGGAAAATTTGCATCAAATTAATTCACATTACATCGGTATGGGGCCAATAATTTACAGTCATACCACACCTCATTAGATAGTGATACAGACGCCATATGGAAAACTTTTTCCAAAACAATATAATTAAAATGATTGTGACCAATATGGATAAACTCCCTGTAATTTATGGTCATACGAGAGCTCCCCAAACAGTGACCCATGAACCATAATGGAAATTCATTTGCATCAAATATCGTCCCATCACATAGGTATGGGGCTCAGTATAGATTTCATGGGGTCTTCCTCTCTCTCATCTTAGTTATTGATAACAACACTACCAAGGCCATCTTTATGAAGGAATCATATTCTTCTTTATCTATCAGATAAAGACAGATTGGGTTTTGTGTAGGCCCCGTCTAAGATCCAACACAGAGAAAGTGAGCCCTGTTGATGAGAATATCAGTCCTCCGAAGGTGGAGGAAGGAATTGGTGGAGCCATTCCTGATGCATGCTCTGCGAATGCAAATGTTGCACAGAGGTTCAATCTTTGCACTTACTATCTCCATGATTTTTTTCTTTCTATATTTCTTATCGAAAGAGAATTTTATGACAACCCTAGTGTGTTTTCGGAGCTTCTATCTCTACACTTACTATCTCCTTAATCTTTTTCTTTCTATATAATTTATCGAAGGAGAATGTTATGAAAACCTAAGTATGTGTTCTCACATTTCTGGATGACATCAAACTAGGATTCTAACCCAAGTCATGCTTTCTTATATAGTGGATGGTTAACTGAGACATTTCTAATTGCTTACATCAAACAGCCAAATACCTATCAACATTAATACCAACCTACCTAACTGAGTTAACAAGCTAATTTAACAACCCAATTTAGCTAACCGACATTTTTTTTCTAATTATTTATTTATTTATTTAATTTTATTTTTTATTTTTATTTTTATTTAATGTGGTAGTAGCAGGTTTACCTTTTTGTTGTTTATGGTTTGGATAATTGAGGTGTTTACTAATCTTTTCTTTGTATGGGATATTAAGGGGTTTAGCGTTTTGTTGTTTGTGGTTTGGATAATTGAGGGTTTTACTTTACTTTTTGGTTTTGTAGGGAGCCAGAGTCTATTTCCTGGAATACATTGCAGGCCAATGCCTAGAAATTTGTGTTTTAGGCAGAGATTTTGAGGTTTATTGACATCCTCATCAAATATATTTACAACAACAACGATATCTTTTTGCAAGAACTCATCTCTAATGCCTCTGATAAGACTACTTAACCTTGTATATGTATCATCTATTTAGCAATGATTCAGATGAGATCACTTGGTTTTGAACATTTCTTCTAATGATGCTTTATTGTGACCAGGATTTGGATAAAATTAGATTTTTGGCTCTCACAGTTTTTGGAAAGCTTGGTTATTTATTCAGCTTGCTGCTTTCAAACCAAATTTTCCAGCCAATTTCTCAAATATAGTGCAAATTAATACAAAATTTTTATCAAACTGCTATATCATGTCCATTATAGTCAACATTGTACATGTCAAAGTTATAGCGATTACGAAAATTAGAAGGTTGATTTAATTTTCTATTTTTTGGGATAAATTGGAAACAGGTACCATTGAATCTGGATCCAAATTTCATAGGTGGGGAAAAGATGTGATTTTTCGTGCCCCATTTTGCTTTTTTTTTTTGGCCTTGGTCTTGCATATTGTCACTTAACATTCTTCTAACTCATATTCACAATTATACATGCCTTTCATAGATCAAATTGGATAAAAAAAAATTATCTCATTATGAGATAGTGGGATAGGAATGACCAAGGAGGATCTCATAAAAAATCTAGGGATAATTGCTAAATTCGGAACTTCAGGCAAGTTGTTGGCATACACAACCTATGAGTAAGTTCAATAAAAACAATGCTCAGTTCATCTTGTATCATGGTTATGTGTTGTTGAGTTGTTTTTCTCTTGATTGTTCATTGGCACTACTTTTCTGGAACAAATGCAGAAAGCTAAAGAGTTGAACCTCATTAGCCAGTTTGGAGTCAGATATTATTCAATCTACCTAGTTGTTGAACATGTGAAATTTATTAGCAAAAAGAATGATGACAAACGGTAAGATGTGCCTTTCGATGTGGCCTTTTAATCCAGTTGGATATTTAAGGCCACCCGCCTATTCCACCTAGACCTCAAGTCGGTTTCATCAATTTCCTTGTTTATAGCAGAATTTACTATTTTAGCAGTCTTTTCCGAGTCCTGAACTTCTGGAACAGTTTTGACCCCTAAATGGCTCTTTTTGAGGTCCAAAACAAACCCATTGCAGTTTACAACAAATATTTTAGTACTCAGAGAGATATTTCCAACGAGTTATTGTACGCACCAAACGGAGATAATATGACTAAGTTACAACCCTAGGAAGTTGGTTGCCCAAATAACCTCAACGGGGACCACAAACTCTTGGCATTCCATCTCCCGGGGTTAGGGTTTTCCCTTGTTTTTCAATAATAAAAATACCCTTCAGCCTCATTGTAGCACAGTTCAAAGGTATGTAGCCACCACATCTCTTCTCAGAGATAAGCTACCATCGTCCGAGCTAGTTTATTTCCATTTTTGTGTGTAAGCATATTTCAGTTCTTTGATATTAATGAAATGAAGTTTTATTTCTATTGCACCTATGTGTTTATGTGTATATCTGTATTTTGTTGTGTTCTTGCATAAGTCTAGATCAGTAGTATCAGAGCAGCCTTCTCTTTCTATGTTTTTCTTTTAATCTCCCCACCAAAATCAAGGTATAAGGAGTTAGGGCTCGAACTGGTTGAACCTTTGCAATACCAACCTCGCAAACCCCAATGGCCTCCTATGGCGGAAGAAAAGAAGATGAGGGGGTAGGAGATCCTTTCAAAATATTGCTCGAGGAAGCCCTTGAGCAACAAAGGAACGCGACGATGGATAACTTTGCTCAGATACTTTGGTAGCTACCCACAGGCAATGCATCTTCATCCAGAAACCACTCTGGAGGTGCCACTCCTTTTAAGGTACAAGTTAACTTTGACATTCCCATATTTGAAGTCTAAATAGACGCAAATGTCATAAATAGATGGTTAAATCTGTTGGAAGGATATTTTTTAGTTCATGACTTTTCCAATTGGGAAAATATTACTTTCGCACTCCTCAAAGTTGCCCCACATGTCAAGGAATGGTGGGAAACCTACTATGAACAAAAGGATGAGAGGAAATCCTCACTGTTTTCAACTGCACCCACTTGGAATTCTTTCTGAGACACCATCAAGGAACAATATTACCCTGTTGGGAGATATGAAGATAAATACATAAAGTAGACCACACTATGATAAGGAAGGGACCAAGATGTGACAAAGTTCACAAATGTTTTGCATACCCTTTGTACAAAGATGGGTATCAAGGATTTAGAGCGGTATTTGGTACTCAAGTATCGTGACTGTCTACACAAGTACATCCAAGATGAGATGGAGTTCCTGGATATCTCCTCGCTTAGCGCCTACTATCGATATGATGTCAAGATCAAGAAGAAATTTAAACATAAGAAGCGAGACTTTGGATTCGTGAATCCGATTCAAGGGCAAGGCACCCACAAACCATAGAAAAAGGACAAAGTCAAGGTGGGGCAACCCAATACAAATCATTGAAGCTACAAGCAAAGAACAACACCACTAAGACAAAGAAGGACACAGGGAAATGGTGTGAGTTCCATAAGAGCCCCACTCACAACATAAGTGAGTGCAGAGCCAAGCAGCCACTAGTGGCCAAGCTGAAGGCTTCTGAATTAGATGCATGTTCTGACCCTGAGTCAAAAATCAACAAGGGGAATGAAAAAGGGAAGCATATTATTGATGCAGAGCTTAATGCCATCGTTTCCATCACCAATATCCAGAAGGATGAGCTCGAAGATATGAAGGAGGCGGAGCAACTCTTCCATTCATAGAAGTGGGTGAAGGGTTATCCACTGCAGTTCATTGTCGATAGTGGGAGCCAGAAGAACATCATTTCAACATAGGTCATGAAGCGGTTGGGCATACCAACCACACCACACCCAAAACTATACACCATCATGTGGCTTCACCAAGGGCGAGATCTCTGCATCAGCTAACAATGTCACCTTCCCTACAACATCAAACCCTTCATAGATGAGATATTGTGTGATGTTTCTCCTCTTGAATTTTGTGATGTATTATTAGGCCAACTATACTTGTGGAAGCAACATGATGTGTATGAATCTAGGCCTCGCATTGTTATTATTACTTTGAGAAATAAGTTGTATAGGGTACCAGAGGTACCACTGCCTATCGCAATTTCTTTGATCACTACGAAGCAATGCAATAAGATCATTTCCCAGACCGAGAAATTTATTTTCCTTATGATTCTCCCTCATGGCAAGAATAATATTGTGGCCATGACCTCCAGATAGGGTTCCTCCACATGATAGCAGTAGATGGACAAGGCTATGGAGGAGTACAAGGACATCTTCACCTCACCCACAGGGGTACCACTACATTGTCAGGTCAAGCACTCCATCGATCTGACCCTAAGCATGTTTCTACCCAATGGACCAGTCTATCGATGCTCTATTCTCGAGAACAATGAAATCAAGAGGAAAATTCAGGAGTTGTTGCAGAAAGGGCACATCAAGCCAAGTTCATCACCCAGTGGGAGCTCAATCATTTTGGTACTAAAGAAGGATGGAACTTGGAGACTTGACTATTGGGCGTTGAACAAGATCACTGTATGGAATAGGTATCCAATCCCACGGATTGATGACCTTCTGGACCAGCTTAAAGGGGTCAAATATTTCAGCAAGATTGACTTGAAGTCTGGTTATCACTAGGTATCGATCGAACCCTCTGATGTGTGAAAGAGTGCCTTCAAATCCAAGGAGGGCCTTTTCAAATGACTAGTCATGCCTTTTGGGTTGACGAATGCCCCTGCAACCTTCATAAGGTTGATGGATGACATCTTGCGACCCTTCACCAACTCATTTGTGGTGGTGTATTTGGATGACATTTTGATCTTCAACCATAGTTGGGAAGAGAACCTATACCATATTTGACAGGTCCTCCAAACCCCGTGACAACACAAGTTGTGTGCCGATTTGGAGAAATACACTTTTCGTATGAACCAGGTTCAATATCTGGGGTACATCATTGATGAGAGGGGTGTGCATGTGGACCCATCCAAGATACGAGTCATTCTGGATTGGCCAACCCCAACCACTCTGACAGAGCTCCGTAGCTTTCTAGCTCTTGCCAACTTCTACCGCAATTTCACGTTTGAGTTCTCTCATATCACTTGGCCTTTGAGTCAAGTCACCAAGGGAGGAGCGAAGAAAAGTTATTTTGGTCTGAATCCCAATAAAAGGAATTTGCAAAGTTGAAGCATCGCCTATGCTATGCACTAGTGCTCATATTACCAGACCTGTAACAACCATTTGAGATCGAGACAGATGCCTTCGAGTATGCTATCGGTGTAGTTCTTACTCAATAGGGGCATCCAATGGCATATCACAGTGAGACACTTTCAAACACAGTCCAAAAGTATCCCACCTATAAAAAAGAGATGTATTCCATCTGGCATTGGAAGCATTACATTATGGGGAAGGAAACAATCATCCACCCAGACCACCAACCCCTATAGTTCATACAAACACAGGGGAAGTTGCAGAATGATCACCATCAGAAATGGTCCACATACCTGCAACAATTCCATTTGAAAATTAAGTACAAGAAGGGAAACACCAACAACATTGTAGACTGCCTTGATCATTGTGCTTGACTCTTGTGGGCATGAGACTGTGGGGTGGCCGAATCTTTACAAGAACAATCTAGAATTTGACAACGCATACTAGACGCTCCTTGAAGGAAAGCAAGTTCCAAATTTTCACCTCCAAGATGCACTCTTATGCCACCTTGGACACATATGTGTTCCTTCAAGTGAGCATGCCAAGATGATTTGGGAGGCACACTACAATCGGGTCGTTGGACATTTTGGGGTAGAGAAAACAGTGGCAGTACTGTAGAAGTATTTTTATTGACCAAACCTTCGACAGGATGTTGGAAAGTACATCAGATCCTGCACTGCCTGTGCCATTGCCAAACTGACCATCAACAAGCAAGCCATATATACTCCTCTTCCTACTCCTAGTCAACCTTTGGAATCCATCTTCATGGATTACATGTCGGTCCCTTCTACTAAGCATGGCAATGAATGCATTTTCATCGTCGTCGACAAATTCTCTAAGATGGCCATTCTGACAGCCTACAAGAAGAGTATCACATAATAATCCACTGCTAAGTTCTTCTTTAAATGAGTGTGGGTACACTTTGGGATCCCATATACCATTATCTTAAATCGGGGAAATGACTTCCTAAGTACATTTTGGTAAAGTCTCTGGTTGATGTTGGAGACCAAGCTCACTAATTCCATGACTTTCCACCCCCAAATTGATGGCCAAACAAAGGTCATCAACAGGATGATCATACACATTTGTGCATGTACAACTCGAAGCATCCACCCACATGGGATGAAATCCTCCCTTATGTCCAGCACAACTATGATAGAGCTCTCCATAGCTCAACTAGCCATAACCCCTTTCAGGTGGGATTGGGATTCCAATCACTATGTCCCATTGATGTGGCCATACCATTTGAAGCCACTCAGGTAGATTCGGCTCAAGTCTAGTCCAAATATGATAGGTCTAATAGCTTCATTGAGCACGTTCAACACATTCACCAACAGGTCCACGACATTTTGGATAGATCCAATGCTAAGTACAAGGAGAAACATGATCAACATTGGGTGCCACACAAGTTCTAGGTGGGCAACAAAGTTTGTTGACATATGCAGAAGGAACACCTCCCTGGGCTCCACCACAAGCTTCGACCACTTCGATATGGGCCATACACCATCACCAAAGTTATAGGGGACAATTCCCTTCAACTTAGCATTCGAGCGTTCCTTGGCTTGCACCCAATATTAAATGTGAACCTCCTTCGGCCATACTTTCCACCATTGTTGGACACATCCGACATTGTATAACAACTCACACCAACAGAGTTAAACCCAAATTGCATGGTATAGGCCACAATTGATCAAATCATGGACACGTAGATCAAGAACACTCACTAGCAAAGGATCCAGCTATATCAAGTTTTCAAAGTGGGCCAAATCCTTCACCTGGGCAAGTGGTTCACTAGGGACCAAGTTCAACATAAATTTCCTCACCTCATGGAGGATCTGCACGCAATGGGGACTGTTGCTTCCTAAGGAGGGAGGAATGATCTGTTGGGCGTGGAGCTTGATTATCTTCTTTATTCAAAGGTATCACCGCATTGGACCCCAGTTCGTAATGTGGAGGCAACGCCGCCTGTAATATTTGCACTACAAGGGGGGTCCAGGGGGTGGATCTGATCTTTGGGAGTTCCCCCCCGGTGGGGGATCGGGGGGTAGTGCCCTCGAAGCTAAAAGTTTATGTAAAATTTCCTTGTAAAATGTTGTAATTTCGTAGTCAATTTGGGTCATTCATTAAGCGGATATTTGACGGTAGAAGTTATGTTTAATTTAGGGTTTTTTGCCCTAAAAGGCAACCCCTCGCTATATATGAAGGAATAGTATTGTGGCTATGTAGATCTATATTATGAGTGAGAAAAAGAGAGGAGATTCTGTGAGAGCGAAGAGGGAATTACAACGGATCTGTTGTAGGTTGTATCTCTTCATTTTGCTAGATAATATAAAAGGAAGGATTGACTGTTTTTCCGTGGATGTAGCCCAAATTGGGTGAACCACGTATACTTGTGTCTCTCTTGTTTTATGTGTTTTCTATGTTTATATTTCTGCAATATATTTTATGTGTTCCATTTCTCTGTAATATAATTTTCTACCAACTGGTATCATATTTGAATGTCTATTTGCTAATAAGATTGCAAGAGAGAAGGGTTCTTGGTTCGAGTGGGAGAAATGGCAAAAGATGGTAGGTTTAGGGTCAAAAGATTTAATGGCCAAAACTACCAGCTATGTAAGATGCAGATGGAATATTATCTATTAGAGAGATTTGTATCTACCATTGAGTGGAAAGAAAAAGAAGCTGACGAGTATGACAAACACAAAGTGGGATATTCTCAACAGAAAGGCACTTGGAACAATACGACTATGCTTAGCGGCATCGGTAGCCTTTAATATTTCAAAGGAAATGAGAACAGAGGGTTTAATGAAGGCATTGGCCAAACTATATGAAAAACCCTCAGCCTCAAATAAGGTATTTCTTATGAAGCGTTTATTTAATATGAAGATGTCAGAAGGTGGATTTATTGTTGATCATTTAAATGAATTTAATACAGTTACCAGTCAATTAAGTTTTGTAGGGGTAACTTTTGATGATGAAGTTAGGGCTCTGTTATTTCTATGCTCATTGCCAGAAAGTTGGAATGGTTTAGTTATGGCCATTAGTAACTCTGTCTTTCGATCTAGGAATTTAAAGTTTGATGATGTTGTCGGTGCAATCCTTAGCGAGGAAATGAGACAGAAAAGCTTTGGTGAGACATCAGGTAATGCTTTGATTGGAGAGACTAGGGGAAGAAAAATGGAAAGAGGAAAGAGCTCAGGATATCGCAGTAAGTCAAGGAAAGGCATATCCAAGTCCAGATTAGGGATAGTGTGCTGGAAATGCAGGAAGAAAGGACACCTGAAGAAAGACTGCAAGTTTTGGAAGGGAAAAGAAGGAGACGCACAACAAGAAAACAATCATGAAGCAAACGTGACAGGTGATGTGTTGCAAGATTCTTTGATTATTTCATTAGAAAATATTATTGATGCCTGGGTGGTAGATTCAGGGGCCTCATTCCATGCTAATCCTAATAGGAAACATTTTCATGATTATGTTCAAGGATATTATGGAAATGTTCGATTGGGTGTTGATAAACCCTGTAAAATCATTGGAATGGGTACAATTTTCATAAAACATCAGAATGGAAATAAATGGCTATTGAAAGAGGTAAGGCATGTTCCATATTTGAAGAAAAATCTAATTTCAACAGGGTAATTGGGAGGTTAAGGCTGTGTGACTACTTTTACAGATAAAACCCAGAAGGTCACTAAAGGATCCCTGGTAATAGAAAAAGGAGAAAAGGTTGGTACATTGTATTTATGCAATGGTATTTCTAATTTTGTTAATGCTTTAACCTCTACTGGAGAAAATATAACATTGTGGCATCATAGGCTTGGGCACATGAGTGAGAAGCGGATGCAAATTCTTCACTCAGGAATTTTGTTGCCAGGTTTGAAGCATGTTGATTTAAAATTATGTGAGAATTGTGTTTATGGAAAACAGAAGAGAGTTAGATTCCTCAAAGTTGGGAAAGAAAAGAAGAGCGAAAGATTAGAGCTTGTGCTTACAAATGTATGGGGACATGCTCATGTATCATCTCTCGGTGGCTCTCATTATTATGTTACTTTTATTGATGATGCAACCATAAAAACCTAGATTTATTGTATTCAAAATAAGTCTGATGTATTTGATACTTTCAAGAAATGTAAAGCTTTGGTTGAAAATGAAACAGGAAAAAGGTTGAAGTGTCTCAAATCAGACAATGGAGGTGAATATTGAAGCAAAGAGTTTGATAGGTACTTTTCAGAGAATTGAATTCGCAGAGAGAAGACAATTCTAGGAACACCATAAGAAAATGGTGTGTCCGAAAGGATGAACAGGACAATCATGGAGCATGCAAGGTGCATGAGATTGCATGCAGGATTGCCTTTACAATTTTGAGAAGATGTTGTAGATACTACTATTTATCTAATAAATAGAGGGCCTCCAAGTTCCTTAGATGGTGGTATTCCAGAGGAGGCATGGACAAGTAAAAAGGTAAACTACTCATTTTTAAATACTTTTGGTTGTGAAGCCTTTGTCCACATTAATAAAGAAAATAGAACAAATCTTGAGGCAAAATCAAATAAATGTACCTCTATTGGATATGGTGTTAATGATTTTGGTTATCATTTTTATGATTATGAAAAACACAAAATCATTAGAAGCAGGGATGTCATATTCAATGAAAAGGCTTTGTATAATGATTAGTTGCAGGAAAAGAAGCAGGAAAAAGAAAACAGAGAATACACAGTGCTTGATGAGATCACGAAAAAGTGATTGTGCCTGAAAATCATAATGATCAACAACCAGAACAACAAAAAAAACCACAACAACAAGAAGCACCTGAAACACCTGAAAGTGGTGTTAGAAGATCTACTAGGATAAGTAGACCCCCTGAACGATACTCTCCTTCATTATATTATGTATTGTTGACTGATTCTAGTGAACCAGAATGTTATGAAGAAGCAATGCAGGTAGAAACCAGGAAGCAGTGGGAGAAAGCCATGAAAGAAGAGATGGACTCCTTAGCACATAACCAGACTTGGGACTAAGTCAGGTTGCCTGTAGGTAAAACAACATTGCAGAATAAATGGGTTTATAGGTTGAAGGAAGAAGATGGAGGTAGAAGAAGGTATAAAGCTAGACTTGTGTTGAAGGGGTTTGAACAGAAAAAGCGTATAGAATTTGATGAGATATCTTATCCTGTTGTTAAAATTAATTCAATCAGAACTATTTTAAGTCTAGTAGCAACTGAAGAATTGAATCTTGAGAAGCTACATGTAAAGACAGCCTTCTCCATGGAGATTTGGAGGAAGAGATATATATGCAGAAACCACAAGGATATGAGGTAAAAGAGAAGGAGAAACTAGTGTGCATGTTGAAGAAGAGCTTGTATGGCTTAAAATAGGCTCCAAGGCAGTGGTATCTAAAATTTGACAGGTTTATGTCTGAACAAGGTTATACTAGATGTCCCTCTGATCATTGTGTTTATCTCAAAAGACAAAATGATGCCAACTATATTATATTGTTATTGTATGTAGATGACATGCTTGTTGCAGGTTCTAACATGCAGGAAATAAATGTGCTCAAAAGAAAATTGGCAAACTCATTTGCAATGAAGGATTTGGGTGCTCCAAAACAAATCCTTGGTATGAGAATAACTAGAGACAGGAAGAATAAAAAATTAACATTGTCTCAAAGTGAGTACATAGAAAAGGTGTTGAAAATATTTAATATGAAAAATGAAAAACCAGTTAGTATACCTTTGGCTAGCCATTTCAAACTAAGTAAGGATGTATGTCCCAAGAATCAGGAAGAAATGGCTTATGTGTCTAAATTTCCATATGCATCAATAGTTGGAAGCTTAATGTATGCAATGCTCTGCACAAGGCATGATATTGCACATGCAGTGGGAGTTGTAAGTAGGTACATGAACAATCTAGGAAAAGAACATTGGATGGCGGTGAAGTAGATTCTCAGGTATTTGAGAGGTACCACAAATCAAGCATTATGTTTTGGTGGTTCAAACATTACTCTACAGGGATATGTTTATGCAGATATGGCGGGTGATAGAGATAACAGGAGGAGCACCGCAGGGTATGTGTTTACTATAGGTGGAGCAACTGTCAGTTGGGTTTCAAAACTGCAAAGTTTTGTTGCACTCTCAACAACAGAAGTAGAGTATGTTGTTGCTATAGAGGCTAGTAAAGAACTGATTTGGTTACAAAAGTTTCTAGATGAATTGGGTAAGAAGCAAGAGTTGGGCAGGTTATACAGTAACAACTAGAGTGCCATACATCTTGCAAAGAACTCTGCATTTCATTCCAAAACTAAACATATACATCTCAAGTACCATTTCATATGGCCAGTGTTGGAAGATGGACAGTTGAAGCTGGAAAATATACACACTAACTAGAATCCTGCAGAAATGTTAACAAAAGTTGTAACCAGGGAGAGACTGAGATTCTTCTCACTTTCAATTGGTCTTCAAGTATGATGAAGAAGATGAGAAACAACCAGGTCCAAATTGGAGTCATTGTCCAGCAAATGAAGCAACGATGGAGTTGCTATAATCAGTCTCCAAGTGGGAGATTGTTGGGTGTGGAGCTTGATTATCTTCTTTATTCAAAGGTATCACCGCATTGGACCCCAGTTCATAATGTGGTGGCAACACCACCCGTAATATTTGCGTTGCAAGGGGGGTCCAGGGGGGGCGGTTGTGATCTTTGGGATCCCTTCCCTGGCGGGGGATTAGGGGCGAAGCCCTCAAAGCTAAAAATAGATGTAAAATTTCCTTGTAAAATGTTGTAATTTCGTAGTCAATCTGGGTCGTTCATTAGGCGGAAATCTGATGGTAGAAGTTATGTTAAATTTAGGCTTTTTTTCCCCAGAAGGCAACCCCTCGCTATATATGAGGGAATTGTATTGCATCTATGTAGATCTGTATTCTTAGTGAGAAAGAGAGAGGAGATTGTGTGAGAGCAAGGAGGAAATTACAACGGATCTGCTGTAGGTTTCATCTCTTCATCTTGCTGGATAATATAAAAGGAAGGACTGGCTGTTTCTTCATGGACGTAGCCCAAATTCGGTGAACCAAGTATATCTGTGTCTCTATTGTTTTATGTGTTTTTTGTGTTTATATTTCTGCAATATATTTTATGTGTCCCATTACTATGTAATATATAATTTTCTAACATGATCTAGGTGAATATTGGTGGCCGCCCACTTACTCCACCTAGACCTCCAATTGGTTTCATCAGTTTCTTTGTTTATAGCAACATTTACTATTTTTAACAGATTTTATCGGGTCCTGAACTTCCGTAGCAGTTTTGACCCCCTAAACAATGTTTTTTTGAGGTCCACAACAGGCATGTGGCCATAGGTAAGGGTTTGCGACAAATCATGAAATACCCAAAGAGATATCTCCAATGAGGTATCACATCTGCCAAAAGGAGATAATATGACCAAGTTACGACCCTAGGAAGTTAGTTGCCCAACTAACCCCAACAAGGCCCACAAACTCTTGGCATTCCATCTCCTATGGTTAGGGTTTTGGTTGTTTAGGGTTTTCCCTTATTGTTCCATAATATAAAGGCCCTTGAGCCTCATTGTAGCACAGTTCAAATGCATTTAGCTACCACATCTCTTCTCAGAGATAAACTACCATCACCCGAGGTAGTTTATTTCCATTTCTGTATGTAAGCATATTTTAGTTCTTTGATATTAATGAAATGAAGTTTTATTTATGCTGCACGTCTGTGTTTATATTTATATATGTATTTTGTTTTGTTCCTACATAAGTTTGGATCACTGGTATCAAAGTGGTCTTCTCTTTCTCTTGTTTTCCTTGTATGTCCCCAAAGAGGTCAGGGTATAAGGAGTTAGGGTTCGAATTGGTTGAACCTTTGCAATATTAACCTCGCAAACTCTGACGGCCTCCCATGGCGGAAGAAAAGAAAGGTGAGGGGGAAAGAGATCCTTTCAAAATATTGCTTGAGGAATCCCTCTAGAAACAAATGAATGTGATGATGGATAATGTTTCCCATATCCTTCAGAGGCTACCAACAGGAGTCACATCTTCATCCAACAACCACTTTGGAGGCACCACTCCTTTTAAGGTATAAATTAACTTTTACATTCCCATATTTAAAGGCCAGATAGATACGAACATCGTAGATAGATGGTTAAATCTATTGGAAGGATATTTTTCAATTCATGACTTTTCCAATCAAGAAACAATCACATTTTAACTCCTCAAAGCCGCCCCACATGTCAAGGACTAGTGGGAAACCTACCGTGAAAAAAAGGATGAGAGGGAATCCTCACTATTTTCATCCACACCCACTTGGAATTCTTTCTGAGATGCCATAAAGGAAAAATATTACCCCGTTGGGAGCTATTAAGATAAATATATAAAGTGGACCATGCTTCGAAAGGGACCAAGATGTGTCGGAATTCTGAAATGTTTTCCATACCTTTCGCACGAAACTGGGTATCAAGGATTCTAAGCGCATTTAGTACTCAAGTACCGGGAATTTATATACAAGTACATCTAGGACGAGATGGAGTTCCTAGACATCTCCTTGGTTGGTGATGCCTATCAATACACTCTCAAGATTGAGTATAAATTTAAACAAAAGAAGCGAGACTTTGGATCTGCAAATATGAAGCAAGGGAAATGCGCCCCCAAACTACAGAATAGAGGACAAATCCAAGGCGGGGTAACCTAGGGCAACCCGCCGAAGGCATAAGAAAAGAAAAACACCATAAAGACAATGAAGGACACATGGAAATGGTGTGAGCTCCATAGGAGCCCCACTCACAACACAAGTGAGTGTCGAACCAAGTAGTCACTAGTGGTCGAGTTAAAGGCTTACGAATTAGATGCATATGCCAAATTTGAGTCAAAAACTAACAAGGGGAATGATAAAGGGAAAAAAAATTATCGATGTGGAGCCTAGTGCCACCATTTCCACCACTGAGATCTAGAAGGATGACCTTGGAGATCCAACGGAGGGGGAATGACTCTTCCACTCACAGATGTGGGTGAAGGGTTCTCCACTGTACTTCATTGTCGACAGCGGGAGCCAAAAGAACCTCATTTCAGCAGAGATACTGAAGTAGTTGGGCTTACTAACCACACCACACTCGCATCCATACACCATTGGGTGGCTTCACTAAGGGCAAGATCTTCACGTCAGCCAACATGTCGCATTCACTACAACATCAAGCCCTTCATAGATGAGGTACTATGTGATGTTGCTCCTCTTGAAGTTTGTAATGTATTAGGCCAACCAAACTTGTGGAGTGACATGATTACTTTGAGCAATAAGTTGTACAGGACACTGGAGGTATCACTGCCTACCACCATTTCTTTGATCATTGTGAAGAAATGCAGTAAGATCATTTCTGATATCGTTAAATTTGTTTTCATTATGATTCACCCTCAAGGAAAGAAGAAGATTATGGCCACGACCTCCATACAGGGCTCCTCCACATGACATTGACAAATGGACAAGGTTGTGGAGGAGTACAGGGACATCTTCACCTCACGCATAGGTGTACCTCTACACTGTCAGGTCAAGCACTCCAATGATCTGACCTTGGGCGCGCCACTACCCAATGGATTGATCTATCGACGCTCTGTTCTAGAGAACGATGAAATCAAGAGGTAGATTTAGGAGTTGTTACAGAGAGGGCACATCAGGTTAACTTCATCACCCAGTGGGAGCGCAATTGTGTTGGTATAAAAGAAGGACGAGAACTAGAGACTTTGTATTGACTATTGGGCACTAAACAAGATCACTGTCCGGAATAGGTATCCAATCATGAATTGATGGCCTTTTGGACGACTTCAATGGGTCCAAATATTTCAGCAAGATGGACTTGAATTTTGGTTATCACCAGGTACCGATCGAACCCTCCAATGTGTGGAAGACTACCTTCAAATACAAGGAGGGCCTTTTCGAATGGATGGTCATGCCTTTTGGGTTGATGAATGCCCCCACAACCTTCATAAGGGTGATAGATGACATCTTATGACCCTTAACCAGCTCATATATGGTGGTGTATTTGGATGACATTCTGATCTTCATCCAAGGTTGGGAAGAGCACCTCCACCATATTCGACAGGTCCTCTAAACGCTACGACATCACAAGTTGTGTGCCCATTTAGAGAAATACACTTTTGGTATGACCTAATTTCAATATTTGTGGTACATCATTGATGATTGGGGTGTGCATGCAGAACCAACCAAGATACAATTCATTCGGGATTGGCCAAACCCAACCACTCTAACGGAGCTTCCCAACTTTCTGGGTCTTTCCAACTTCTACAGCAGGGTCGTGTTGGGGTTCTCTCATATCACTTGGCCTTTGAGTCAAGTCACCAAGGGAGGAGTCAAAGAAAAGTCCATTTGGTTTGAATCCTTACTGAAGGTGTTTGTTGAGTTGAAGAATCACCTCTGCTTTGCACTAGTTCTTACATTACCATACCTGCAACAACCATTTGAGATCGATACAGATACCTTTGATTATGCTATTGATGGAGTTCTTACTCAACGGGGGAATCTAGTGGCATATCACAGTGAGACACTTTTAGAAATAGTCTGAAAGTATCCCACTTATGACAAAGAGATGTATTCCATCATGCATGTGTCCCAACAATGGAAGAATTACATTCTCGAGAATGAAATGGTCATCCACATAGACCAACAACCCTTGTAGTTAATAGAGACATAGGGGAAGTTGTATAACGATTTCCATAAGAAATTGTCCACATACCTGCAACAGCTACATTTGAACATTAAGTACAAGAAGGGTAGCACCAACAATTTTGCAGATTGCCTCATCCGACTGTCACTCATGGAACTGACCACTGTGCTAGACTCCTGTGGGCATGAGATTGCGGGGTGGTTGCATCTTTACAAGGGCCATTCAAAATTCGAAAACACATACCAAACACTCTTGGAAAGCAAGCAAGTTCCAAAATTTCACCTCCAGGATGCACTATTATGCCACCTGGGACACCTCTACGTTCCCTCAAGCGAGTGTGCCAAGATTATTTGGGAGGAGCACTACAGTCGGGTTGCTGAACATTTTGGGATAGAGAAAACAGTGACAATATTGCAGAAGTATTTTTATTGGCTGAACCTTCAACAAGATGTTGGGAAGTACATCAAATCATGAATTTCCTCCGTCATTTCCAAACTAACCATCAATAAGAAATGTCTATATACTCCTTTGCCTACTCCTAGTCAACCTTGGGAATCCATCTCTATGGATTAGATGTTAGGCCTTCCTTCTACTAAGCATAGAAATGACTGTGTTTTCGTTGTTGTCAAAAAATTCTATAAGATGGCCATTCTAGCGACTTGCAAGAAGAGTATCACAACAAAAGCCACTGATAATATCTTCCTTGAATTAGTTTGGGTACACTTTGTGATCCCACAATCCATTATCTCAAATTAGGACAACAGGTTCCTAAGTACAATTTGATCAAGTCTCTAGTTGGTGTTGGATAGGAAGCTCACTAAGTCCACGAATTTCCACCCCCAAACTGATGGACAAATAGAGATCGACAACAAGATGATCATACACATTATGTGCGTGTACAACTCGAAGAATCCACACACATGGGATGAAATCTATCCTTATGTCCATCATAGCTACAAAAGATCTCTCCATAACTCAACTGGCCACAACCCCTTTCAGGTGGGATTGGGATTCCAACCACTATGTCCTGTTGATGTGGCCATACCATTTGAAACTACTCAAGTATATTTGGCTCATGTCCAGTACAAAGTTGACAGGGCTAGCAACTTCATTGAGTGCATTCAACAAACTGGCCAGCAGGTCCATGACATATTGGAGAGAGCCAATGCTAAGTACAAGCAGCGAAATGATCAACATCGGGTGCCACACAAGTTACAGGTGGGCATAAAAGTTTGGCTACATCCATAGAAGGAACACCTTGTTGGGCCCCACTGCAAGCTTCGCCGGCTTTGATATGAACCATACACCATCACCAAGGATGTAGGGGACAATGCCTTCGAGCTCAACATTCCACCATTCCTTGGCTTGCACCCAATATTCAATGTGGACCACCTTCGACCATACTTTTCACCATTTTTGGACACATCCAACATTACAAAACAACTCACACCAATAGAATTCAACCCAGACTGCAGGGAACATGCCACAATTGATCGAATCATGGACATGCAGATCAAGAACACTCGCCAACAAAGGATAACAATATCAATTTATCAAAGCGGGACAACTCCTTCACTAGGGGAAGTGGCTCACCAGGGACCAGGTTCACCATAAATTTCCTCACCTAATTGAGGCTCTGCACGCAATGGGTACCATTGCTTCCTAAGGAGGGAGGAATGCTCCAGGTGGATGTTGGTGGAAACATACCTATTCCACCTAGACCTCTAGTCGGTTTCATCAGTATCCTTGTTTATAGTAGCATTTGCTATTATTAGCAAAAACATTTGGGTCCTAAACTTCTAGAGTAGTTTTGACCCCCTAAACGACAATTTTTTTGAGGTCCATAAAAGGCCCGTAGCCATGGGAAAGGGCATGCAACAAATCTAGTAGTACTAAAAGATATCTTTCCAACAAGGTATTGTACGCACCAAACAAAGATAATATGACCAAGTTATGACCCTGGGAAGTTGGTTGCGCAACTAACCCCAACGAGGTCCACAAACTCTTGGCATTCCATCTCCTAGGGTTAGGGATTTCCCTTGTTGTTCAATAATAAAAAGGCCTTTGAGCCTCATTGTAGCATAGTTTAGAGGCATGTAGCTGCCACATCTCTTCTCATAGATAAGTTACCATCACCCGAGCTATTTTATTTTCATTTCTATATGTAAGCATATTTCAATTCTTTGATATTAATGTAATGAAGTTTTATTTCTACTGCACCTTTGTGTTTATGTGTATCCCTGTATTTTATTGTGTTCCCGCATAAGTCTAGATTAGTGGTATCAAAGCGATATTCTCTTTCTCATTTTTTATTTTCATGTCCCCAACGAGGTTAGGGTATAAGGAGTTAGGGCTCAAACTGGTTGAAACTTTGCACAACCAACCTCACAAACCTCGACGACCTACCATAGCAGAAGAAAATAAAGACAAGGGAGTAAGGTATCCTTTCAAAATATTGCTCAAGGAATCCCTCGAGTGACAAAGGAACGTGATTATGAATAACTTTGCCCAGATCCTTTAGCGGCTACCCACAGGCGACACATCTTCTTCCAACTGCCACTCTGGAGGTGCCACTCCTTTTAAGGTACAAGTTAACTTTGACATTCCCATATATGAAGACCAGATAGATGCGGACATTGTAGATAGATGGTTAAGTCTGTTGGAAGGATATTTTTCAGCTCATGACTTTTCCGATTGGGAAAATATTACTTTCTCACTCCTCCAAGTCACCCCACATGTCAAGGACTAGTGAGAAACCTACTATGAACGAAAGTATGAGAGGGAATCCTTACTATTTTCAGCTGCACCCACTTGTAATTCTTTTCGAGGTACCATCAAGGAACAATATTACCCTGTCGAGAGCTATGAAGATAAATACATAATGTGGACCATAGTGTGGAAGGGAAGGGACTAAGATGTGTTGGAGTTCACAAATGTTTTCCATACCCTTCACACGAAGTTGTGTATCAAGGATTGTGAGAGGCATTTGGTACTCAAGTACCGCGGTTATCTACACAAGTACATCCAGGATGAGATGGAGTTCCTGAACATCTCCTCTCTTGGCGTCGCCTATCGATATGTTGTCAATATTGAGCTGAAATTTAACATAAGAAGAGAGACTTTGGATCTACAAATCCTAAGTAAGGGAAAGGCACCCCCAAGCTGCAGAAAAAAGGAAAAATCCAAGGCGAGGCGACCCAGGACAACTCGATGAAGTTGTAAGCAAAGAACAACCCACAAAGACAAAAAGGGACACAGGGAAATGGTGTGAGTTCCATAAGAGCCCCAATCACAACATAAGTGAGTGTCAAGCCAAGTAATCCTTGGTGGTCGAGATGAAGGTTTCTGAATTAGATACATGTTCCAACCCTAAGTTAGAAACTGACAAGGGGAATTAAAAAGGGAAGAAGATTATAAATGCAGAGCCTAGTGCCACCATTGCTTCCACCAAGATCTAGAAGGATGAGCCCGAAGATCCAGAGGAGGGGGAGCGACTCTTTCACTCATAGATGTGCGTGAAAGGTTTTCTGCTGCACTTCATTTTTGACAGCGAGAGCCAAAAGAACCTCATTTCAACAAAGTTTGTGAAGTGGTTGGGCCTACCAACCACATCACATCTTTAGACATACACTATTGAGTGGATTCACCAAGGACGAGATCTCCGCAATAGCCAATAATGTTTCCTTCCCTACAAAATAAAGCCCTTCACATATGAGGTACTGTGTGATGTTTCTCCTCTTGAATTTTGTGATGTACTGTTAGGCCAACCATACTTCTAGAAGCGACATTTTGTGTATGATTCTAGGCCTTGGATTTTTATTATTACTTTGGACAATAAGTTGTACAAAATAATTTGGGTAGTAAGATCATTTCCCAGATCGAGAAATTTGTTTTCCTTATGATTTTCCCTTAGAGAAAGAAGAAGATTGTCTCCAAATCCTCCAAATAGGGCTCCTCCGCACGACAACAGTTGATGGACAAGGTTGTGGAGGAGTACAGAGACATCTTCATCTTATCCACAAGGGTACCTCTACACTATCAGGTCAAGCACTCAATTGATCTGACCTCGGGTGCACCGCTACCCAATGGATTGATCTATCGATGCTTTGTTCTAGAGAACAATGAAATCGGGAGGTAGATTTAGGAGATGTTGTAGAAAGGGCACATCAGGCTAAGTTCATTACCCTGTGGGAGCCCGATCATGTTGGTATAGAAGAAGGACGAGACCTAGAGTATCTATATTGACAATCGGGCGTTGAATAATATCACTGTCTGGAATAGGTATCCAATCCCACGGATTGATGACCTTTTGGACCAGCTAAAGTGGGCCAAATATTTCAACAATATTGAATTGAAGTTTGGTTATCACCAGGTATCGATCAAACCTTCTAATCTATGGAAGACTCCCTTCAAATCCAAGGAGGGCCTTTTTGAATGGCTGGTCATGCCTTTTGGGTTGATGAATGCCCCCACAACCTTCATGAGGCTGATGGATGACATCTTGCAACTCTTCATCAACTCATTCGTGGTGGTGTATTTGGATGACATTATGATCTTCAGCAAGAGTTTGGAATAGCACCTCCACGATATTCGATAGGTCCTCCAAACCCTGCGACAACACAAGTTGTGTGCCAATTTGGAGAAATGCACTTTTGGTATTGTTATCACTAGACTGGAACAAGTTGGGCTGTGCCAACCTTCAACCCAACATAACTATTTCAAGCCAACTTTTTATTGGAAGTTAGCCCTTCCAATCTGAGAGGGCTCTCTCAATATATTTAAAAGTT
The DNA here is from genome assembly GCA_031772625.1 of Pinus tabuliformis. Classification (NCBI taxonomy): domain Eukaryota; kingdom Viridiplantae; phylum Streptophyta; class Pinopsida; order Pinales; family Pinaceae; genus Pinus; species Pinus tabuliformis. Next base: position 695,564,439 of record CM062806.1, on the reverse strand, counting down.
TGACTATGATAAGCTAAAAAATAAAGATGGCTAACTCTAGTTTTCTATGTGATTTTTATAGGTGAAAGAGTGTGAGGAAAACCACCATTGGGCATGGAGTCAATTAAAGAAAATCAATTACAAAAAACACTGTTTTATGGAAGTTGAGGAATTTTTGGTTTATTAATGTGGATATGGACATTCACAGTAATCACAACAAATTGAAGGAAGTTGGAGTAATGTAACATTGAATTCCAAGTAATCAAATAAGCTATGAAAACTAATAACAACATATAAGCATGATAGGATGGATTTGAAAACAAAAATGAATCTCATGTTCAAAACAGAGGATTGTTGCAAACTGTATTTCTATTAATTAAAAAAAATATACAAAGTGGTCTCCCTCACATCATAGATACCTCTTTTCAAAGTCAAGAAACCACACATATATAGAGTGAGATATCCTTCACAAAATCTGCCTCCTAGGCTAGATTCAATCAACAACTAAGAGATCTAACCCTATTTTTCTTCTAACTAAAATAGCCATCATAGGGAATTTCTGTTTTAACAGATTTTGAAGACAAATACGAGTCACCTCTAAATGAAATTTATCTAATTTTTACAATAATTTAGGAAAATTGCAATTGTTTGAAGTGTTGGTACTGTATTTGTGGAAATTCAGAACATCCGACCTTTCGATCCTACTGTGTTGTTTGCTGATTAAAATGTACTGAAAGTGCCTCACTGTCCTTTGTTTCTCATTGTCCCACCTTTCACTGCATTCTGTTTGATGATTGTGCTTCTAGATATACACCAAAAAATACCCTCATTTTCCCATTGAGCGGAAGCGAAATGGATGTTTTGATGTTTGTTGATTTGGGTTTGTTGATCCGGGTCGATTCAATCTGGGTCGTTGATCTGGGCATGTTGGTATCGCAATCATAATACATGGGAGAAATTTTTTACCATGTCTCACACATCGCAATTGCAAGTCGGAAGGGACTTACGTTATCGCAATCGGCAGGTGGAACTTGCTATATCGAAGGAGGAACTTTTAATTTGTGTGATCCCCGATTGCAATATCACAATTGGTGTGGAGAGGAATTATCACGATCGGCGGGGAGGACTTTATCATAATCGGTGAGAAAGAATTTATCGCAATCAACAATAAAGACTTTATTGCAATAGGCAAGCGAAGTGGTGACGGGATTTGGATATGGAAATCGGTGGGTTTTGCAATATGCGATATCGACAAAGAACTATGCAATATGCAATATCGACGAAGAACTATGTCATATGCTATATCGCAATCACAAAAGGAAAAGGGATATGGATGGTTATTGTATCCTGGAGCAGTACTACCCTGTCAGAAGCTATGAGGATCAATACATAAAGTGGACCACACTATGGCAGGGAGGGACCAAGACGTGTTGGAGTTTACCAATATTTTCCATACCCTTCGCACAAAGTTGGGTATCAAGGATTCAGAGTAGCATTTGGTACTCAAATACCGTGGCTGCCTACACAAGTACATCCAGGAAGAAATAGAATTCTTTAACATCTCCTCGCTCAGCACAGCATACCGATATGTCGTCAAGGTCGAGCAAAAGTTTAAACAGAAGAAGCGAGACTTTGGATCTGTGAATCCGAAGCAAGGGAAAGGTCCCCTCAAACCGCAGAACAAAGGACAAAGCTAAGGCGGGGCGGCCCAAGACAACCCGCCAACGCTGCAAGAAAAGAACAACGTCGTGAAGTCGAAAAAGGACACAGGAAAGTGGTGTGAGTTCCATAAGAGCTCCACTCACAACACAAGTGAGTGTCGGGCCAAGCAATAATTGGTGGCTAAGCTAAAGGTTTCAGAATCAGATGCATGTTCCAACTCTGAGTCAAAACCCGACAAGGGGAATAACAAAGGGAAGCAGATTATCGATGCAGAGCCCAACGCCATTGTTGCCACCAGGAAGATCTAGAAGAAGGAACCCAAAGATCCAGAGGAGGAGGAGCGTCTCTTCCACTCCCAGATGTGGATAAAGGGCTCCCCGCTATAGTTCATTGTCGACGGCGGGAGCCAAAAAAACCTCATTTCGGTAGAGGTCATGAAGCGACTGGGATTACTGAACATAACACATCCACAACCATACACCATCAGGTGGCTTCACCAAGGACAGGATCTTCGCGTGGGCCAACAATGTCACCTTCCATACAACATCAAGCCCTTCACGGATGAGGTATTGTGTGACATTGCTCACCTTGAAGTTTGTGATGTATTATTAGGACAACCATACTTGTGGAAGCGACATGATGTGTATGAATCAAGGCCCCATGTTGTTATTGTTACTTTAGGAAATAAGTTGTGTAGGATACTGGAGGTAGCACTGCTTACCGCCATCTCTTTTGTTACTACAAAACAATGAAGTAAGCTCATTTCCAAAATCAGGAAATTTGTTTTCTTGATGATACACCCTCAAGGAAAGAAGAAGACGGTGGCCACGTCCTCCAAACAGGACCCCTCCGCACGACAACTACAGATGGACAAGGTCGTGGAGGAGTACGAGGATATATTCACCTCCCCCGCAGGGGTTCCTCTGCACTGTCAAGTCAAGCACTCCATTGATCTAACCCCAGGTGCGTTGCTGCCCAATGGACCAATCTATCGGCACTCCGTTCTATATAATGATGAAATCAAGAGGTAGATTTAGGAGCTGTTGTAGAAAAGGCACATCCGTCTGAGTTCATCACCCTGTGGGAGCCCGTTCGTGTTGGTACAGAAGAAGGATGGGACTTGGAGACTCTGTATTGACTATCGGGCGTTGAACAAGATCACTGTCTGTAATAAGTACCCGATCCCATGGATTGATGACCTCCTGGACCAACTGAAGGGGGGAAAATATTTCAACAAGGTCGATTTGAAGTCAGGATATCACCAGGTACCAATCGAACCCTTCGATGTGTGGAAGACTGCATTCAAAGCCAAGGAGGGCCTTTTCAAATGGTTGGTTATGCCTTTCGGATTGATGAATGCTCTTGCAACCTTCATGAGGCTAATGGATGACATCTTGTGGCCATTCACCAACTCATTTGTAGTGGTATACTTGGATGACATCCTAATATTTAGCCAGAGTTGGGAAGAGCACCTCCACCACATCAGACAGGTTCTCCAAACATTGCAACAACACATGTTATGTGCCAATTTGGAGAAATGCACTTTTGGCATGACCCAGGTTTAGTATCTGGGATATATTATTGATGAATAGGGGGTGCATGTGGATCCAGCCAATATCCAAGTCATTTGGGATTGGCCATCTCCAACCACTCTGACAGAGCTCCACAGCTTTCTAGGTCTTGCCAACATTTACCGCAGGTTCATGTTGGGGTTTTCTCATATCACTTGGCCCTTAAGTCAAGTCACCAAGGAAGGAGCAAAAGCAAAATTCTTTTGGTCTGAATCTCAACAGAAGGCAACCACAAAGTTGAAAGATCGCCTCTGCTTGGCACTAGTGCTCGCATTACCAGACTTGCAACAACCATTTGAGGTCGAGACAGATGCCTTTGACTATGCTATTGGGGCAGTCCTTACTCAACATGGGCATCCAGTAGCATATCACAGTGAGACACTTTCAGACACAGTTCGGAAGTATCCCACTTATGACAAAGAGATGTATTCCATTGTGCAGGCCTATCGACAATGGAAGCATTACATTTTGGGGAGGGAAACAGTCATCCACACAGACCACCAACCCCTGCAGTTCATACAGACTCAAGGGAAATTGCAGAATGATCACCATCAGAAGTGGTCCACATACCTACAACAGTTCCATTTGAATATCAAGTATAATAAGGGCAGCACCAATAATGTTTCAGATTGCCTCAGTCGACCACCGATCATGTTGTTAACCACCGTGCTCAAATCTTGTGGGCACGAGACTTCTGATTGGCCACTTCTCTACAAAAGTGACCCAGAATTCGGCCACACATACCAGACACTCTTGGAGGGACAACATGTTCTAGATTTTCACCTCTAGGATGCCCTGTTATGCCACCTGGATCACCTTTGTGTTCCTTCAAGTGAGCGTGCCAAGATGATTTGGGAAGCACACTATAGTCGGGCTGCTAGGCATTTCAAGGTCGAGAAAATGGTGGCAATACTGCAGAAGTATTTCTATTGGCCAAATCTTCGACAGGATGTCAGGAAGTACATTAGATCATGCACTGCCTGCACCATTTCCAAACCGACCATCAAGAAGCAAGGCCTCTATACCCCACTGCCTACCCCTAGTCGACCTTGGGAATCCATCTCCATGGATTACATGTCAGGCCTTCCTTCCACTAAGCATGGAAACGACTGTGTTTTTGTGGTTGTCGACAAGTTCTCGAAGATGGCCATTATGGAAGCCTACAAGAAGAATATCACAACAGAAGCCACTGTTAAACTCTTCTTTGAACGAGTGTGAGTACACTTTGGGATCCCACAGTCTATAATTTCAGATCAAGACATCAGGTTCCTCAGTACATTTTGGTCCAATCTTTGGTCGATGCTGGACACCAAACTCACTAAGTCCACAGCCTTCCATCCTCAAACTGATGGCCAAACAAAGGTTGTCAACAGGACGATCATACACATTTTGCACATGTACACCTCAAAGCATCCACACACATGGGACAAGAGACTCCCCTATGTGCAGCACAGCTACAACTGGGCTCTCCAGAGCTCGACTAGCCACTGCCCTTTTCAGGTGGGCATGAGATTAAAACCATTATGTCCCATTGATGTGGCCATGCCATTTGCAGCTACTCACGTAGATTCGACCCATTTCCAGTCCGAAACAGATAAGGCAAACAAATTCATTGAGCACATCCAACATGTTTGTCAGTAGGTCCATGACATTCTGGAGAAATCAAATGTCAAGTACAAGCAGCGACATGATAAACATCAGGTGCCACACAAGTTTCAGGTGGGCGACAAAGTTTGGTTGCATTTGCAAAAGGAACGCCTTACTGGAGCCTATCAGAAACTCAGACCACTCCAATATGGTCCTTACACCATTACCAAGGCTGTGGGAGATAATGCACTTAAGCTCAACATTCTCCCATTCCTTGGCCTGCACCCAGTGTTCAATGTGGACCGCATTCGGCCATACTTTCCACCATTAATAAACACATCCAACATTGTAGAATAGCTCACACCCACAGAGTTAAATCCAGATTGCATGGAACAAGCTGCAACTGATCAGATTATGGACACACAGATCAAGCACACTTGCTAGCAGAATATCCAACTGTATCGAGTTTTCAAAGCAGGCAAAATCCTTCGCCAGGGCAAGTGGCTCACCAGGGACCAAGTTCATCAGAAGTTTCCTCATCTCATGGAGGAACTCAATGCAATGGGGACCATTGCTTCCTAAGGGGGGAGGAATGATCCAGGTGGATATTGGTGGTCACTCGCCAATTCCACTAGGACCCCCACCATTGCTTCTTTTAGTTTTTCAGTTTCCTTAATTGTAGCACAGTTTACTATTTTTAGCATTTTTTTGGGTCCAAAACTTCCAGAGCCATTTTGAGTCCCTAAACGACGTTTTTTTGGAAATCTACTGCCAGCAATCTTTTGTCTAAAATCTTCTTTTCCGTCGTAGTCCTCGGAGAGATCTTTCCAACGGGTTATCATGCGCGTCAAACGGAGATAATGTGACCAAATCACGACCCTAGGAAGTTGGCTGTCCAACTCACCCCAACGGAGCCCATAAACTCTTAGTGTTACATATCCTTGGGTTAGGGTTTTGGTTGTTTAGGGTTTTATCTTATTGTTCAATAATTAAAAAGGCCCTTGAGCCTCATTGTAAGGCAGTTCAGAGGCATGTAGCCACCACATCTCTTCTCAGAGATAAGCTACCATCGCCCTAGCTGGTTTATTTCCATTTCTGTCTGTAAGCATATTTCAGTATTTTACATTAATGAAATGAAGTATTATTTCTGTTGCATCTCTGTGTTTATGGTTATCTCTGTAATTTGTTGTGTTCCTGTTTAAATCCGATCATTTGATCACTGCATAAGTCTTAGATTTACCATCACATAATGCCCCTTTATTTCCATGCCTATGAACGACCAATTCTCCAGATGTCCACTTAAACTTATCAATAGTACACTGAATTATTTTAAATGATTTTGAGAGAAGTTCTGAATCTTGATTTTCAACATGTATGGAAATCTTTGGAGCTTCAGATACATCATCCTCAATATAAATATCATCATCATTACATACACCTGAAATCTCCAAGTCCTCAAAACTCAAGCTAACTGCATAGATATGTAAAACCGCAGCAAGAGGAAATATGGATCCTTGCCCAAGATTATCTGCAATTCCATTCAAAAATTGCTTAGTATTTTTTCTGAGCTTTGTATTAGCTTCATAGTAACGATAATAATATTCAACAACCTTCAGAATTTCATGTTCGCCAAAAATATTCTCATCCTTGAAAGAATGTTCAGAGCAACTTTATATATGTTATCAACTGTAGAAGAGAGTTGGGACCCTCCAGAGGCAAGCTGGTGACAAATTTGACAAGTTGCATTTATAAATTGATCCTTTACTGAAGAACAGGCACAATTTTTTAGTGCTAGAATGCTTATATTCCTTATCAATTTTGGGTTGAAGTTACTGGGCTCTTTTGCCATGAACTCGATGCATTTTTGCAATCCTTTAAACAACATGTTGTTGTGTTTTTCGGCGCTATTGTTGTCTAGAACCCTCCACCATGGCGTGATATGGTCGACAAGAAACAAGACCTTCTCCAAGGTCTTTTCATTGTTTGGTCTGCTTTCAACAATACAAATAATCAGATCCATTACGAGTCCCAAAATTAAACTTGTGGTAGAGGGAAAATTTTATGCATGTGAGAATTGCGAGGCTAAGGGCGATAGCGCGGGTGGAGGTGATTCCAAGTAACAAAGAGTAGAGAATGGAGGACTTGAAGGAGAGTTCGCCACATAAATGACCCAAAGATTGAAGCTCTCACATCGGAAATACTTGCTCCGCAAGGCTGGAAGACGACGACCAACTGAGCCCACCCCTCCTGCTGTTGCTCCGACTCTGTGGAACAACGTCAGGTTGAGGGTTTCCAAGGCAAAGGGAAAATTTTATGTAGGTGAGAGTTGGGAGGCTAGGGTGGAGAGGGGTCAGGTAGAGGCGAAAACACTACAGAGGGGAAAGGCAAAGGCCATGGCTAAATGGTAGGCATGTATGCAGTCAAAGCGACCTCCACTCAACTTGCACAACCTGTCAAATTTTTATTTTCTTGAACGACCAAAATGAAAGCTTTGGATTGGCTGGGGTGAACAATGTTTTCCCACCCCAAGCTGATAAAGAAAACACCTACCAACGTAATTAAATAATAGTCCAAGTTGTGAGGAGAAAGTTTTGAAGAAGGACACATACATATAAAGAATTAGTTTTATGTCTTATGTGGGGAGTAAACATGTTTGAGAATCCATTACAAAGATATACTCATTATGAGGTCAACATGTGGAAATGAACTTGGGTGGGGAGGATAAAAATATTTCTTCGAACTACTTAAGGGACATCCAACTGGGTTTGTTTATTGTAGTTGGGAGAAATTATTGTTTTCCTCCCCACCCAAGTTAAATTCTCCTCGCCTACAAGTTGGAGAGAAGTTTAATTCCCCTTGTAAGGTAGGGTGACAAGTAGCTAGTTTTTCCTCTCTACAAAGGCACAAACATTCAAATAGGTAAAAATCACATTGAACAAGAGATTTCAATACTTAACCCAAATTAAAGATAATGTTTTGTAGCTTTTATTTTCAAAATATAAAATTGTCGGTCTTACGCATTTACATATTATAAAAAGGCACAAAAAGTTCATATAGGTGAAAAAAATTCAAATTGAAGATGAGGTTTCAATACTTAACCCAACTCAAAGATAATGTTTCTCTTTTTTTCCATGAAAAATTTATTATATTTCATATTCTAGAAGAAATCAAAATTAACATTGTCCATGCCTAGAAATTCAAATGATCCTCTCTTTACAAATCCAGGGGGTGCCTTTATTTCTTAATTTGGATTTTCTAGCTTAACACCTAACCTCAGAACCACGTTGATGGAGCCTTACAAATTCAGAAGTTATATTATCTAGAAGAACTTAAAAAGAAACATAAATTAAGTTTTGGATATGGATATCGATGTCCGGCTATTCAAAAATCTCTAGATGCAACGAAACTTTGATGCATAACCCTATGATATCCAAATGGAAAGATCCAACATTTCCCAAAATTCAACGTTTTATAAAGATATAGATTCTAAATGCCTACAATAGAGCACACCAATGTTGGAACCTCAACATCAGAACCTTGAAGATCCAAAAGTTTGAACAATGCATATCTAAGAAAAGTTCGAATACAAATTGTCATATTTGCATTTCTATCTTTCACAAAGAAGTTTTCTTTCTTTAATCTTCCTTCCAAACCAATGAAAAATTCAACTCAATTCTTCTTTGTAAACTCTAAGTTGAACAATTTCATATTTCAAATTTGATAGAGAATTTAGAGGGTTATGATCAAAGAAGCTACACTTCTAGTGATAGAGAATTAATCTTTTTAATAAAGACGAAGAAAATAATAATAAACACAACCAATGCTATTTAGAAATTATGTTAATGAACTAAAATTGCAATTGTCTTCTCTAAACTATTTCTTTGGGCATATATAATTGTCTAAGTCTTCCTTCTTTGTTTATCTCTACCTTCCTACTTTAGAAGGTCTTATTTATATAATTATGGAGGAGAATAACTTGAATCCCTTAAAGATGGACTTATATATTCCAGGCTTAGTAAAAATATGAACAAATCAAATTTCCTCCTAAAATTACTCAAAAACATGCTAAACTAGCAAACTTCATTATATTACATGGCAATTTAGAAAAGCTAATTCCTCCTATGTGAACACACTAAAAATCCCTAAAAACTACAAACTTAGAAGAAAATGAATTTTAAAAGATACTTGTGCATCAAAAAGACATTAATAAAAAGGAACCTCTGTAAACTTTTTGCCCACAAATATTGACTAAATACATAAATATTGTTTGGACCCCTTGCCCCTCTTACTTCTTTTGTCTCTACTATTTTAGATTATTTAACCAAAGGGATCCCTTGATTTTCATTAATTTTTGTCCAAAGGAAGTTAAATAACTTTTTTATTATCTTGTCAATAATCCCTTTTTAATATATCTTATGGATAACCAATAAATAGGTATGCTTTCAAGTTCTTACTTGACAAGTTTCAACCTAACACCTCTAAATAGTTGTGTAATTATGTATTGCACCAGTAAGAAATTCTTGATTGGATATTCTTGTCTAGCCACAACCAACTAGCACATTTGTAAGCATTAAGTTTGTGGCGAAGACCCAAAATTTTGGTGCATTAATCCAACGTACTTGAGGTTACAAGGAATGCTTATGAAATTTGTCCTTCCAACTCGTCCCCCAACCCATTAAAACGCATACACGTTTTGTTGAAGTTAAATTCCATGTTTATTTCTCCAAAATAACTATCCATGAGTGATTTATATTGTTTAATCTTCCTATAAAACCTGTGCACAAACAATAGGTATCATTAAAAAAAAAAAGCAAATTGGAGATGTATACTAAATATACAACTATAGTCCCTTTTACAACTCCTTCCCTTGTAGCCTTCGTGATCATTTATTTAACCCTTTTGTAGCTAATAACAAAAAAATAGTGAGACAATGGACAACCCTACATAAGCCCCCTCGAGGAATTAGGATATCATGAATTATATCCATTTCTTAACACAACAATTGAAATTGGGGTCACATCATACTATCCAATTTACCATTTTTATTGATAAAAAATTGAATATATAAAGTTTAGCTCAAGAAGTAAGGCACATGTTTTTGTTACCTGCTTTGGTAAGTTCAAATCTCTCAGAGACATGTTTTACTTATACACTGAAGAAATGGAATATATAAAAAAATAAATATTGTAGGAAAAATAATTAATAATTAATAGGTGGATATGCCTGCAGAATCCCATATTTTCTCCTGTAAACAGCAGTGAAATAGGTGGGTATGTAACTCAAACGGTTGAGCGCTAGCCTTGCATGTACCTCTCATCTCCATTTCTGTTCTCTGTGTCGTATTGCATGGGATTTAATGCCATAAATAACGCCTGGTTGCAACAGTCAACCCACAGTAACAAGAAACGCTAGCACAGCAGACAATGGAGACACGTTAAGTGTAGGCAGTAATTTGGTTAAATTATGCCCTCTAAAAGTTGGACCGAGGACATGAATATTTCTCATGTCATTATTTTCATTCAGCGGGGATAGCTCAGTTGGGAGAGCGTCAGACTGAAGATCTGAAGGTCGCGTGTTCGATCCACGCTCACCGCATTGCAGGTGGAAAGCTGTTTAGGGTTTCATCTTCTAATGTAACAAGTTGATTACGGTTTTATCTAATTAAATTAGATAAGTTGAAGGTCGCGTGTTCGATCCACGCTCACCGCATTGCAGATGGAAAGATGGGTTTAATTAGATAAGTTGAAGGTCGCGTGTTCGATCCACGCTCACCGCATTGCAGATGGAAAGCTGTTTAGGGTTTCATCTTCTAATGTAACAAGTTGATTACGGTTTTATCTAATTAAATTAGATAAGTTGAAGGTCGCGTGTTCGATCCACGCTCACCGCATTGCAGATGGAAAGATGGGTTTAATTAGATAAGTTGAAGGTCGCGTGTTCGATCCACGCTCACCGCATTGCAGATGGAAAGATGGGTTTTATCTAATTAAATTAGATAAGTTGAAGGTCGCGTGTTCGATCCACGCTCACCGCATTGCAGATGGAAAGATGGAACGGTTTCAACTTCTAATGTAAGAAGTTGATTACGGTTTTGGATAATAAAATTAGATAAGTTATCACTGGTGTATCGTACGATCAAGGAAATTTGACTTGCAGTTGGAAAGGTGTTTAGAGTTGACCAAACCAAGTGTTACGTCATCTCTAAAGTACACAGACAATTTGACCTTAAAAAACATTTTATATTTTATTTATGGAAAAAATCATTTATTACTTATTTTTTATATTTTATTTATGGAAAAAATCATTTATTACTTATTTTTTATATAACATTTTTTTTTTTTTTTATTTAATTTTTTCATTACACCAAGTAGAACATGTCTCTTGAGATATGAACCTGTCAGGGCTGCGGATACAAACATGTGTCCCACCTCTTGAGCTATGCGGTTTTATATCAATAAAATTTGTCAGTAATAATTTGTGAAAAAAAATAAAATTAATATATTAGGTTAAATGTTTTTTTATAAATTAATTTAGATTTATCTTAATTTATCATGTTATAGGTTTGTTTATAAATCAACCCGGATCTATCTTAATTCTAGATCAAATATTTTTCAGTGTAAAAGAATTTTGCATCTCAAAAAATCAGAGTTAAAATGCATTTAGGCTAGCTTCTTAAATGCATTTTAGCTTTTTAATATTTGAAGTTTTTATTAATTTTTAATGGATAAAATTGTCCACATGGGGTAGCTCAAGCCGCAAGGGCCGTGGAAATGAAGTTTCACCGAACCGGAAGTCTTGGGTTCAAATCTTGGGCTACCCTTCCCCCGTAGAGGGGTACATAATGGACATGTAAATCAGAGAGTCCTGCCCCACCTTACAAAAAAAAAAATTAATGGATAAAATTTACCTCACACAAAAGCTTTTTACATAGGATATTAATTTACTTAATTTATATATCTGAAATACTAATTAATTTCTACTTAGATAAATTTTATCTCACACAAAAATATTTTAACTATAATATCAATTTACATAATTTATATATATCATAAATGCTTACTATTTTTAACTAAAAAAAATTAAGTCACAAAAATATATTTTTACCTATGATATCACTTAACTTATATATCTGAAATACTTAACATTTTTTACTTTGATAAAATTTACTCACGGTCATACATATTTTAATTATGATATTAATTTATGTAATTTTTGCAAGCAACATTTTAGTTTTGTAACTATCCAATTTCATGCAACATTTTTTACTCTGATAAAATTTACTTCACACAAATATGTTTTAACTATGATATTAATTTATGTAATTTTTGCAGGTAGCATTTTAATTTTCTAACTATCCAAATTTCATGCAATATTTTACCTTCTGTCTAATCAGTGTCATGTTTTGGTAAATAATCTTATATAATTTTGTTACATTACAAGGAAAACTTAATCTAACGTTATTTATGTAAAGTGGAATGGACAATCAGGTTTTGGTGAGTTTGATACTCAAGTGAATTTCTTCTCCCAATATGAAGTGAGGCTGAATTTATAAAAAAATAATTTTATTTTATTACTCTTTTAGATTTCTTAAATTTTTTCCATGCTTGAAATTTTTTTAAAATTGACAATATTATTCTATATATAATTTTTTCTTAAAAATTAATTGAACTTACATATTTAATATTATTTTTTATTTTTCATTAATTAATCAACATATATTTTATATATTTTTAATATAGCATTACATGATTTTACATTATAATCTCTATATAGCTTGCAACGATTAGATTTCTGTTATATATTAGACCATTTATTTTATTTTTATGTTAAAAAAGATAAGTATTTTATTATTTTGTAATAAGTGTTTAATAATGTTAGAAAGTAGCCTGTATTCTTTGCTATTTTTTTCTGTTAAACATTGATTTTTAAAAATTGAAATATTTTGATTGAAATTTTGAAATATATTTTTCCTATATAAATATATGTTGATAGTAATTTATATACGAATACATGTTTCCCACCCATTGAATGAATGGATGTTGATAATAATTTAATTTAAACATAAACTTATCGTTTCCAACTCAGTGAAGGTCCCTTGTAATGCATCGTGTCATGATATTTTTTTTATATTTCTTTTTTCCAGGATTTCCAAGTCATTAAATGGATGGATGTTGATAGTAATTTAATTTAAACATAAACCTATGTTTCAACTTTTTGAAGGTCCCTTGTAATGCATTGTGTCATAATATTTTTTTTTTATTATTATTTTTTTCGAGTTCCAACCATGGGACTAAACAGGTGGAATTTTTAAAGATGAGCATCATTTAGGGGATTCACTGTATTATGGTAGAATATTATTTGCTTGAAATGTTAATTTGGTCTATTCATAATTTATGGTAAAATATTGTTTATTTGAAAAGTTAACTTAGTTAATATATAATTTATTTATTTATTATTTGTAATCTTTATCTTTTAGAACAGAATTTCTAATATTAATTTGGAAATGATTTTTTTTTAATTCAATATTTTTATATATTTTTAGATTTAATTCGAGGAAAAATGGTGTTTATTTTGCTTTGCTAATAAGATCCCACTAATGCGTCGCAAATCTAGAAATTAAATATATGTAGTAGTTTCTTTTACATTTTTTTATTTAACAATTCTAGAATCATTTTTATAGTAGATAAAATAAATACAGACAAATTTTAAGTGGATTATAATTTTTTTATTGCTTTTTTATCCAAAATAATTTCCTCTAGATATCCTAGTTACTCTTTCTCATGTAATTCATCTAAGTCATCTTAATTTATTGAATCAAATTCTCTATTCTCCTATATTCATGCTTGGATTATTGTTAACTTCTCCAAAGATCATATCATGACTATAAACAATCTTCCTTATTACTAGATTTCAAAGTTTGTATCTTTTTACTCTATCTTTATATCTAATGAAGATGCATTTCTTTGCTTTAGTATCCAGCTTTCTCCTTTTCTCCTTTTCTCCTTTAGAACAGGAGCATAGAGTGTAAAAATCATAGTGTAAAAACAATCTTCTCATAGTAAACATGAGCATAGAGTGAAAAAACAATCTTATCATAGTGAACATTCTTAAAGCCATAGAAACAACCATATCAATCAAATTCATTATAATAAGTAATGACTATAAACATCATGTTTGGGATTATTATTAACTTCTCCAAAGATCACATCATGACTATAAACAATCTTCCTTATTACTAGATTCCAAAGTTTTTAGCCTTTTACTCCATCTTTATAACTAATGAAGATATATGTCTATTCTTTAATATCCAACTTTCTCCTTTTCTCCTTTCGAACATGAGCATAAGCTTCACAAGAAAAACTAAGATGTATAAGACGACTTTTTAGCAATCTAGAATCTTATCTAGTAATGTTGATGTAGGTGATCGAGATAAAATAGAGTATCTACTATCAGGGCTCAGAAATTATATTCTATGCTTGCACCACTAAGTGTATCTTATCTAGTAATGTTGATGTAGGTGATCGAGATAAAATAGAGTATCTACTATCAGGGCTCAGAAATTATATTCTATGCTTGCACCACTAAGTGTATCTTATCTAGTAATGTTGATGTAGGTGATCGAGATAAAATAGAGTATCTACTATCAGGGCTCAAAAATTATATTCTATGCTTCCACCACTAAGTGTATTTTTTTCTTTCTCCATGAACATCTTATTCGTCCTCTCTGCAACCCAACTCTATTGAGACGTGTATGTAGTTGTATTTTATCGTGCTATTCCATAATGTTTACCAAACAACTCAAAACAATTTCCACAAAATTTCCTCCATTATTGGTGCTCAACTCTTTGACTTTTTCATAAACATTAGATTTCTTATCAAGGAAACACAAACATGTTTCTTAGAAAATCGTCAACAAATGAGACATAGTATATCCTCCCACACATGAAATATGTGTAGGTCTAAACACTACGGCATATTAGCTTGAAGATCATTTTTCCCTGGTAACACTAAATGGAAATCTTGCATTATTTTGTTTACCATATATATATATATAGTTCATAGATTATGAAATCTAAAACACAATAATATATATCTTTAAGTATACTTTTATTATGCAAAATATGAAGCCTCTTATCTCAAATATGTCTCATTCTCTAATGCTAAAGCAATGTATTCTCCATAGGAAGAGTATGATTCATATGAGTTTCTTTCTTAAGAACAAGGGAACTATTACACCCATTGGTGATAATGCTTCCCGATAGCTTGTATAGAATTCCAATCCAAGCTCAAAACCCTCAACAACATGATTACTCCTCAAACCATCTTTCCAATATCATATTCAAATATATCTTACAAATGATCCAGGTGGATGTTGGTGGCCACCCACCTATCCCACTTGGACCCCCACAACTGTCCCTGTCATTTTTTCAGTTTCCTTAATTGTAGCACAATTTACTATTTTTAACAGTTTTTTGGGTGCTGAACTTCCAGAGCCGTTTTGAGGCCCTAAATGACATTTTTTTGGGAAATCTGGGAACAACATGGGTCTATAGACCAATGTTTCTCTTCCCAAAATTGTGGTCTTTGGATAGATCTTTCTAACGAGGTATTGTGCGCATCAAACGAAGATCGTATGCCAAAGTTACGACCCCGAGAAGTTGATGTACCAATTTACCCGAACAGGGCCCACAGTTTGGCGTTTCATCTCCTAGGGTTAGGTTTTTGGATGTTTAGGGTTTTCCATTGTTTCTCAACAGTAAATAGGCCTTCAAGCCTCATTGTAAGACAGTTCAGAGGCATGTAGATACCACATCTCTTCTAAAAGATAAGTGTTAGGACTCCAAATTGACCATTTTGACCTTGTATTTTTGCTATAATATTACCCTTTTTCAGTTCATAAGTTGAAAGCTTTGATTACATAATGACCTAATCACCCCAAGGTAAGAAGTAACTCTCCGCATGACTATGTGTTTAATTATTCATTACATATTCATGTTATCTTTATATTTATGTTTGGAAAAGCTAACTAAGTTGCTAAGTAACTGTTGAACTGTCTAAAGTCTGCGGAAATTATAATTCATAGTTTTTGTAACACCAGAAACAGCAACTACGCAGTTGCTGCAACACCAGAAACAACAACTACGCAATTGCTACAGCACCAACAACATAAACTATCTAAAGCAGGGAAATGTTATTTTGCAAACAACTGGAATACCGGAAATAACAAACGGCAACTATCAGAAGATCGTCAGAATTCCATGCTGACGCAGCATGATCAGCAACTGTCCAAAAAGGGTAAAACACGGTTACAGTTGCTAAAATACCAGGAACAACATGAGTTTAATAATCAGCAACAATGGGGAAGCGGCAAAGGATAGTGCGAGGATTCCAAGAAGACGGTTGAAGTTTGGTTACCAGCTGTGTAACAGTAAAAAGACCCAAGAAAGAATACGCTGTCACATTGTTGTAACAGCATCCTGTAACAAGGATGGATTTCTTATTTTTGACAAAAAGGTTTAATTGAATGAATTATGACAGTCTATTGTAATAGATGTCTCCTCTATAAAGAGGAGACATCTACATTAGAAAGAGGGGGGGAAGAAAAACAAGTTGTAAGGAAAGTTTTGAAAGACAAACAACAAAGTCTGAACTTTTATTGTAACTAGATCTTTTGGCAGATGAATAGAAACTTGTTCTGAGCACCTAATCCAACATTTGTGTTCTGGGGAATCTTGTGAGAGGGACAGGGCCCACCTTCTTCACAAGATTCACCCATTTATTTCCTGTCAAGTGTGTAAGTGTGTTTGGTAATTTCTTTTTGCTGGTACTATGTTGTGGATTCTGTAGCATTACCTCTGATAATTTCCTTTTTGTTGGTACTCTGTTTTGTTAATCGTTTGAAGCTGTAAAAGAATACTTCACCGGTGAATTAGAATTGCAGTGTGTATTAGCAATCTGGTTACAGGGGCAGGTGTTGAACGTCCTTACCTGGAGGATAGGGTCCTGATCCTCTGCTAATAGAGCATCCATCAATTCTCTTTTCAGATTTGTATTCTTAGTTAACTGCTTTCATTTTATCTTTGCAATGCACTGTTATAACATAGAGTGAAACAGAATCGTGTATACTACAGCTTTTTAATGCTTTTGGAATTAAGTACATACAGTACGTGGTAGCCTTTGAAATAAAAGACTTTCCTAGGTTGACAAATTAATGTGGTACTTGACTGTTTAATCAATAAACAATTCAACTAGCCAACATTTTGGCGCCGTTGCCGGGGAAGGCGACTAGAGATTTCTAAAAGCATTAATGATTTCTTTTTAAGAATAACAGGTGCATGAGAGGACGCAGGAAACCTAATTTCACAGGCGGCAAAGGCAGAGGAGGAAGAAAAACCTTTATTGACGAAATTATCTCAAAGGCCGAGACATCACAGAGGACAAGTTCCCGGAGACCTCAGATCCAGTATTCCTCACAAACAGATCGACAGACGGAGGAAGTACTAGGACCTGAAAGGAAGATGGAAGTACCAGAATACACTGAGGAACCGGTAGAAGAACCTGAAGAGACAGAAGATAAAGTAAGTGATTCAAGAAAAAGACCAATGGAGGATAACAGAGCAGAAGGAAGGGGGGAAAACTCACTCTCTACCTTGGAATTCCCCATTGGGGAGCTCCCGAGAGGAGCAACCCCTATGAAGAACATTCCACTGTCAGCATTACCCAGCTTTCATGGGTTATCCTCTGAAGACCCGAATGAATTCCTCTTTGAATTTGATATACTATGTAGGAGTTATGATTATGTGAGCCCTAATCAGAAACTAAAATTGTTTCCAGCAACACTGAAAGGGAATGCGTTAAGGTGGTTTATGAGCTTAGGAGCTCAGGCTATCACTACCTGGGATCAGATGAAAGAAAGCTTTCTGGCCAAATATCAGGATTACTGTCGGACAAGAGAAAGGAAGGAAGAATTGTTTAAAATGGTTCAGAAGGAGGACGAGAATCTGGAAGATTTTGTGGAAAGACTGCAGTATAATCTGCAGCGGTCTGGCCACCCTAACATGAGTAAAGATATTCTGAAAACAATTTTGCTGAAAGGGGTACGAGATGACTGCTTGGACATGTTGAATATGTCGGGAAAAGGGGACATTTCCAAGGAACCATTTGATGAAATTATCAATCTCTGCATGAGATGTTCAAGAGGAGCAGTAAGCAGATCAAAAAGCAGGGACAATGTATATTCAAGAGTTCAAAAGTCGGCAAGTGGAGGAGCAATAAGGGTTGAAATAGGTAATTTGTTGGAAGAATTTAAAACTGAGATGTTAAGCTCTTTTGCTTCACAAATTGATGCTCTACAGGTAAAAAAGAAACAGGCAGAAGCAAAAGCTGCCCTAGATATCTTTTGTTCCAAATGCAGGGAAAAACACCCACTCAGGGAATGCCCACTAGATAAGGTACCAATCTGCATGATCTGCGAAAAGGACCATGAGACCCAAAAATGCCCCTCTCTGCCTGGAATTAAAGCAGCATTGCAGTCAACTGAAGAAGAGGCTGAAGCAGTGTACCTGATGACACAGAGGAGGCAATGGCCACAAAGACAAGGTATGAATTCTAACACAGCATTTAGTCGTTGGAATAATCATTCTCCTTTTCAAACAAATTACCCACCCATGAACCAAATGTAGTACCCACCCTTTAACACAATGAATTTTCTACCTATGCAGCAACCAAATCTTCCTTTTCCTGATCCTACCATATGGAATCCTTGGGCTCCCCAGCAACCGTATTTTAATCAATGGAATCCGAACTGGGCAGGCCAACAGATGCCATTTCCTCAACATCAACAGTCTCTTTCCTTACCATCCAATACTCCTCCAAATAACCAGGCAATTAGACCGCAGCTGCCTGTGCAACCCAACCCCAACCCAAATAACAATAAAGCCCTGCAAGTAATTGATATTCAAAATCAGCCTGTCTCCCCCATGCAATGTAACGATATCCATCTTCGCTCAGGGAGAATTTTTGAACCCATCATTGATGACATTACTGACTCAGATAAAGAGGAAGTTAGAAAAGAAAAACCACCTAACAATAATGCTGAAACAGTTGAATCAGCATCTAACAACAATGATCAAACAGCAGATCCGCCATTCCCTAAACGTCTGGCTCTCACTAAAACACTTGAGCAACCTGTTTTTAACCTTTTAGGCGAACTACATAATTCATATGTTAAAATCTCATTGTTGCAAGCGCTAAGAGATGTTCCCATTTATGCTAGGACTGTTAGAGATATCTGCATAAAAAAACCTGGAAGAAAAGCTAAGGACCCCCTCACAGTTCATGTGATGGGAGAGCTGACTGCTTTAATGACAGAAAAAGATCCTCCTGTGAAATATGGTGACCCTGGTCACCCTACAGTAACAGTTCAGGTTGGAAAAACCTTTGTCTCTAAAGTTCTAGTAGATTTAGGTGCTGCAATAAATATTATGACACTTGAAACAACACAATTGTTTCAGTTAAAAAGCTTTATTAGGGAAACTCCAACCATCCTAGAGTTGGTTGATCGCTCTACAATTAAACCTGAAGGGGTCATTGAAGATCTAATAATTTCTGTAGAATCCTAGAATTACCCAACTGACTTTGTGGTGTTACAAACTAAAACAAAGTTGGGGGGTCATCCACTGATTCTAGGAAGACCTTGGCTGGCTACAGCAGATGCTTTCATCAGCTGTAGATCAGGATCAATGACCATCTCTAATGGGCAGGAAACCAAACAGCTTACCATTTATCCTCATGCTACACCCATGATTAATAATGACAATTCTGTATGGGTAGATTATGAGGATGAAGAAACCTAACCTATCTTGACTATCGGACAAGCTTTAACTTTCAAAGACTCTACCGAAGATGAATTAATCAACAGTTTTATTTCTGAACCCTATTCGATCAGCCTAGAAATGTATAATCACTTCACTGCAATCTTGGAATCTGAATCTCAGCAGAACCTGAAAGATAAAAATTTATATCAGACAACAGTAGGCAGCCCCTCCAAAAGTACAACAATAGAAATTGAGCCTGGCAAAACATTAAATATAAATCCTAACTTAACTGATAATGAAAAACAGCGGTTAATAAAGTTACTCCGGGAAAATAAAGAAGCATTTGCGTGGGATTATACAGACATGAAAGGGATCTCTCCTGAGCTATGCACTCACCGCATTTATATTAAAGAAGGATCTCGCCCAGTCTGTCAACCCCAACGGCGGATGAATCCCAATCTAAGGGAAATTGTGAAGGAGGAACTAAACTCTTGAAAGCAGGATTTATATACCCTATATCTGATAGTGAGTGGGTTTCCCCACTTGTAATTGTACCCAAGAAAAATTGCAAATGGAGAGTGTGTGTGGATTACAGAGCTCTGAATAAAGCCACCCAGAAAGACCATTTTCCTTTACCATTCATTGATCGGGTATTAGATAATTTGGCAGGTAAGAAATTCTTTTCATTTTTGGACGGATTTAGTGGATACAATTAGATTAAGATTGCACCCCAAGACCAGGACAAGACCACGTTTACTAGCCCATGGGGGACCTTTGCTTACAGGGTTCTTCCATTTGGGCTATGTAATGCTCCAGCAACATTTCAAAGAGTAGTGATAGGGATTTTTTTTGATATGCTAAATGATTCATTAGAAATATTTATGGATGACTTTACTCCTTATGGAGTGACTTTTGAAGATGCACTACAGAATCTTGAAAAAGTACTTAAGCGATGTATAGAAGCACACCTTGCCTTAAGCACTGAAAAATGTCATATGATGATGAATCAAGGTATTGTATTGGGTCACTTCATCTCATTCCTAGGAATTCAAGTCGATCCAGCCAAAATATAGGTAATTCAGACGCTCCCTATCCCCAAAACACAAACCGATGTAAGAAGCTTTTTAGGACATGCTGGATACTATAGAAGATTTATTAAGAATTTTTCCAAAATAGCTTCACCTCTATTTGTGTTATTAACGAAGAATGATGAATTTAAGTGAACTGATGATTGTGAAAAAGCATTTAATGAACTTAAACATCAGTTGTCTACAGCTCCCATTTTGAGAGGACCTGATTGGGCGTTACCCTTTCATATATCCTTTGATGCCTCAGATACTGCAATTGGAGTTGTCTTGGGACAGGAAGAAAATAGTCTTCCCTATGCCATTTATTTTATCAGTAAGAATATGACACCAGCTGAACTAAATTATATAGTCACTGAGAAGGAATTCCTAGCAGTCATTTATGTTATCAATAAATTTCGACATTATATTACTGGCTACACTACTTTTGTGCATACTGATCACTCGACCATTAAATATTTAATGAATAAATCAGTTACAAATGCCCGAGTCACCAGATGGCTATTATTATTACAAGAATTTGATATCACAATTGTAGATAGGCCAGGAAAAGAAAATGTAGTTGCTGATTTCCTTTCTCGATTAAAAACTGATGAAAATATTCCAGTAGATGATTCTTTTCCTGATGAATATTTATTTGCAGTATTTGCTCACCACCTTGGTATGCAGACATTGCCAATTATTTAGTTGCAGGAAAATTACCATCGCACCTATCACACAGGGAAAAAAGAAAGATCATCCAGCAAAGTGCTAGGTACAGCTGAATAAGCGGGTGTCTTTTCCACACAGGAATTGATCAAGAAATCCGGAGATGCATTGGTGAAGATGAAATTTATGATGTATTAAAAGCTTGTCACGATAGACCTTGTGGAGGGCATTTTGCAGACAAAAGAACAGCACACAAGGTACTCAGAATGGGTTATTATTGGCCCTCACTCTTCAAAGATGCAAGGAAATATGTGAAGGCCTGTGATAGCTGTCAAAGAATGGTCCAGCCTAATCACAGGGATGAAATGCCACTCAATCCCCAGGTAATTCTTGAAATTTTTGAGAGATGGGCATTAGATTTTATAGGTCCCATTAATCCTCCATCCAATCAAAGAGTGTACATATTAGTATGCACAGATTATATGACTAAATGGGTAGAGGCTAAGGCACTCCTTAAAGCTAATGAAGAAGCAGTACTAACATTTTTATTTGAAGAGATCTTTGTTAGATTTGGATTGCCTAGAGAATTAGTCACGGATGGAGGACCTCCTTTCAACTCTCATGGCTTCAAAAATACGCTTCAGAAATATCATATTAAGCACAAAATGACTACACCTTATCACCCCCAAGCAAATGGGCAGGTAGAAAGCACCAATAAAGTCATAGAAGCCATCCTAACAAAAACAATAAAGGAGAATAGAAGGGACTGGTTTCAAAGGTTGCCTGAGGCATTATGGGCCTATCGAACTACTTGGAGGAATACTACAGGTTTTTCACCGTATGAATTAGTTTTTGGAAAAAATGTTGTTTTCCCTGTAGAATTTGAAATTAAAACTTTAAGAACTTTTTTAGCTGTTAATCTTGACTTGACTTATGCACAGACAGCCAGGTTGCAGCAGCTTCAAGAATTGGACGAGAAGAGACTAGATGCCATCCATCAAACAACCATGATACAACAACAAAGAAGCAGGTGGCATGACAGAACCATCAAGCAAAAGCAGTTTCAAAAAGGTAACTGGGCTCTACTCTATGACTCCCGTTTCGAGAATTTCCAAGGTAAGTTAAGAACAAGGTGGTTAGGGCCTTATGAAGTGGATGTTGTTTTTCCAAATGGGACAGTCAGACTTTTAACAATTGATGGAAGCAGAACACCACTACTAGTGAATGGGTATCGACTCCGTTTATATCAGCGGCCTGTTTCTAAAGAAGATTTTAAAGCCACTTGCATGGAAAATAAACACTATGCTTCCCTAGGGGAACTTGTTGTCCCTCAAAGCACTTAAATTTCTGTTTATTTATGCATTTTTTTTAGATTAGATATTCTTTTTAACTAATAATCCCTGCCAAGGGTTGCCATATTACATTTCAGTATTTTGCAGATTTTAGCTTTGGAAAATAGCTGAGAACAAAAGCTTCAAAGGAATCACTTTGCGGACTTGGGAGCCCTGTTGCTGCAACACCATTTCCTGTTGCTGCAACACCACTTTCCCGTTGCTGCAACACCACTTCCTGTTGCTGCAACATCTTTTCCCATGGATGTAACATCACTTCCAGTGGCTGCAACACCAATCCCCGTTGCTGCAACACCACTTCCCGATCCCGTAATACATTTTTCATCATTTATCTCATTTATAAAAGCACCAGTCTCTCCACTTCAGCCCCCAAAGAAACGAATTTTTATAAAATAAACAATTTCCTATGATGATTACAATACTTCACTATTACTTCCCGTCATTATTATTAAAAATCTCCGGTATTACTCTTAGACCTGCTTTAATCATTATGGATCCAGCAAAGGATAAGACAAGACTTTTCGACGCAGCAACCAAAAAGGTAAAACATAAAGGTACGCATGATTATGTATGGACATTAAATAATAGTTAATGTGGAGATGCTAATGGGACTACCGAATAATTATACTTCCAATCATATCACTTACGCATAGCTTTTGGGGGGGGATTACCAAAGCGATCTCATAATTGCATAGTACGCCAACTGTCGCCGCCCTTAACTCTCTCGGTAATATGTAAAAGTCATCCCATCACGGCATGTTACCATTTGCAACGATTTACTCTGAACTGAACTCGGAAGCTCGGCTCTGAACTGAGAATTTTCACTGAAACAACAGCTATGGGAGGAAATCTCATCACATACGAACCTGGCACAACAGCACTTCTCGAGCTCTATCCCGAGGTTTATCAAATCTTTCTGCAAGCGGGATGGCTAGATTATTTTAGGAGACTTCCAGACTTTGACGCACAACAAGTCCTCGAGTTTGCATGCAATTTAACAGAGGGATTTTCTGTCGTTCAGGGAGTTCAAATCCCAGTCACGGAGGAAGTCATAGCCCAAGTTACCGGGCTACCAGCTAATGGCACACGGTGGTTCAGTAGGAAGCACTTGATCCTTAATGCGCAGCAGGATTTTCTTCAACCAGGCGAGCAGGTGGAACCCAAGGGCAGAGGCGTAGCACTTCAGTCATTGCCTCAACCGTGGCCGAAAGTTGCTGAATTTGTGAAGCAATACCTGACGTGCGAAGGCCGGTACCAGGTAATTTACCAGCACGATTTCGTCTTGTTGAATCACTTGAGGAATGGTCAGTTGATAAATATGCCATATTATTTATTGGGATGTCTTAAAAATATGTCACGTTACATTGTCAACGCAAAGCGTCCGCTTCTTTCCTTGAAACACCACCGTCTAGCTCAATTGTTGATAAATAGAGGCCTCGCCTTAAATAACCCCCCACCCCCCATTAATCCCCATCAAGAGGCAGAAATCCCTCAGCCAGAACAGGAAATTCCTCATCAGGAAGAGGAAATTCTTCACCAAGCTGAGGACATACCTCAGCAGGATGAAGAAATCCCTCAGCAAACAGAGGACATTCCAGAGCAAATATCCGAAGAAATCCCTCAGCAAACAGAGGACATTCTAGAGCAAATACCTAAAGAAGTCCTCCAGCAAACACCCCCACAAGTTGCTGAAAATGTACAATCAGCAGTAGAAATACCCACGGAAACAACTCCATCCCCCAATAGAACCAATCCATCCATTCCCATACTTGTTATTTCTACCGATGACTCTGATGATAACATCCATATTACCCTTCTCAAACGAAAAATGCAGCAGAAAAATGAAACCCCACCAAAAAGAAGAAGAACTAGGGCTTCGGCTAAAGCAGCTGCTACTTCTGCCACTATCCCCATTTTAAAGAAAGCCAGCCTGAAAAGAAAAATTTCTGAATTCCCTGCTTCTCTACCCAAGCAAAGGACTCGGTCGTTTGTAATAGCTGAATCTCCTAGCCACACCCTCCCCAGCTCACCACCAATCACGTTAAAAACCCGCATTCCCACCAGCCCTGGAAACTCCTCTCCCTCACCCTCGGAGGCTGAGATGCAGAGTGTTCATAGTGTCGCGACATCATCTTTTAAAGCAGTTGTCACACAAGAACCAGCTGCTGACACCCAAGGTAATATTGGCCAAGTGGCTGCAACACAAGAAACAGCCACTACCCCAGGTGACACACAAGAACCACCTGTTGGGGATATAAGTGATCAAAATGACGAAACACAACCTCTGCCCCCACTGGAACCTGCCGCTCCACAAGATCAGCCTACCATATCTGCCCTACAGGAAGAAATTGAATTTCTGAAATCCCAAATTCAGGATTACCAGGAGGAAATAATAAGGGTCAAGGAAGCCTATCAAAATGAATTTAGCCTGCACATTTTAGCACGAGTAGCATCTGCAGCAGAGAAGAGTAAAGAGAGCGAATACATGTGCGCCAACTGTGGTGAGATATATACTCAAGCGGGATACAAGATAGTTGCAGAACCAATGACTGAAGTCTCTGCTGTTGTGGTTGAAACAAAAGAACCTGTTGTTACACAAACTGCAGAAGCAAAAACAGAAACACCACAACCATCTGCTGAAACAGAGCAACCTGTTGTCACACAAGAACCAGCAGGCTCTCCAAAAAAGGTGCAGGAGCAGACAGAAGAACCTGCTGTCACACAAGAACCAGCAGGCTCTCCAGAAAAGGTGCAGGAGCAGACAGAAGAACCTGCTGTCACACAAGAACCAGCAGGCTCTCCAGAAAAGGTGCAGGAGCAGACAGAAGAACCTGCTGTCACACAAGAACCAGCAGGCTCTCCAGAAAAGGTGCAGGAGCAGACAAAAGAACCTACTGTAACACAAGAACCAGTAGGTTCCCCAGAAACTGCACAGGAGCAAACAGAAGAACTTGCTGAAACACAAGAACCAGCAAGTTCTCCAAAAACTATACAGGTGAAAACAGAACAACCTGCTGTAACACAAGAACCAGCAGGATCTCTAAAAAGTGTGAAGAAAGAACCAGAAGGATTGGTTGTAACACAGGAATCAGGAGGAAATGGCAAAGAAGACATAAAGTTACCCCGGTTTACCCAAGCTGAACAAGAAGAAGAAACATTGACTGGGAATGGAGAAGAAGACATAAACTCACCCCGGCCTACCCAAATGGAACAAGAAGAAGAAGCAGTTACGCAGGAATCAGTACAGAATGAAGAAAACGTAAAATCACCCCGGCCTACCCAAACTATTATAGAACAAGAAGAAGAAACAGTAGCTGGAAATGGAAAGGAAGACATCGGATCATCCCAGCCTACTCCAATTATCACAGAGCAGAAAATCCTTGTTGATGCCTTTACACAAACAGAACCTCCCTCTGTTAGTGATGCATGCACAGAGACCGCTAGTTTTCAAGAATTAAAAGGAAAATGGTGGAGAGAATATGAGTTGTCACAAGGCAAAGCATTCCAACAGCAAAAGGGGATCTGGTTCAATTATGCATATAAGAACTGGGAAGCACTTGAGCAGTCTAGAGCTCAGTACAAAGAAATTAAGGAACTAAAAGCTAGACTGTCCCAGATGTTTGAGTTGTTCCAAAGAATACTTGCCACAAGGAAACCCTCTTTCAACTATGCAACATTTTTGAGGGAACGACTGACATTCTTACAGATAAAGGCAGTTAGAGAAGGTAGACCTCATCAGGTGGTTACATCAGAACAATTTATTCAAACCTTTGCAGAGGCACCCAAAAATGATCAGAATTTGTTGTGCGAGCTTTATCTCCACAATGAAGCCATGTCCGAAGAGAGAAACATGAATATACTCCCTCTTGTTGGCGACATACAGCTCAGAGCTTTCATTTCCTTTTTAGCCAACCAACTCACGTGGCAAAACGCCTTTATCTCAGCACAACATAATGAACAAAACTGCCTTCTTTGGATCAGCGCTGAACCTCAAAATGCAACCACTTTCATTGCACGGCACCAGAGAATGTTAAGTGAACCTGCAATGAAGGATCACATCAGGCAACTACAAGCAGTGGTCCTGCGAGATTGCCAACACTATGTGAGAACCAAGGCACCCTTGGCTATTAAGGCTAACAACCTATTTTGGGAAAACTATCCCAAGGAAAGGCAAGAGTATCATCCTTATAATCCACCCAATTTACAAGCAGCAATTTCAAGGGTACCTTACTATGTTAAATGTATGGAACAATGTGCTGAGAATTGGATTGGCTACAGATTTAAATTTCCACTTCTATAGTTATCTGGTCAGCAATACAAGGGTCAGTTTGGATTATCAAAGAAAGAAGAGGCGACAGCATGGAGGCAAATACAGACTGTCTGTGGGTTCAAAGACAAGTTTGATGCCACTTTCTATAGTTATTGTCTCAGTAATTTACACTGTTCATCCCAGTACTCCGACTCAGATTCAGAGTAAGCATTGCATGAGGACATGCAATCTCTTCAGTTGGGGGGGATGTTAGGACTCCAAATTGACCATTTTGACCTTGTATTTTTGCTATAATATTACCCTTTTTCAGTTCATAAGTTGAAAGCTTTGATTACATAACGACCTAATCACCCCAAGGTATGAAGTAACTCTCTGCATGACTATGTGTTTAATTATTCATTACATATTCATGTTATCTTTATATTTATCTTTGGAAAAGCTAACTAAGTTGCTAAGTAACCGTTGAAC
Source organism: Pinus tabuliformis (assembly GCA_031772625.1). Classification (NCBI taxonomy): domain Eukaryota; kingdom Viridiplantae; phylum Streptophyta; class Pinopsida; order Pinales; family Pinaceae; genus Pinus; species Pinus tabuliformis. The sequence continues at coordinate 695,537,001 of CM062806.1, read as the reverse complement.
TGTCTAAAGTCTGCATAAATTATAATTCATATTTGCTGTAACACCAGAAACAGCAACTACGCAGTTGCTGCAACACCAGAAACAGCAACTACGCAGTTGCTACAACACCAGCAACAGCAACTATCTAAAGCAGGGAAATGTTATTTTGCAAACAACTGGAATACCGGAAATAACAAACGGCAACTATCAAAAGATCGCCAGAATTCCATGCTGACGCGGCATGATCAACAACTGTCCAAAAAGGGTAAAACACGGTTACAGTTGCTAAAATACCAGGAACAACATGAGTTTACTAAATCAGCAACAATGGGGAAGCGGCAAAGGATAGTGCGAGGATTCCAAGAAGACGGTTGAAGTTTGGTTACCAGCTGTGTAACAGTAAAAAGACCCAAGAAAGAATACGCTGTCACACTGTTGTAACAACATCCTGTAACAAGGATGGATTTCTTATTTTTGACAAAAAGGTTTAACTGAATGAATTATGACAGTCTATTGTAATAGATGTCTCCTCTATAAAGAGGAGACATCTACATTAGAAAGAGGGGGGGAAGAAAAACAAGTTGTAAGGGAAGTTTTGAAAGACAAACAGCAAAGTCTGAACTTTTATTGTAACTAGATCTTTTGGCAGATGAATAGAAAATTGTTCTGAGCACCTAATCCAGCATTTGTGTTCTGGGGAATCTTGTGAGAGGGACAGGGCCCACCTTCTTCACAAGATTCACCCATTTATTTCCTGTCAAGTGTGTAAGTGTGTTTGGTAATTTCTTTTTGCTGGTACTCTGTTTTGGATTCTGTAGCATTACCTCTGATAATTTCCTTTTTGCTGGTACTCTGTTTTGTTAATCGTTTGAAGCTGTAAAAGAATACTTCACCGGTGAATTAGAATTGCAGTGTGTATTAGCAATCTGGTTACAGGGGCAGGTGTTGAACGTCCTTACCTGGAGGATAGGGTCCTGATCCTCTGCTAACAGAGCATCCATCACTTCTCTTTTCAGATTTGTATTCTTAGTTAACTGCTTTCATTTTATCTTTGCACTGTTATAACATAGAGTGAAACAGAATCGTGTATACTACAGCTTTTTAATGCTTTTGGAATTAAGTACATACAGTACGTGGTAGCCTTTGAAATAAAAGACTTTCCCAGGTTGACAAATTAATGTGGTACTTGACTGTTTAATCAATAAACAATTCAACTAGCCAACAATAAGCTACCATCACCCTAGGTGGGTTATTTCCATTTTTGTTTGTAAGCATGTTTCATTATTTTACATTAATGAAATGAAGCATTATTTATGTTGCATCTCTGTATTCATTGTTATTTCCATACGTTATTCCGTTCTTGTTTAAATCTGGATCAACAAACCCACATCAAGCATCTTTCACAAAGATAATTTTGTTGGCCAAATATGTAAAACACTAGAAAGTGTTTTAACATGTCCAATCTTAAGAAACAATTAGACCCTTCCATGTCATATGAACTTGGTCACTAATTCATTTGCTAAATACACATTACATCCATTATACTTTTCATATTCACAAAACCATTTACTAAATAAAAAGTCATATTAAAATATACAATTGAGTCAATCAATCTATCATCATTTATCTGAATGTATACTTGTAAATACAAAGTATCATGCCTATACCTATCATGCCTATACCCATAAGTACAGTGACCAGATCAATTGATCAAGTATTCTTCATTTACAAGAAGGCTTAATGTGATTAAGAAGGTTTCCACCAACTCCATTAGCGTGGTGCACGAGTAACAAGATCAATTGATCTAGTATTCTTCATTTACGAGAAAGCCTAATCAAGGTTCCCACCAACTCCATTAGCATGGTGCACGAGCGATAATTGCAGTGATTTGTCACTAAACTAAAAATTAATAGTTGCATAGCCTTTAAAACAATATACTATGGATGGATTATCGTGCCAAATTCTTTCTGTGACATTACGTGGTTGCAAGCACAAGCATATCGTTAGGTTCATGCATTCCTACATCGATCGATATGCAAGAACCATAAAATATTGCCATAAGTCCTGGTAGTCCTGTGCGTTCATATAATTCTGAGAGTCCTTTTTATCCATATACACATGTTTCGTTGTTATTTATTTTATATAATAAATTTATTTATTTATCATTATATTTTTTTAAAGTCAGATTTTGTTATATATTTATATTTATTTTATTTTTGCAAAATGTATGTATTATATTTTTATTTTTATGAACAATATATATTATATTCTTAATGTATGTATTATATTTTTATTTTTATGAACAATATATATTATATTCTTAATGTAAAATTTAGTTTTATGTATATATTTGTTTTATTATTATAAAGTGTATGTACAGGATATATATGTATGTTCAGTGATAAATATATGATAAAATAATAAGTTTGTAAATTTCACAATTGAATTTAAAGTGAGTATAGAAGTTGGTATAATTTCATTTTCTTTCAATTTTAAATATTATGATTATCAAAGATATGGATATTATTTATGGTTTTAATATTAATTTTAATTGTAAACATTAGTGATTATAAAATTGGCAATGTGCCATCATTATAGTTAATGATATTGATGTCTTTTTTCACTCTACTATAATTATCATTTATACAATAACAACATATAATTATAACTCTAGTATTCCTCTCATTTTGTCTTTATACTATTATCACTAGACATCATCCTTGTATATCACTCTAGTCATCATGAGTACTACCATTTTTGGTAGTGATATCATCCCTTATTCTAGAACTAGTATTACAAGAGACTAGACCACCATATCAAAATGGTCTTAATGACATGGATTACATCACAATGATTTTGATGACATGGATTTCTATCATTCTTGTACTAGCATGTTTGATAGTATTGGTGTTATGCCTTTCTTTTTGCTTTAGAATTAAATTTACTAATAGAAAATTGGTATCTAGCACTTTTGTTCACTCTAATTCAATTATTATATGGGTACTATTATCACTCATATGTGTGCTATTATCAATGTCAATAATTATGTTATGCTTTCCAAATCATATAGTACTATTATTGGTTTTATTGTTCATATAGTACATTTTTTTTGTTCATAAAGTATTTTTTTTTCATGAGAAATATTTGCTCATACAATAACGCTCGAAGTTGTTACAAGAAATACTCATTATGAGATTAACATGTCACATGCAAGAATTGTCTGTAGGTGAGGAGGATAACAACATTTGTTTCAACCACTCAAGCTAAACCTAATTGACATGGTACTATCATTCTTTACAATATTGGTGTCTTTTAGAGTTTGGAGATTTCTGTGGTGAAGATTTTGATGTTTTTGAGATCTCTGATCATCCACAATATACATTTTTGAATTTTGACGTTTCGAGTCAATACCATGACTCATCATCAAGAAAAACATGACTAATACCATGACTAATATTGGTGCCATGCATTTTAATTCTCTCTACTATTACCATTGTCGATAGTTTTGGTATCATATCCTTCACCATACTCTAGTACAAGCATCCTTGATATAATAGCATTGCCTTCTAAGATCATAATACCAGTTTCATGCCTTCCAATTCACCCTTGTTTTAATATCATCGATATTATTTGAGTCATACTTTACGGCTATAGTAAAAACACTTTTGTTAATGTGGATGTTAACTCTAGCACTAATATTATCGATGGCATTGTTGTGCTTTCTTTCCCACTTTAGCACTAACATTGTTGGTAGTATTGATGTCATTCATACCTTCCTTCTCACTCTAATACTAATAAACTAGGTAAGAAGCCACAATAATGTCATTAATTGCTGGTATTAATGTCGTGCCTTGTCACTATGATACTATGATACTAATGGTGACATTTAACATTTTTTTTTGTAAGCAAGACATACCTTCTCACTCGCTCTCATACTAACATGACTAATGGAATTGGTCTCAACACTTCTCATTCAAGTACTAACTATCAATGCTAATTATGTTGTTAATTATTCTCACTATAATACTAGCATTGCATTGTGAGGTTTACAACAACCCCATTTTATTGAAAATTAAATAGGGACCCTTCAAAAAAACATTTTTTATATTTGAAATTTTCATTGTAAATAAATATCTTTAATTCACTTTTAATCTCTTTAAAAAATTCAAAAGCATTCCAAAATCTCAAAAAATTAAAAAATTCCCCAAAAATGCGGACATCTGAATAAAATTTTTAGTTTTCAAGCATCTTGACCAAGATATCTAGATGATTAAACATGTTTTATTAGTCACATGCCCTAGACTCCTAGACTCTTGGGTGCCTGTGTACCGTACTTTCCAAGTACATTTATTAGTCTCTGTCGCAGGCAAGGCGGGGCAGAGTGAGGATTATTATAGTAATTGAAAATTTAGAATTAGCATTAGTTTCAATGAATTATTGTAACAAATAATCAAATTTTTATAAACAACAACCTATTTTCCTAATACAATTGGTTTGGCCATCTTAACCTATTTTCTTAATACAATTGGTTTGGCCATCTTATTTAGCCTATTCCCAAAACAAGCAAGCCAAAAACATATGTTATATTATTTCCCTTTCTAATGCAATTGGTTAGGCCGTCTTATTTGGCCTATCCCAAAAAAGGCCAGCCAAAAGCATATGTTATATTGTTTCCCTTCAGCATTTTCAAAAAAATAAACTAACGCTGGCATAAGTTGAAAACATTAAATGGCAGTCGCTTGGGAGGCACTATCACTTAGGCTAAGGACTTTCCTCAATTCCACGTAATCTACTTATTTCCAAGGCACTATCACTTAGGCTAAGGATTTTCCTCAATTCCACGTAATCTACTTATTTCCAAGGCACTATCACTTAGGCTAAGGATTTTCCTCAATTCCACGTAATCAACCTATTTCCGATTGGAGTTGTCTTTAGTGCGACTTTTTGGAGATTCCGGTGACAGAATCCGGCAGAAAAAAATTAAGGTTAAATCTTGATTTGTACTATTTAGAATGATTTTTTAACTGCATATTTGGATTTAGCGCCTTGAAAAACCCCTCGGACGCTTTGATTGTGCAGAATTAACTATCAAACTTGTGATTTCAATAAATTGCTGCTAGATTTTAGAGAAATTTGACCTGAAAAACTCACGTGAAAAGCTTCCAAAAAATCTCTTTAAAGACAACTTGTTTTCGATTTTGGGAGGCGCTATCACTTAAGCTAAAAATTTCCTCAATTCCACGTAATCTACCTATTTCCGAGGCACTATCACCTAGGGTAAGGATTTTCCTCAATTCTATGTAATCAACCCATTTCCGATTTTGGGAGGCAATATCACCTAGGCTAAGGATTTTCCTCAATTCCACGTAATCTACCTATTTCCGAGGCACTATCACTTAGGCTAAGGATTTTCCTCAATTCCACGTAATCTACCTATTTCCGATTTTTGGTATCGCTACCTAAGTCTTACCCGAAGTCTTGCTTGGCTAGCAGATAGAGAGACAAGGTCACGCACAGGGATCAAAATTGAACACGTCAGAGCCCTTCAAAGGGTCTTTGGCACGTCAGAGAAGTAGGGAGAAAATTATACTAATAAAAAAAAATTAAAAATTGATTTTTGTCATTTAAAAAAAAATTGGAATAATATCTTAAATTTTTTATGAAGTGCTGCCAAACTGTCAACCTTTTTTTTTAAATTTCATTCTCTCTGAAATTAGAATTTTAGGAATGTTGAATTTGTAAATTTCTTTTCATGTTAAAACTTAAATCCCATTTCAAAAACTCCCATTTCAAAAACAACAGTTTCCTTTTGAGTTTTTTTTTCTAATTGTGCATATGATGGAAGTTCTTATTAATTATTATGTCACAATTACCTTTTGATACCATTACATTTGGCAGTTTCTGAGTTGCTCCCATTTCAAAAACAACAGTTTCTTTTTGAGTTGCTTTTCTAATTGTGCATATGATGGAAGTTCATATTAATTATTATGTCACAATTACCCTTTGATACCATTACATTTGGTAGTTTCAATTGAGAGCGACTAGATGTCAATATGGGCCATGTATTAGGTCTGTAATTTCACTGGGTTGTGCCTGAAGGCTACCCAAAGCAAGGTTTGACGACGATTTAAGCTGGAGAGGAGCATAGATTCATCATTCAACAAACGCCTGTCAAGCAAGGTTTAAGCACGATTTATGCTGGAGAGGAGCGCATTCAACAGGGTTCCTAACATACTAGATTTGATTTGTTTGCGGATTCCCAATTCTTGGTATGTTTTCATATTAAAAAGGAGATATCAAAAACATATACACCTTTGTACACTCTTTTGTTGAATCCTAAACCTGTTTAGAATTTTACTGAATTTTTTCATTCACGCAATAAACTTAAATTTGATTGAGCTACTTGTATATTGGCTTGAACGTGTTGGTCACAAAAATTTCCTACAAAATTAGTCCTTATCTAAACTGGAGGAGGAATATAGGTCTCCTGTTTATCCATTAATGGTAAATGCATCCGATATATTAGTTGCGGCTCATATCAGACCTGCCTTATACACAACATCCATGGGGTTGTTGTTCCAACATTCTCCTGTGAAAAAATAAAAAGAAATTTGAAAATAATTTACTGTTGTCAATTGAATTGCTCTTTTTTTTTATGCTTCTCATTATAGAAGTGCGACCTGAATATGTGCTCTTCTAAATGAAATTAAGACCTGCCCTTCAAATTTGATCATTGGTCACGCATGTCAAAGTCGACACCAATGATGCTAACATCACCGATCTACATGGATGCTAAGAATTTGGCCTTCGATATCAAATATTTTGCTCGATGGTCTGGAACTGACATTGTTCTTGAGGCAAGTCGATTCAGGTTATTTGCGTTCCTCGATCTCGATGGCACAGAAGTACTTAGCCAGCTCAGAAGTGTGCAGGTCCACATGCTTTTTGATTTCATTTTTTATAGGTCAACAGCCGATTGGAGACAGAAGCCAACGGTCTCGTCCAGATTCACTGGATGAAGGATAAGGGAAAATAGGACTGCTCATGAACCAGAAGTCTACCTTTCCTAAAGTTACTGCGAAGCCTCCGAGGAGGACGACAATCGTCGGGACGAAGGCCAAGGTTCTGAGCCCGCTGGCAGCATTCTCCAGAATAGCAAGCCTGAATGAAGGCAGGCAGAGTAATGGATGTGATCATAGCATTTTGCTGGGATTCCCAGCTTTATTATGGATGCATGGATTTACACCTTTCTTTATATTACACATGTATAGATATAATACCAGCACCTTCACTCGAAGTTCTTCATGGTGGTGTAGATCTGTCGAGATTTTTTCACTATCATCTGTTGCATTCAGTACAAGACAAAACAGATTACAAGGATAGATTGGGAATTTCCTTTAGTAGGCCACAGACTCAGTGATAATTTATCAGTTATCAAAGTTGAAATTTTGTTTATTTCAACCTAGATATAAATTTTAAAAAATTTAAAAGTAATTAAATAAATATACAAAATATTTAAATAATATCAATTTATAAAAAAATTTGTACACAGAAATATTGGATCCTCTCAGCTCATATTAGATTTTTATTTAAAATAAATCTATACTTATAGATAAACAAGTGACTCAAATCTAGCTCCCCACTCAAGACACAGACTAACTGCATGCAACCTCTCCTGTTTTTTATTTGTTTTTTACACTTGAATAAGTAGACTCCGAATTTCTGGAATTTCTGAAAATAAAACTTAAATTAAAATAGATTTGATATTTTCTAATTTAATTTTAATCAATAAATAAGGCATTTGACTTAAGCAAAAAAAATATTTATAAAACACCTTGGACCGGCCAAACTTCCTCGCTAAATTGACAATTAGTAGAGCATTTATTTCAAACATGATGGATAATAACGATTTCACTTAGCTGTTAAATTGTTCTATACTAAGAAAAGTTTAGATTTTATACATAATACATCAAAATCTCCATAGTAATATACCAATAAAAAAAGAAAAACAGTCACAATAACGTTTTGGATTTTTTTAATTTTTAAAATATGGATTAATGTCACAATACCGTCTGGTGGGGATGAGTTAGTGATGAGTTTTATCATTATAGATGGTAAAGATGGATCTTACTCTAAGGAGACTATGGTTCAACTCTTATAGATACTCTTATAGATACACTCCTTATGGTTCAACTCTTATAGATACATTTCTCAAGTGAGGAGACCAAGATTAGGTTCAAATCTTATAGACATATTCTTCAAGTGAGGAGACCAAGGTTCAGATCTTGTAAAAAAAAATGCATTAATGAATTTTTCCACCATAATTTTTATGATATAGATTAAGATTTATGTTTTTTGCATTTTTTGAGGCATGGGATACTTATTGATTAAACATTTATTTTATTTTATTCATATTTTTGGAGGCATGGCATACATATGGGATCATTTATCTATGGACCTACCAGTGAGTGGTAAGGGAAGGGCAGGGCAGGTCTTACTATAAGGAGACTAGTGTTGAAATCTTTCAGACGTCCTTTTGGGAACCAAGAAACATTTGCACCATAATTTCATAACCAACTTTCCTTATTAATCTAATAAATTCTAATGCCCCCATTCGAACCCTTTTATTGGTTTGGTTGGAAAAATGATACACTACCTTGTTTATATCATATACTTTATGTGTCTCCTCAAGAGTGCCCCCTTATAGCCCATTCTCTTGTAATGGAGAGTTTTAAAAATTGGAATGGGTGGTTTTGACTTTTAGTATAATCTAGTTGAACCCATACAAAGGTGTTGCTTATGCCAATCTACACAAACCACCCTTATAGTCTAATCATTAGCTACATCCTCAAAAATCTATTTAGTTGGATGATAAAGGTGATGTGGAGGGAGGCCCAACCTCAATTCTTGTTAAATCGTTTCATGTTGATAGAAACTCTAACATTTCTAAAGCTAAGTCAAAGGCATCGAAATAATTTCTTGAGTGTAAACATTTAACCATTAATATGGTACATCAAGCAAGAAAGTGCCCAAATCGGTGACCCAATGATTACTCTCATTAATAGTGAGAGAAGTTTGGGGTACTTCATAATTGCAAGTCCTAAATTGAGTGAAGTGAGTTATTGAAGTGTATAAACTAGATGTTTCCTTTTAGGAAAGAATGTGTTTAGGTGCAAACACCATAGATGTTTTGTCTTCTTTATCAAAAAATGGAGTTTTTGTTTCATAGATGTGGAGGGTTTGTCCAAAGGTCTTGTGATTGGGTGGAATTCAAGGATTGATTTTATCTCTACACATGTCTTCTTTGTAGGCATCATCCTTGAAGAAAGAGTTGAGGTCCTTCGATAGGTTTTCAAATTTGTAAATCTCTATGGTCCTTATGGGGAAAAATAATGTATTTGGAATTTTTTAAGGATCAATAAACCTTGGAAGGTGCCAATATAATTATGGGAGGAGATTTAAATTTGGCCCTAAATTATAGGAAGTTATGGAGGAGAAGTTGTAAGGGTTGACCTTTTGGCAGATTGCTTCTCTCACCTCTTTGAGGAGATTAAATTGGTTGATGTGGAGAATGTGAAAGAAATACCCCCTTGGAGGAATTCTAGAAGGGGAAGAGATGGGATCTCCAAAGAGGTTCGATAGGTTTCTTGTTGTCGAGAAGGTCTTGGAGAAGGCTGGAAAATATAAGTATTATGTAGGTTCTAAGGGTTTCCATAATCACCTCCTAGTTGCTTTTCAAATGGAAGAAGATGAGTAGAAGCCTTTAACTACCTTTAAGTTTGATCATGCTTGGTTTGAAGATGACTCCTTTAAACAACTAGTTTCCATCGATTAAAATATTTATGATACTTCATTGAGGGACTGTAATACCCCTTTGTTCTCTATGTTAATGTCTTGTTATATTTAGTCTGGATTATTTTTATATTTGATGGCTAGGAAGTCATGTCGGATTGAAGTGAGTGTGAACAATAAAGTTACTATGATGTAATAAAAAAAGTTTAATTAATAAATAAAAATTTGGAATTTACTTGGGAAAGTGTTATGAATATAATTCATATAAAAATAATAAATATGAATATGAATATAATTCATATAAAAATAATAAATATAAATATAAATATAAATATAATAAATTAACTAATGGTTAGTTAGTTAGTAATGAAAAGGCATGTCTTAGAGACATGACCATTCATGAAAGGGCATGTGCCTATGGTATATAAGCAAGCCCTCATTCTCATTTGTAATCATCTCATATCAATTCTTATACAATATTCAATATACAGTTACATGTCTTACAATGGACATTTACGTCTTTGAAGTATTTTAAAGATTTTTGTTGCGTATACGACTTGTGGTCGTTACATTGGTCTTAGAGTTGTTCGATCCTCTGGACGCTTAACCACTGAAGAGAACCAGTCTTATTCAATCTTTAGCCATTAATCCTTTGTCAACCTTGTTGTCATCACAATTGAAGTATTTCGCTACACAAACTTGAAGTTTCTCTATTTTGTCAATTTCGTTTAAAAAAAAAAAATTAGATATAAAGATTAAAGAAAAAAATCATATAAAAATTATACTATTAAATAAGATAAAAAATTAGTCCGATGTAAATTTTGAAGGAGAACATTCATATATATAAAAATGTTTTACATTATTGATAAAAAGTGCATGATAAAGTTAAAAGGGAATCTTTCCAAATATCTTTAAAACTAGTAAGAGAAGGAAGAGTAGATAAGATTATATTGATTCTTCATTAAGTGGTTTACAAGCTCGTGGTTTTAGCAACCCATGGTAATTTCCCATGGTATTTTCAAGGTAAAAGAAAAACAAAAAGGCTGCAAAATCTCTTTATGTGAATGGTAAGTTTCACTTTTTACTTGGAGAAAATTAATTGAGTCAAAGGCACATAAGTGGACATATATTTTATATTATGCCCCAAAGAGGTGAATAGCCATGTTTCACTAGGATTGTAACTTTTCAAACAAAATAAATTATATATATATAACAAAATAAATTTAAAAATAAAAAATAAAAATAAAAATAAAAATAAAAAAAGAAGAAGAGAGTTTAAGAAAAAAAATATTATAATTCTATTTTTGAAAAAATATTACTATAGAAGTTAAAAGAGAAGTATAAAGTGCAAGGGATTATATTAAAAATCATGGCTACATAAAAGATTACAAGGTTAGATTGGTATCTAAGTATGAAGGATGAAAAGATGAGTTATACACAACAATCGTTATTTTGGACTAAATGTCTATCTTGTCTAGACATTATTGGATACACTTATATTAAAAAAAAATTGCAATTTAAAATGTCTAGCGTGTGGAAGATTATTTAGTATCGAAGAGCATAATGATAATGAACAGATGCAAACAAAAAAATTAAAGGAAGAAACTACAAAACTTCAACAAAAGAACGAACCATCAGAAAAGAAATATAAAGATCTCGAAGATCGGTTTCAGGAAAAATCAACAGAAAGCAACAAAGAAATTTGGCGTCTAAGGGACCACAATGAGAAATTACTTTCATAGATAAAAAAATTAAAGGTTAAGAAACAAAGACTAAAACAACAAAATGAAAGTTCTGATAAGGAACTAAAGGAGAATCTATCAAAAAAAGAAAAAAGAAAATTTGTGCCTAAAAACCCTTAATAAAAAATTATTAGAGCAAATATAAAATTTAAAAAATAAAGAGAAATATACTGAGGACAAAGACAATGATTCAGAAAATGGTGAACTTTCACGTCTAAGGAATCATAACCAAGCCTTAGTTACGCAAATAAAGAAGCTTAAAAGTGACAAGAAATCATTAAATGGCAAGCTAGAACAACTTCAAGAAGTGGTGTCGAAGTCTCCAGTTGTTTCATTCCAAGTTGAAGATAAAGAAACAAATATCGATCCAATCAAAACCATAACTCAAAAAGAGGATAAACTATTGAAGTGAAGACACATGAAGAAGTTGCAGTTCAAACAATGGACATTCCAAATGATGATTTAGTAGCCAACTCAACAACAACAACACCTAAAGGAAATCAGGAAACAACGACTAACATGATAAGGGAAAGTCCAACCAGAAGAACTATTTATCGACATCTGAATCACAAGAGCAGAATCTTCAATCAATCTACGTACCAGTATCACTCAGAACATAAATGACAAATTTTGTTCCCAAGAACATTGAATTTTGCATAATCCAGTCCTACGATAACTATTCATCACAAATTTCTAGAGATCAAAAGATTAACCTAGGATGGTATGGTTCGTTCTCAGTACGATAATTTTGTCTATCACTGAAAGCATCATATCATCTTGTATCAACAAAGATGAAATTTCAGAGACGAGAAGATATTCTTAGTAAGCTTTGAGGACAAAGCTTCCTGAAGAGAGAGGCAATGTTATGAATATAATTCATATAAAAATCATAATTAATAATAATTAATAATTAATTAACTAATGGTTAGTTAGTTAGTAATGAAAAGGCTTGTCTTAGAGACATGACCATTCATGAAAGGGCACGTGCCTAGGGTATATAAGAAAACCCCCATTCTCATTTGTAATCATGTCATATCAATTCTTATACAATATTCAATATACAGTTTACATGTCTTACAATGGACATTTACGTCTTTGAAGTTTTTGAAATATTTTCCCTGCGTATATGATTTTTGGTCATTACAGAAAGAAACACAGAGTTAAGAGATTTTTGCCAAGATTTGGAAACCATTATTGATAGATGAGATCAAAAAAAATCCTCCCTTAAATGACTCCTAAAAATCCATAGGAGGCAATAAGACAAGATTTAATAAGATGGGAAAGAAAGATCTATTAAATCACTTAGTTGGAGAAAGACACTAAGTATGGGTGGAATAAAGCATCGCAGGAGAGAAAGGCAGGATTTAAAGAAAAAGGAAAGAACCTTTTTCAGAAAATAAAAGACTAAAAGAAATAAATCATAAGCAAGTGGGTTAACAAACCCAATAAAAGGGGGGGTGTTGCTAAAAAAATATGCCAAGGAAAAAGATTTATAAAATACATTCCTAAGGAATGAAGAAAGTTGTTGATTCCATTCGCAAGCATATCTTAGCTTGGGGGGAACTAGTGGATTTAGTTCATGGTCGGGAGGAAAGTGTGAATTCCCAAGTATATTTCCAATAGCATACACAATTAGAGAATTTGGAATCATTCAATTCATTTTTGTTGATGAATTGTGTATATAGATTTTTAGAACTTATGCATGTAAGTGACTTATGAATAAGCTTTATCTATTGGTCTAGCTGAAGTCTTAGTGTATAATATATTTTAAGATTATGTTGAGCCTCAGTCAATTATCGATTTAACTACATGGATTGAAAAAGGTTATAATTGTGTGTGCAAAGAGACTAGTGTTTTAAAATATGTTATTAATTCTCACGTTATATATGGCAATGAAAAGTAGATGTGTCGAAGGGTAAAATTATGGAGGTAATGATATAAAAATGGGGATTCGCTAAGCAAGTAGGGTTGTATCTTGTTAAAAAAAAAGGAGACAATTTAGAATGTCTATCAGGTGGTAGAGTATTATATTGATCTATGAGAGTTAATATTCAACGTATTCGAGAGTGTACTATCTTAAATATTGTTAATGAAAATAAGCTACTATTACTTCACATAGAAATCATAACTTAAGAAAAGAAGGAAAAAGGAAAATATCATTCAATGACAACCATTCGACCAGGTGAACAAATTTCTACACTTGCGATGTGCAGCCAAGATGGGTACTCCCTCTTAAGGCCATAGTAATTCAAAATCCAAACTAAATCAAGATAAGCATGAATTTCCTCCTTCGTCTATGATCAAATTTGAAAATGATTAAGAGAGTAGGAATACACAGAATTGCACCTTGAAGGTAGTTGACATGAACCGTGCTAAGAAATTTATGTGGTTGTTCTTCTAGAGATCATCCAAGATTAAACAAAGAAAGAAAAATCCATAGAAAAGCATGTACAGTCATACAAACTTTCACCAACACACCTATTTTGTGAAAGTGTTGGAGGAAATTAATTACATATACATAATATTAAAAAAAACATCCTCTTATTCTCTACTCATGGAGATATATATAATAAAAAATAGCATTATGAAATCCAACTGAAGCCATTATTCAACAAACATAACGATCAAACATGAATAACTAGTTAATCATTTATAAACTACAAGAACTTGCAAAATAGGAAATTATAGAGCGTTGTCATTCTTATTCACATGGAGTTTTGTTTTTAATATTTCATTTCAAATCATAATTCAAATCAGTTACTTATGCATGTCGTACACCTAAATATGTAACAAACATTCCATATAGAAATTACAACTTTTGAAACAGTGAAGAAATCCAACTAAAGAAGCGTTATAATCAGACCATAGAAGAAATGCATATGTCAATTGCGAAAATAGAGAAGAGAAATCAGGCTAACCTTTTTGCCTGACATTGAGTATGCTTAAGCCAGGGAATGAGTGAAGGAATTACAAAACATGTAGTATAAAAAACCATCTCTAATAGTGGTTGGAACAACACACACACATAGGAAACTGAAAGCAAGATATAACCATTTTAATAACAAGCATCAGTTCTGTAAAAGGAAGTATATTCAACCTTCGGAAGGTTCAATTAAAAATAAATAATCTAATAAAATCTCGCTACATAATGAATGTCATGATTAAACACAGTTTGACACATATATAATTCATTCGTACATCATAGGTTACCAGATACGGTGAATACCATAGGATGATTTTCTCAAAATTTCCTCTATTGAATTTTTTTCCCTAAGGGAGACTACTCTACATTGAAAAACCAAACTTAGCAGAATTTGGGTTCCATTGACCCCTATGCCAAAATCGTACAACGAGGAATCCAGGGGGAGGATGTGAAAAAAAAATGACCTGTAGGAACAGTGGAGAGATTGTTAGAGGCATAGATGCTTTTTTATGAAGTTAGACAGTCACGACAGCGGCATACCTGTCACCATAAATTCAAAAAGAAAGAGGAATGAGTCACAACCATACCTTTGTGAAATGGAACAAAAAAAAAACGTAGGGTAGGACAATGTTATACCTATAGATTTGAAACACTTAGGCGTCTTGTTCCTGCATGAACCCCAAAAAAATCATTGATATAGAGAAAGTGAACGCATTGATGTCATAAGAAGGGAATAAAAGAAAAAGAAAAACAACACCATTAAAGACTAGGAACCAGAATTCATATCCATTACCTTCTCCAAGGGTTGAAACCCAACCTAGTTATAAGAATTATGGGTTGAAATGGTTATGACCCCACGACCCTGTTGGAAACGACTCAGAAAAACCCTTAAGTAAACTACCAACAATACAAGGGTTCCTACAAATTCATATACATATATAAACCATGAATTCAAACCAATCTATGTTTGGAAAATTAAATTACTCTTATCAGTATTCAGGAAGAAGTGGAGAGGTCGAAGGAGAGTACAGACTATCCTTAGACCAATAGAGAAGAATAATATGCAAGCCATCACCTGTAATGCAAAGCAAAGACAATAACCACGTAATGTGGAGCGACCTTGCACATTAAAATGACATCATTTGAGGGAAATCATGTTTAGGAAATTAGGTGACAGGCCCAAGCAGAACTATGAAAACACTACTCGGGCAATAACCATTACAAAGAAAAATACGAAGTTACCTATTGACACTAAGTGATAATCACCCAAGGAAGTTGCAAAGGCGCTTCTGAGCAACACTGAGCGAGTCAATTTTTGAAATTCTTAGAAAAACTTGAGGTAACAAAGAAACATATGAGTGGATTAGAATGGCGAGAAGCAATCAAAGCACTAAATGGTAGCAAGGCAAGAATGACCATATCATCCATTTATCGCCTTACATGCATTTTTGATATTGATGAACCAACAATTCATGGAAGAAACTTGCAACCACACACCTAGGAAGGGGACCATAGCTGCCTTGTTTCCCCACTTCCAAAGAAGCACTCTGGAAGAAAAACCATGCACTCAACAGAAAGAAAAAAATAAATAAATAAATAAATAATCAAATGAGCGGGGAAATAAGGCAAGTCGTGATATTATGGTTTGGTGAGTGATTTATCCACCATTGATTTGGTATGGGTATATCTCGGGCATCCACGTAAAGCCAGCCTAACACCCATGTGAAGATCACATGGACCAGGGCGACGTGGCCTCCATTAGTGTGGTTCATAAAATCCAATAAACCATCATTTCCATTCAGCCAAACTCATTTGCAACCCATAACAATCTAGCGCCTTATTAATGTTAATCCTTATGCACCAAGGTCGAAATAATATGACCCTTCTTGTGCACAAGGTGTCTATGTTAACTTATATAGTTCTATGGATATGTAATGTATACCAAACCTTATAACCTTGCAATAGGGATAATATAAGTCATAAGAATTTGGAGGGGATACCCTAGCGTAAGGTGAGTGGTTGTACTTTGTTGAACCAAGACAAGAACTATATTAAGGATATTTTAAGATAACCTTGTGAATGAAAGCATAGTTGTAAAGCCGAAATAAATATGTATTATATTAATAACAAATAAATAAATAAAACATTGATTCAACCTAGGTATGTGACAAGGACTTTTCTATGATTTAATTTTCAAATAATTTAAAGTAGGTAAAGGACTTGTAGTTGTTAGTTGTTTGATCCATAAAGAAGAGAAAGGGACTTATAAGGAGTTATCTGAGGTTTAAGGGGATATGGCCTCTTTGTTTGATTTAAATTTTGCTAATGTATTATATCATGGGAATTTTAATTCTTTGAAAGTTATTGAAGAAAGAAAGAAACTTAATTTGGACAATGAAGAAATTAATTGGAGGCTCAAAAGTAGAGCTACTCGGTGAGGTGAACAAGACAACAATATGAAATTCTTTCAAAATTGTGCGATGGGAAAAGAATTACCACCATTTGGGAAGTGGGGCTAAATTATTATTTAAGGGAAAATCCCTTAAGAGATATTGTTAGAGCTAGCAAGGATCATTTTCAAAATTTATTTAAATACCATGGTATAACTAATATTGGAGACTTGTTGAAGATTGTAAAAATCTTTACTAGGTATTTTGATGAGAGGGTGAATGAAGAATTAGAGGTTGAGGTGACAAAAGAAGACATGAAGGCAACCCTACATATATTGAAGAAGACAAAGAGCCCTAGGCTAGATGGTTGGACCATGGAATTCGATCTTGGCTTTTATAATATTTTAGAGGTGGAATTATTAAGGTTGATTGAGGCATCGAGTTTGTTTGGGAAAGTCTTGGAAAATTTAAATTCAAAATTCATTTCCCTCATCCAAAAAGGAGTGATGCTTGGTCCCTTGAAGACTTATGTCCAATCTCTTTGTGTTGTCTTATTTGTATAGTTATTGCTAAGGCCATAATGAATATATTGAAGGGGATGTTGTCTAGTTTTATTTCTCAAGAATAGCACAAGTTCGCCCTTCACGGGTAGATTCATGATGTAGTGGGTGAAACCTAAGAAGGATTACACATAATCAAGTAGGAAAATTTGCATGTTGTAGTTATGAAGATTAACCTTTGCCTTTACTTAACCAATTACTCCAATGGTGGGAATTTGAACCAAATGACAAGAAGCTGCAGGTTATTCCTTTGTAGGTGGTTCTTTTGGGAAATGTTTGTGATAAGGTAAATTGGTTGTACAAAATGGTGCTTTTGCAATGGTATGAATCTAAAAACTGTAAATTGGATAGTATGGTGTGTGACCCCAATTTCAATTTTTTTGTTAAGAAATGGATATCATTCATGGTTTTTTAATTCCTCGAGGGGGCTTACGTAGGGTTGTCCATTGTCTCACTTTTTTTTGTTATTAGCTGCAAAAGGGTTAAGTAAATGATCACGAAGGCTACAAGGGAAGGGGTTGTAAAAGGGATCAGAGTTGTATATTTAGTATACATCTCCAATTTGATTTTTGTTGATGATACTTGTTGTTTGTGCACAGGTTTTATAGGAAGATTAAACAATATAATGTTGAAAATAGCAATAAGAAATGCTAAAAATAGCATTGCTATAGATAGCATTTCAGGATATATTCCAATTTTAATTTGTCCTTGAATTAAAATTCAAATTTAGTCTCGCCAGTTGTTTGAAAAATAATTAATTAATTCATCTTGAGTTAATTAGTTGGTGAAATTCAAACATGAAGTCTTTGTGAAGACATGCAACAATTATCCCTTTGATTGAGGAAGTTATCCCTTAATTAAGGAGATAAGGATGAGTTGTATTTGAGTTGTAATTAGTTAGCTCAGTTAACTGAGTTAAGTCCAGTTAAATTAGTTCCAAATAGTTTGTGGAACTAATTGCGAGTTTAGTCAGTTAATGCATGCATGCATGAAACTAGTGTTCTCCAGATAACCGAATATTCTCTCATAAATAACTCATGTATATCAGTTCAGACAAAGACCAAGTTGAGATTAAAGGCAAGGACAATGTACTATCAGTTGCTAGAATATTCCCATGTGAATATCTCTTGCATGCAAAAGGAATTCATTCCTTGAGGATTTCGCAGTTACTATAGAGGTCAACGCAGTGTGTGAGGTGAGAATCACACAGGTTACAGCTGGAGGACCCAAGGAAAAATGTGCAAGGAAATAGGAGGCTTGGAGGACTGAGGAGAAGGCACATGTGTTGTTTATTCTGTCTATGAGCAGCACTAAGGGATTGTACTGAGAGCTGGATAGCTTGAGATCTAAAGCTTTGTGTAATCCTGAGATATTTCCACTTGTATGATAATACAGATAGCGAGGTTTTTAGCTAAGGCTTTCCCCAGAGTATTCTCTTGTGTTTCATCTATGATTGAATCTTCTTCTCTATTATATGTGTTCTATTTGATCTTGCTCAAAATCGATTAAGCTTCTGCAAGTTTGATAGTAGAAGTAGATTAAGTATTTTTCTTTAGTACATTGCATAATCAGTTTAATCTATAGTGAGAATTTCTACATGGTATCAGAGCAAAGGTGATCAAAGAAGAGAACAATATACAAAGAAGGGAGAAGTTCAAAGTTTGAAGTTCTTGATTGTAGGTACAAAATCGATTTCTTATCACATCTCAAAGTTCCCCAATGGCGTTCAATGGCTTGAGACTCGAGTATGCCCTGGATGGCAGCTCAAATTACATAGCATGGAAGGATCGCATGGAAGTGGTATTAGAAGACAATGGTTTGAAGGACTTCATTGATCAAGAAGTCCCTAAGCCAGCAACAGCTGATGCCCAAGAATTGTCGGAATGGAAGAAATGTGTGGCAAGAGTAAGGAGGATTCTTCTGGAGGGAGTTCGAGACCATATTGTTTCGAGTCTCCATGGGAAGGAGACTCTGTTCTCAATGTAGAATACATTGAAGGACCTATATCAGAACAGCAGCGACCATAGGAAACTAGCGTTGAAGGACAAGATTCAAAAAATCAAGTGTGAAAAGGGCGACACAATCTCTACATATCTGAACAAGCTCACCACCTGCAGAGATGAGCTTGGAAGTGTGGGAATCACGATAGTTGATGATGATATGGTGAGTCTTACTCTCCTTGGTCTTCCTAAGAGCTGGCATAGCTACCAGGACTTAGTGAATGGAAGAGAGAAACTACCAGATTAGGAATGACTGTGGTGGGATCTGATGCAGGAGGAGATCAGAAGAAGCACCAAAGATGGTTCTTCATCTAAGCATGATGATGAAGAAAATATAGCCTTAGAAAGTAAGGCGAGGAAAGGGAAAGGGGAGGCTTCCCATTCCAAATCAATTTCTTCCCATGGAGGGAAGAAGATTGACAAATCTAAAGTGAGATGCTTTAATTGTCATGAGGTGGACCATTATGCAACTAATTGTCCATTGAAGAAATCCAAGAAGTGAAGGTGAGGCATTGGCCTCTCAGTTCGAATTGGATTTTACCCTCATCACATGCATGGTTTCATCAATGATGGGTTGATTTTGGTTTCTTAACAGTGGAGCCTCATTCCACATGATTGGCGATAAGAGTTTGTTCAATACCTTGGAGGAGAAAGACCTCCAGATGCGCATAGAGATGGGTAATGACGAAAGGTATAGTGTTTCAGGAGTGGGAACGGTTGCTTTTCAGAGGGATCATGGAGCTCTCATCACCTTGACAGATGTGAAGTATGTGCCTAGACTGAACAAGAACTTGGTATCGATCACAATGTTGGAGGACAAAGGCTATGATGTTTTCTTCAATAAGGGAAAGGTTTTCCTTAGACACATCACCACGGGACAGGTGAAGCAGATCGGTTCACGAGTCAAGAACCTATATGCTTTTGAGGCTCAAGATGCATGCAAAGCCTTGAGGAGAAAGGCAAATGTTAGAGACATGGTGGTTGAGAGGGAGAGTAAATTACCTCTCAACATACAGCCCCAAAAGAAGTCTCAGACAATTGTGGAGGAGCCATAGGTGGAGATGCTAAGAGGAGACCGAGAGGAGGCATCCACTCATGAAGAGACCTTTAGTAGGGGGGAATTTTGAGCCAAGTGGGCAGAGGGAGCACATGTAGCCATACCTCTAGGTGTGAGGTGGGGCAATGTGAAGTGATAGTCCCAAGAAGGTTGAAATAAGGGCAGAATCCTTGAGGTACCCAACCTATTTTATTAGACTTTTCTACGGGAGCCCCGACGAGGAGTAGCAGGACTGGCTGAGTGGGTAGAGACAGATGCAGATGGAGAGGCAGAGGGAGCTTCAGCATCAGATGGTGTTTCTAGCCCAATAGGGAGGTTTTGTCATTTGTATCATCCAAGAATTGTTCATTTATGTAATGTAAAGAAGGTTGCCCCCTCGAAGAGGCTGAATTCTAAGGCGTTGATCTATCTTTTCTATCTTTTCTTGAGCTGGTTTCATAACACTTATCTAGTAATGTTGATGTAGATGATCGAGATAAAATAGAGTATCTACTATCAGGGCTCAAAAATTATATTCTATGCTTCCACCACTAAGTGTGTTTTTTTCTTTCTCCATGAACATATTATTCGTCCTCTCTGCAACCCAACTCTATTGAGACATGTATGTAGTTGTATTTTATCATGTTATTCCATAATGTTTGCCAAACAACTCAAAACGATTTCCACAAAATTCCCTCCATTATTGGTGCTCAACTCTTTGAATTTTTCATAAACATTAGATTTCTTATCAAGGAAACACAAAAATGTTTCTTAGAAAATCGTCAACAAATGAGACATAGTATATCCTCCCACACATGAAATATGTGTAGGTCTAAACACTATTGCATATTAGCTTGAAGATCATTTTTCCCTGGTAACACTAAATGGAAATCTTGCATTATTTTTTTTACCATACATATATATATATACATATATAGTTCATAGATTATGAAATCTAAAAAACAATAATACTTATCTTTAAGTATACCTTTATTATGCAAAATATGAAGCCCCTTATCTCAAATATTTCTCATTCTCTAATGCTAAAGCAATGTATTCTCCATAGGAAGAGTATGAGTCATATTAGTTTCATTCTTAAGAACAAGGGAACTATTACACCCATTGGTGATAATGCTTCCCGATAGCTTGTGTAGAATTCCAATCCAAGCTCAAAACTCTCAACAACACGATTACTCCTCAAACCATTTTTCCAATATCATATTCAAATATATCCTACAAATGATCCAGGTGGATGTTGGTGGCCACCCACCTATCCCACTTGGACCCCCACAATTGTCTCTGTCATTTTTTCAGTTTCCTTAATTGTAGCACAATTTACTATTTTTAGCAGTTTTTTGGGTGCTGAACTTCCAGAACTATTTTGAGGCCCTAAACTACGTTTTTTGGGAAATCTGGGAGCAACATTGGTCCATGGACCGATGTTTCTCTTCCCAAAGTTGTAGTCCTTGGATAGATCTTTTTAACGAGGTATTGTGCGCATCAAACGGAGATCGTATGCCAAAGTTACGACCCCGAGAAATTGATGTACCAATTTACCCGAACGGGGCCCACAGTTTGGCGTTTCATCTCCTAGGGTTAGGTTTTTGGATGTTTAGGGTTTTCCATTGTTTCTCAACAATAAATAGGCCTTCGAGCCTCATTGTAAGACAGTTCAGAGGCATGTAGCCGCCACATCTCTTCTCAGAGATAAGCTACCATCGCCCTAGCTGGTTTATTTCCATTTTTGTTTGTAAGCATGTTTCAGTGTTTTACATTAATGAAATGAAGCATTATTTATGTTACATCTCTGTATTCATGGTTTTTTCCATACTTTATTGCATTCTTGTTTAAATCTGGATCAACAAACCCACATCAAGCATCTTTCACAAAGAAAATTTTGTTGGCCAAATATGTAAAACACTAGAAAGTGTTTTAACATGTCCAATCTTAAGAAACAATTGGATCCTTCCATGTCATATGAACTTGGTCACTAATTCATTTGCTAAATACACATTATATCCATTATGCTTTTCATATTCACAAAACCATTTACTAAATAAAAAAATCATATTAAAATATACAATTGAGTCAATCAATCCATCATCATTTATCTGAACTTGTAAATACAAAGTATCATGCCTATACCCATAATTACAGTAACCAGATCAATTGATCAAGTATTCTTCATGTACAAGAAGGCTTAATGTGATTAAGAAGGTTTCCACCAACTCCATTAGCATGGTGCACGAGTAACAAGATCAATTGATCCAGTATTCTTCATTTACAAGACAGCGTAATCTGCTTAAGAGGGTTCCCACCAACTCCACTAGCATGGTGCACGAGCGATAATTGCAGTGATTTGTCACTAAACTAAAAATTAATAGTTGCATAGCCTTTTACACAATATACTATGGACTGATTATCGTGCCAAATTCTTTCTGTGACATTACGTGGTTGCAAGCACAAGCATATCGTTAGGTTCATGCATTCCTACATCGATCAATATGCAAGAACCATAAAGTATTGCCATTAGTCCTGGTAGTCCTGTGCGTTCATATAATTCTGAGAGTCCTTTTTATCCATATACACATGTTTCGTTGTTATTTATTTTATGTAATAAATTTATTTACTTATCATTATATTTTTTAAAGTCAGATTTTGTTATATATTTATATTTATTTTATTTTTGCAAAATGTATGTATTATGTAAAATTTAGTTTTATGTATATATTTGTTTTATTATTATAAAGTGTATTTATGAGATATATATGTATGTTCATATAGTGATAAATATATGATAAAATAATAAGTTTGTAAATTTCACAATTGAATTTAAAGTGAGTATAGAAGTTGGTATAATTTCATTTTCTTTCAATTTTAAATATTATGATTATCAAAGATATGGATATTATTTATGACTTTAATATTAATCTTAATTGTAAATATTAGTGATTATAAATTTGGCAATGTGCGATCATTATAGTTGATGATATTGATGTCTATTTTCACTCTACTATAATTATCAATTATACAAGAACAACATATAATTATAACTCTAGTATTCCTCTCATTTTGTCTTTATACTATTATCACTAGACATCATCCTTGTATATCACTCTAGTCATCATGAGTACTACCATTTTTGGTAGTGATATCATCCCTTATTCTAGAACTAGTATTACAAGAGACTACTATATTAGACCACCATATCAAAATGGTCTTAATGACATGGATTACATCACAATGGTTTTGATGACATGGATTTCTATCATTCTTGTACTAGCGTGTTTGATAGTATTGGTGTTATGCCTTTCGTTTTGCTTTAGAATTAAATTTACTAATAGAAAATTGGTATCTAGCACTTTTGTTCACTCTAATTCAATTATTATATGGGTACTATTATCACTCATATGTGTGCTATTATCAATATCAACAATTATGTTATGCTTTCCAAATCATATAGTACTATTATTGGTTTTATTGTTCATATAGTACACTTTTTTTGTTCATAAAGTATTTTTTTTTTCATGAGAAATATTTGCTCATACAATAAGGTTCGAAGTTGTTAGAAGAAATACTCATTGTGAGATTAACATGTCACATGCAAGAATTGTCTGTAGGTGAGGAGGATAACAACATTTGTTTCAACCACTCAAGCTAAACCCAATTGACATGGTACTATCATTCTTTACAATATTGGTGTCT
This sequence comes from Pinus tabuliformis, assembly GCA_031772625.1. Classification (NCBI taxonomy): domain Eukaryota; kingdom Viridiplantae; phylum Streptophyta; class Pinopsida; order Pinales; family Pinaceae; genus Pinus; species Pinus tabuliformis. The sequence continues at coordinate 695,512,874 of CM062806.1, read as the reverse complement.
TTTAGAGTTTGGAGCTGTGGTGAATATTTTGATGTTTTTGAGATCTCTGATCTGACATCCACAATATACATTTTTGAGATCTCTGATCATCCACAATATACATTTTTGAATTTTGACGTTTCGAGTCAATACCATGACTCATCATCAAGAAAAACATGACTAATACCATGACTAATATTGGTGCCATACATTTTAATTCTCTCTACTATTACCATTGTCGATAGTTTTGGTATCATATCCTTCACCATACTCTAGTACAAGCATCCTTGATATAATATCATTGCCTTCTAAGATCATAATATCGGTTTCATGCCTTCCAATTCACCCTTGTTTTAATATCATCGATATTATTTGAGCATACTTTATGGCTATAGTAAAAACACTTTTGTTAATGTGGATGTTAGCTCTAGTACTAATATTATCATGGCATTGTTGTGCTTTCTTTCCCACTTTAGCACTAACATTGTTGGTAGTAATGTTGTCATTCATACCTTCCTTCTCACTCTAATACTAATAAACTAGGTAAGAAGCCACAATAATGTCATTGATTGTTGGTATTAATGTCGTGCCTTGTCACTATGATACTAATGATGACATTTAACATTTTTTTTGGTAAGCATGACATACCTTCTCACTCACTCTCATAGTAACATGACTAATGGAATTGGTCTCAACACTTCTCATTCAAGTACTAACTATCAATGCTAATTATGTTGTTAATTATTCTCACTATAATACTAGCATTGCATTGTGAGGTTTACAACAACCCCATTTTATTGAAAATTAAATAAGGACCCTTCAAAAAAACATTTTTTATATTTGAAATTTTCATTGTAAATAAATATCTTTAATTCACTTTGAATCTCTTTAAAAAAAATTCAAAAGCATTCCAAAATTTCAAAAAATTAAAAAATTCCCCAAAAATGTGGACATCTGAATAAAATTTTTAATTTTCAAGCATCTTGACCAAGATATCTAGATGATTAAACATGTTTTATTAGTCACATGCCCTGGACTCTTGGGTGCCTGTGTACTGGACATTCCAAGTACATTTATTAGTCCCTGTCGCAGGCAAGGCGCGAAAGAGTAAGGATTATAGTAATTGAAAATTTAGAATTAGCATTAGTTTCAATGAATTATTGTAACAAATAATCAAACTTTTATAAACAACAACATATTTTCCTAATACAATTGGTTTGGCCATCTTATTTAGCCTATTCCCAAAACAAGCAAGCCAAAAAAATATGTTATATTATTCCCCTTTCTAATGCAATTGGTTAGGCTGTCTTATTTTGCCTATCCCAAAAAAGGCCAGCCAAAAGCATATGTTATATTGTTTCCCTTCAGCATTTTCAAAAAATAAACTAACGCTGGCATTAGCTGAAAACATTAAATGGCGGTCGCTTGGGAGGCACTATCATTTAGGCTAAGTATTTTCCTCAATTCCACGTAATCAACTTATTTCCGATTGGAGTTGTCTTTAGTGGGACTTTTTGGAGAATCCGGTGACGGAATCCGGCGGAAAAAATTGAGGTTAAATCTTGATTTGTATTATTTAAAATGGTTTTTTAACTACATATTTGGATTTAGTGCCCTGAAAAACCCTTGGGACGCTTTGATTGTGCAGAAATTAGCTATCAAACTTGCGATTTCAATAAATTGCTGCTGGATTTTAAAGAAATTTGACCGAGAAAACCCACCAAAAAAACTTACAAAAAGTCTCTTTAAGACAACTGATTTCTGATTTTGGGAGGCGCTATCACTCAAGCTAAGGATTTCCTCAATTCCACGTAATCTACAGGGACTATCACCTAGGCTAACGATTTTCCTCAATTCCACGTAATCAACCCTTTTCTGATTTTGGGAGGCACTATCACTTAGGCTAAGGATTTTCCTCAATTCCACGTGATCTACCTATTTCCGAGGCACTATCACTTAGGCTAAGGATTTTCCTCAATTCCACGTAATCTACCTATTTCCGATTTTTGGTATCGCTACCTAAGTCTTACCCGAAGTCTTGCTTGGCTAGCCGATAGAGAGACAAGGTCACGCATGTCAAAGTCGACACCAATGATGCTAACATCACCCATCTACATGGATGCTAAGAATTTGGCCTTCAATATCAAATATTTTGCTCGATGGTCTGGAACTGACATTGTTCTTGAGGCAAGTCGATTCAGGTTATTTGCGTTCCTCGATCTCGATGGCACAGAAGTACTTAGCCAGCTCAGAAGTCTGCAGGTCCACATGCTTTTTGATTTCATTTTTTACAGGTCAACAGACGACTGGAGACAGAAGCCGACCGTCTCGTCCAGATTCACTGGATAAAAGATAAGGGAAAATAGGACTGCTCATGAACCAGAAGTCTACCTTTCCTAAAGTTACTGCGAAGCCTCCGAGGAGGACGACAATCGCCGAGACGAAGGCCAAGGTTCTGAGCCCGCTGGCAGCATTCTCCAGAATAGCAAGCCTGAAGGCAAGCAGAGTAATTTTCTTCTCGGGAGCTGTGGGTTTTTCGCTGCGACACCGGGACTCTCGAGATTCAATTGTCTCCATCTGCGGTTCGAATGGATGAAATATCTGAAGTTTTCCTCTGCCTGCAGTGTAGGGGTCTATCCATTGTTTGGGTGTGTCAATGACTCGTTAGATTGGACATAGCTCAGTTATCTTCTAATATCCATGGGACTCCTCCAATGATTTCACTTGTGATTTTCATCAAAAAGCAGGTTGTTCTGGATGATCTTGGATGCTTGGTGGTAGGGTTGTGTGTAATTGCTGCCTTGGTTTCTCTTACGATTTTTCATAAAAAAAAAAGCGGGTTGTTCTAGATGATCTTGGATGCTTGGTGGTAGGGTTGTGTGTAATTGATGCCTTGGTTGATAATGGATGCGATCATAGTGTTTTGCTGGGATTACCAGCTTTATTATGGATGCATGGATTTATACCTTTCTTTATATTACACATGTATGGATATAATACCAGCACCTTCACTCGAAGTTCTTCATGGTGGTGTAGATCTGTCGAGATTTTTTCACTATCATCTGTTGCATTCAGTACAAGACAAAACAGATTACAAGGATAGATTGGGAATTTCCTTGAGTGGGCCACAGACTCACAGAGGCTTTCATCCATACGACAGTCGTTTACAGCACAATCGTTAAACGATTCAATAATTTTTTAGATGTATAGTTAATTTTACGCTAGTTGGCCTCGTCATTTTTCGGTGGATTGAAGGTGTTTGTAGTTCACGAGTTAGTTGTTTCACACCTTATTGGGAAACTTGGGAAACGTGGTGTGATTTCGATTTACTGTCGATGGAACTACTGGATATGGGTCTTCATCTCAACACTCAGAATATGAAACTCGTTCACGAAGGTCAAGTCGCTCAGAGGATCATAATAAACATATTGAACTGGATGTTGGTGATCCTGCTTCAACGGTTATTGAATTAACTGGTTTTAAATAAACGTTTTTCAAATGTTATTGAATTAACTATTTTTAAATAAACAACGTTTACTATTTGATCAATAACTTAAACTGGATCAATAGGTTATTGAGTAGAGAGGTTTATTTTACAGCCCAATGTGATGTGTAACTATATCTATCCGTCATCAAAGCTGAAATTTTGTTTATTTCAGCCCAGATATAAATTTTAAAAATTTTAAAATAAATAAATATACAAAATATTTAAATAATATCAGTTTATAAAAAAATTTGCACATAGAAATATTGGATCCCTCTCAGCTCATGTTAGATTTTTATCTAAAATAAATCTATGCTTGTAGATAAACAGCGGACTCAAATCTAGCTCCCCCTAGCTCCCCACTTACAAAGACTAACTGCATGCAACCTCTCTTGTTTTTTATTTGTTTTTTACACTTGAATAAGTACACTCCGAATTTCTGGAATTTCTGAAAATAAAACTTAAATTAAAATAAATTTGATATTTTCTAATTTAATTTTAATCAATAAATAAGGCACTTGACTTCAGCCAAAAAAAAATTCATAAAACACCTTGGACCGGCCAAACTTCCTCGCTAAATTGACAATTAGTTAAGCATTTATTTCAAACATGATGGATAATAACGATTTCACTTAGCTGTTAAATTGTTCTATACTAAGAAAAGTTTAGATTTTATACATAATACATCAAAATCTCCATAGTGATATACCAATAAAAAAGAAAAACAGTCGTACAACTTTTTTTTGAAAATTAATACAAGTTGTCTAACCTTACACAAGAAAATTAATAATATTATATAAATAGGTACTAATCTTATCCATACACATGATCCCTTCTATTTGGATGGTTGCATCCATGTCGTAGATCTATATACATGATCCCTTCTATTTGAATGGTTGCATCCATGTCCTGGATTCATGTATTGTTAGATGCCTACTCAGAGATGTATTATTAGGCATATTTACATAAGATAATGTCAAATAGGATTATGACGCAGGGATGGCGCGCTCTGAAACAGACCGTAAGGGTTTCGGCTAGGGTTTCAGCCAGTCCTTTCTCTGTCACCTGATCGCTTCCTAACCGCGCACCTATTCTACCTGTAACCTGGCCCGGTTTTTCAGGCCCATCTGTCCTTTTCAGGATGACTACTGATATTGTCGGTGATATTATGGAAACGGAGGAGGCGGTAGACTATTCTGATGACCCGCACCCTGAACAGGTAATTTTCGGGTGCCCTACCTTCATTTCTTCTGAAGCTGGCCCTAGCCGACCTCCGGTTCCGTCGCCGCATTCTTCCCCAGTGGTAACTCTCCCGGAACACCGCCCTTCTCTTCAGCCTGACGGATCTTCCCCCCATGAGCCTCCTAGCCTAGACCTCCCTCCCCTGTCGCCTGGGACCCTTCGTTTCCTATCGACTGTTATTCCCCCGTCGCCTTCATTCGACCCGCATCCGCCCTCTACTACTTTCCTTGCTGCAACATCATCTGGTCCTCCCACATCAGCGGCTGTCATGCCCTCTGTCTCCCTCCACTCACCCTCGGGATGTTTTGAGACCCCTGCCGTCAGGGTCAGATCTTCAAAATCAGCTCACCTGGATGGCTCCCCGGATCCATTAGTGGATCACCCATCTGCTCCGCGTACTGGGAAGAAGCGGACCAAGTGTGTCAAAGCTACCTCAAGGGACATATCTATACGCTTCGGAGATTCATCTGCTATTGGGGAAGCAGCCAGAATGGCGAACACCATTCTTGTAGGGCACGTTCAAGGGAGAGCATATTCGGCGACCCGTCTCACCCTTTGGGTGAAGGAGATTTGGGGAGGGGTTCTTAAAGAATTACCTGAGGTGCAAGTATTACCCAGAGGCTAGTTTGCCCTACATTTCGCAAAGGAAAACTACACGGATTTGGTTCTGGCGAGGTATTGGCACATTGAGATGGCGTCGGTTCTGCTAAAAAGATGGAGCCCTCTATTTGACCCGGAGAGAGAACAAATAGGAGCTGGTCCGCTGTGGGTTCGTTTGCCAGGGCTTCCCCTTCAGTACTGGAGTGAAGAAGTCTTCATACGCATCGGGAATGCTCTGGGATCATACCTCGACCATGACCGCACCTTCGTGGAATCAAGGAACAGAAAGCTAGCTCGCATCCTGGTACATCTGGACACCCGCGAAGGATTGGAGGAGAAGATTACTTTACATTGGGGCAAATACACCAGAGTTCAGATACTGGACTACGAAGGGGTGCCTTTCAGATGCCGTCGCTGTCACAGGGTGGGGCATATTTTCAAGGACTGTCCTCTTAACAAGAAACAAGAAGCATCCCCTGCGCCATCAAATGTGCCCTCGAGGACTATATCGCCGGTCACCCTGCGTACTCCGGCATCGGGTCCCCCCATCAGCATTCCTCTACACGCTCCTGGAGCAGCTCACAACACATTATCTCCGTCGGTTACCAGATCTCGGGCTGTTGCAGCTTCTGCAACTGCTTCGGGTACATCTCTCTTCCCTCCCTTATCTATTTACTCTCCTTGCTCCTCTATGCATTCTCCATCAATGTCTGCTGCATTCTGCACTATACCTTCATCTCCTGTTATTGCTCCTTCTGCTCCCTCTTTACATATTCATCCCTCACCATCCTCCTCACCTTCATCATCCCGGGGGTCAAAACACAACTATAACCTGCGTCCACGAGTCCACTCTCTTGGATCTCATCTAAAGATAGCCGGTTTGGGTATTGCATCTGGGTCAACTCCCTTGTCTGCCCGGGGGAGAAAATCACATTTGTCAAAAGCCATCAAGAGGGCGGGTGCGGAGGTTGCCTCTGGGCGACAATCCACCATTGTTGGGGTTCTTAGAGCAGTGAACACCCCGGGCAATCTTCCCCCATGAAGTGCCTTTCTTTCAACTGTCGAGGCTTGGCTAGTGCCTCCAAGAAACTAGCCCTGCACAGGCTTTTTGAATCTGTCCCGGTAGACATTATCCTACTCCAAGAGACCCTTGGCCTGGCAGACTCCATTTCCGCCTCCTTATCCTCCATCATCCCTGGATGGCATTTTACAGCGATGGATTCCACTGGTAGATCGGGGGGCCTTGCGATTGGATATAACCCAGCATCCATCAGGGCTCGAGCTACATGGGGGGGACAGGGATTCATGGGGTTGGATTTCTTTTCGGCTGACCTGGGCTCCGATCTCAGAGTCATAAACATATATGGCCCCTGTCAACAAAGAGAAAAATTTTGGAGCCACTTATTGAGTCTATCTATCCTCTCAGCAGACAACATCATAATTGGGGGCGACCTAAACTTCTCCCTGGGATATAGCGAATCATGGGGAACCATGGCACAGTTTGATTCGATTACTGGGTATATGACCGACCTACTGGAGCGACATAACCTGATCGATGTCCCTATGCATAAAACTCTCCCCACCTGGAGGAACAGAAGAATTGGAGATGTTGCCCTTGCTCGCAGACTCGATAGATTCATTATGAAAGGTACTCTGATACAACAACTACATTTTTATAAACAATGGGTGGGTACTGGAGGTATATCGGATCACTATCCAATATACCTGGAGATATCAGGGCCTCATAAAAAACCTAAAGCCCCCTTCAAGTTTAATCATGGCTGGATACAGGATCCCTCATATATCAAGATGGTTAAGGATTTTTGGACTCAAAACCCGATTGATAGGTCAGATTCCTTGGCAAAAGGGTTCTGCTCAAACCTGTCACAGCTCAAGCACCTTTCTATTGAATGGGCCAGAGAGAAATATCAGAAGGATAACTCAGCACTACTGCATATAGAATCTGAGTTATCCTCTCTTTCGGATGAAAGAGGCCTGGGGTTCGCTACTGCTGAAGACAAAGTCCATCTGGTGGAACTTGAGAATCAGAAGTCAAAAATCCTAAGAGAACGAGAGGAGACCATCCATCTTCGTAGTAGAGCCACCTGGATAAAAGCTGGGGATGACAATACCCGATTCTTTCATAATTATGCTAAAGGCAGGAAGGTTAAGAATACCATTTGGAACCTCCCTCTCCCAGAAGGTGGAATAGCAGACTCCTTCACAAAGCTCTCACACCTGGGATCATCACACTTCAGAAATCTCTATAAACAACCCCCTGGCTCAACTATTGCTGATATCATCAACATTGCTAGTCACTTCCCCAGGTTTGTAAATGAGGATGAGGCGGAGACACTATTTGATCCTGTGACACCTGGGGAACTTGAGAACACCCTAAAATGGTTCAAGAAGGATCGTAGCCCGGGGCCGGACGGGTGGACCATCGAGTTTTACATTACTTTCTATGAGCTTCTCAGCAATGATTTACTGAGGGTTGTGGAGGAATGCAGGGTATCTGGGTCTTTGTACAATGCCATCAACTCTACTTTCATAGCCCTGATCCCCAAATCGGACTCCCCTTCCTCCTTCGACGATTATCGCCCCATCTCTCTATGTAACGTGCTTTACAAGATCATCTCCAAAATCATAGCAAATCGCCTCCGCCCTATTCTGTCCCGCAATATTGCCCCTCATCAATTTGCTTTCCTGGAACACCGTCAGATTCATGAAGCCATCGGGGCGGCTCAGGAAGCCCTCCACACCATCTGGACCAAGCACCACAAAGCCACTATCTTAAAGATAGATTTAGCAAAGGCTTTTGACCGTGTCAGCTGGCTCTACATCAAGATGCTTCTTATCCATCTGGGCTTCCCCATCAACTTCATCACTTGGATCATGGCTTGTATCTCCACTCCCACCTTTAGTGTTCTAATAAATGGGTCAGCATCACAGTTTTTTCACTCTGAACGTGGACTTAGACAGGGTTGTCCTCTGTCTCCTCTTCTCTTCCTGATTGTCATGGACGGCCTGAGTCGGCTTATCGATACAACAAAGAGAAATGGGGATCTTAGTGGACTCAAAATATCTGATGACTGCTTTCTCACCCATCTTCTTTTCGTGGACGACGTCATGATCTTCCTTGATGGCAGCATCAGGGATTCTCGCTCCTTCTCGAATATACTCACTCTATTCTCAGCTGCTACAGGGATGCTTGCAAATCACACTAAATCTTCCATCATTCTGTCTAGAACCTCTATACAAGAGTCCCATCTGGCTCGCCATCTGTTTCCTTTCTGCATCCATCCCTTAGACCGTGGCCTCAAATATCTAGGATTCTGGATCAAGCCTATCAGTCAAAAGATAGCTGACTGGGTCTGGCTAGTTGCAAAATTGGAGAAACGCCTCAATATTTGGAGCCACCGATATCTATCCAGAGCTGGCAGACTTGTATTGGTAAAATCCGTCCTGGAGGCCACCCCGGTCTTTTGGATGGCTCTTGCCTGGATTCCGAGGAGCATCTTGGCTAGATTACAACAAATTTGCAACAGATATCTGTGGAATGGGAACCAGGAAAAACGCATATTCGCTTGGGTAGGATGGAAGAAGATTGCTACTCCCAAAAAATGGGGTGGCTGGGGACTCAAAGACCTGCCTACATTTGCACAAGCCCTTGCGGCAAAAATGGGGTGGACTTTACTCACAGGCAATAATCTCTGGACCAGCATCACATATCACAAATATATCTGGCCTCTACACATCATGGAATGGATCCGACTTCCAACCTGGCCTAAATCTGGTATCTCATCTGTATGGAAAGCTCTTCTTAATTCTATGCCTCTCATCAGAGATAATCTGGTATGGAAAATCAATGACGGATCTTTGGCTCGTATTGGTATGGACCCTTGGAATGGTAGCGGCGGCAGGCATATACTACCTGAGGCCCTCATTCGGCACCTACACTCACTAGAGATTAAAGTACTGGCTGACATTGTTGATCCACATAACTCATCCATATTAGACCAGCGCTGGAAATCCGCATTGCAGATTAATCTTCCACCTCTCTGGCACCAGGAATGGACTGCATATACAAATGCGTTATCAGAGTCACACATCAGGATTAAACAAGGGCCGGACGAGCTTATCTGGCATCATTCCGAGAATGGAATATACACACCCAAGACAGGTTATCTATCGCTGATATCGCACAAGGTTCCGGATTTGATTTCATTTTGGTGGAAGTCACTATGGAAGCTCACCGCGCCCCCCAGGCAGAAACTCTTCTTTTGGTGTATACTTAAAGGTGTAGCACCCACAGGGGAATATCTCATGCGCCGAGCAGTTTATGGACCTACCTGGTGTACCCTGTGTAAAAGCGATTCCAAATCGAGCCACCATATATTTCTAAAGTGTACATCATTAACGACCTTGTGGCAATCTGTATCTTCCTCTATACAATTCACAGGCAATTGGGAAGGAGACGATATAATCTGAACCTGGGAATCATGGTATAATGGTCACAAAAACTCCAAATTACAAAGTCTACCTATTATTATTAGCTGGTACCTCTGGCTGGCTCGAAATTGGGCAATCTTTGATGAAAAACCAGTGAGCTGGCCCCATCTTACTGCTCATATTATATCTGCCTATAATGAACTGCCTGAGCCGCCACAACCTCGCTCTAGAAGACCGCGCGACCCACCGCATATTGAAAAAAGCACTCCATGGGCATTTTTTGATGGTGCTGCCCAGCAGCAGGGTTGTGGGGGAGGTTTTCTATTATACATTAATGAAAGTCACTACTATAAAGTCAAAATGGGACTGGGGATTGGCACAAACAATTTCGCAGAGATTATCACTCTTCGTCATCTCTTGCATTTTGCACTAGGGCACAACTGCATGCACATTCATATATTTGGAGACTCGAAGATCATCATAGATTGGTTCAATAACATTACTGTTTGTCACACACACACACTCAGTAATATCTTGGATGAAATAAATATACTGAAGGCTCAATTTATTGACATCACTTGCAATCATATCTACAGGGAACACAACAGCAGTGCCGACCAACTATCCAAGGAGGCCACGACACTTCCCAGAGGAGAGTGGATGATTCAGGAGCAGCGAGGAACAAACGCATATCAATACTATCATCGTCCTTACATAGAAACTCACTATCATAGGGCAGCCAACCCATGAGACACAATCTGGAATGATACTTTTTGAATAGCTTATGTACATAGATGACAGCACTACTTATCAGAAGCCCTGCGTGGCAATATGTATATATAACAAAACAACAAATGAACATCCTGCGTGATGATTTTGGTTTTATAACAGACATCCTAGACTTACAAACTGAGCCCATATGAGGCAGATGAACCCTACAGCATATGCTTAATGCATCTACAACATGTAATTTTTCAAGTTAATGAAAGATTGCGATTTTTCTAGTGGAAAAAAAAAAAAAAAAAAGAAGAAGTAATCTTCCTCGTATTTAAATTAATTTTATAATATTTAAACAATGTTGTAAATAATAATTATAAATCTATTAATTGTTATTATTACTTTTATATTAATCTTTCTTGTTTTTTTTATACAAATAGTTTGTGATCTTTCTCGTAAATTTTAATATTACTACTATATATTGTAAATTTTAATATTACTACTATATATTATAAAGTTTAATATTACTTCCATATATTGCGATAATTGTGTATAAACAGTTATTACTATTTATAAGAACTTTTAATATTAGAACGTATTCATTTTGTTATTTTTGGATTTTTTTTTAACTTTTTAAAATATGGATTAATGTCACAATAGCGTTTGTTAGGGATGAGTTAGTGATGAGTTTTATCATTATAGATGGTAAAGATGGATCTTACTCTAAGGAGACTGTGGTTCAACTCTTGTAGATACATTTCTCAAGTGAGGAGACCAAGATTAGGGTTCAAATCTTATAGACATATTCTTCAAGTGAGAGACCAAGGTTCAAATCTTGTAAAAAAAAAAAAAATCGTATTAATGAATTTTTCCACCACAATTTTTATGACAAAGATTAAGATTTATGTTTTTTGAATTTTTTTGAGGCATGGGATACTTATTGATTAAACATTTATTTTATTTTATTCATATTTTTTGAGGCATGGCATACATATGGGATCATTTATCTATGGACCTACCAATGAATGGTAAGGGCAGGGCAGGTCTTACTATAAGGAGACTAGTGTTGAAATCTTTCAGACGTCCTGTTGGGAACCAAGAAACATTTGCACCATAATTTCATAACCAACTTTCGTTATTAATCTAATAAATTCTAATGCCCTCATTCGAACCCTTTTATTGGTTTGGTTGGAAGAATGATACACTACCTTGCTTATCATATCCTTTATGTGTCTCCTCAAGAGTGCCCCCTTATAGCCCATTCTCTTGTAATGGAGAGTTTTAAAAAATTGGGATGGGTGGTTTTGACTTTTAGTATAATCTAGTTGAACCCTTACAAAGGTGTTGCTTAGGCCAATCTACACAAACCACCCTTATAGTCTAACCATTAGCTACAACCTCAAAAATCTATTTAGTTGGATGATAAAGGTGATGTGGAGGGAGGCCCAACCTCAATTTTTGTTAAATCGTTTCATGTTGATAGAAACTCTAACATTTCCAAAGCTAAGTCAAAGGCATCGAAATGATTTCTTGAGTGTAAACATTTAACCATTAATATGGTACATCAAGCAAGAAAGTGCCCAAATTGGTGACCCAATGATTACTCTCATTAATAGTGAGAGAAGTTTGGGGTACTTCATAATTGCAAGTCCTAAATTGAGTGAAGTGAGTTATTGAAGTGTATAAACTAGATGTTTCCTTTTAGGAAACAATGTGTTTAGGTGCAAACACCATAGATGTTTTGTCTTCTTTATTAAAAAATGGAGTTTCTATTTCATATATGTGGAGGGTTTGTCCAAAGGTCTTGTGATTGGGTGGAATTCAAGGATTGATTTTATCTCTACACATGTCTTCTTTGTAGGCATCATCCTTGAAGAAAGAGTTGAGTTCCTTCCATAGGTTTTCAAATTTGTAAATCTCTATGGTCCTTATGGGGAAAAATAATGTATTTGGAATTTTTTAAGGATCATTAAACCTTGGAAGGTGCCAATATAATTATGGGAGGAGATTTAAATTTGGCCCTAAATTATAGGAAGTTATGGAGGAGAAGTTGTAAGGGTTGACCTTTTGGCATATTGCTTCTCTCGCCTCTTTAAGGAGATTAAATTGGTAGATGTGGAGAATGTGAAAGCAATACCCCCTTGGAGGAATTCTAGAAGGGGAAGAGATGGGATCTCCAAAGAGGGTCGATAGGTTTCTTGTGGTCGAGAACATCTTGGAGAAGGCTAGAAAATATAATTATTAGGTAGGTTCTAAGGGTTTCCATAATCACCTCCTAGTTGCTTTTCAAATGGAAGAAGATGAGTAGAAGCCTTTAACTACCTTTAAGTTTGATCATGTTTGGTTTGAAGATGACTCCTTTAAACAACTAGTTTTCATTTATTAGAATATTTATGATACTTCATTCAGGGACTGTAATACCCCTTTGTTCTCTATGTTAATGTCTTGTTATATTTAGACTGGATTATTTTTATATTTGATGGCTAGGAAGTCATGTCGGATTGAAATGTGTGAACAATAAAGTTACTATGATGTAATAAATAAAGTTTGATTAATAAATAAAAATTTGAAATTTACTTGGGAAAGTGTTATGAATATAATTCATATAAAAATAATAAATATGAATATGAATATAATTCATATAAAAATAATAAATATAAATATAAATATAATAATAATAAATTAACTAATGGTTCGTTAGTTAGTAATGAAAAGGCATGTCTTAGAGACATGACCATTCATGAAAAGGCACATGCCTAGGGTATATAAGCAAGCCCTCATTCTCATTTGTAATCATCTCATATCAATTCTTATACAATATTCAATATACAGTTACATGTCTTACAATGGACATTTACGTCTTTGAAGATTTTAAAGATTTCCGCTGTGTATAAAACTTGTGGTCGTTACATTGGTCTTAGAGTTGTTCGATACTCTTGATGCTCAACCACTGAAGAGAACCAGTCTGATTCGATCTTTAGCCATTAATCCTTTGTCAACGTTGTTGTCATCACAATTGAAGTATTTCGCTACACAAAGTTGGAGTTTCTCTATTTTGTCAGTTTCTTTAAAAAAAAAAAGATATAAAGATTAAAGAAAAAAATCATATAAAAATTATACTATTAAATAAGAAAAAAAATTAGTCCGATGTAAATTTTGAAGGAGAACATTCATATATATATAAATGTTTTACATTATTGATAAAAAGTGCATGATAAAGTTAAAAGGGAATCTTTCCAAATATCTTTAAAACTAGTAAGAGAAGGAAGAGTAGATAAGATTATCTTGATTCTTCATTAAGTGGTTTACAAGCTCGTTGTTTTAGCAACCCATGGTAATTTCCCATGATATTTTCAAGGTAAAAGAAAAACAAAAGGGCTGCAAAATCTCTTTATGTGAATGGTAAGTTTCACCTTTTACTTGGAGAAAATTAATTGAGTCAAAGGCACATAAGTGGACATATATTTTATATTATGCCCTAAAGAGGTGAATAGCCATGTTTCACTGGGATTGTAACTTTTCAAACAGAAAAAATTATATATATATATATATATATATATATATAACAAAATAAATTTAAAAATAAAAATAAAAAGAAGAAGAGAGTTTAAGAAAAAAAAATATTATTATAGAAGTTAAAAGACAAGTTGAAGTATAAAGTGCAAGGGATTATATTAAAAATCATGGCTACATAAAAGATTACAAGGTTACATTGGTATCTAAGTATGAAGGATGAAAAGATGAGTTATACACAACAATCGTTATTTTGGACTAAATGTCTATTTTGTCTAGACATTATTGGATACACTTATATTAAAAAAATTGCAATTTAAAATGTCTAGCGTGTGGAAGATTATTTAGTATCAAAGAGCATAATGATAATGAACAGATGCAAACAAAAAAAATAAAGGAAGAAACTGCAAAACTTCAACAAAAGAACGAACCATCGGAAAAGAAATATAAAGATCTCGAAGATCGGTTTCAGGAAAAATCAACAGAAAGCAACAAAGAAATTTGGCATCTAAGGGACCAGAATGAGAAATTACTTTCACAGATGAAAAAATTAAAGGTTAAGAAACAAAGACTAAAACAAGAAAATGAAAGTTCTGATAAGGAACTAAAGGAGAATCTATCAAAAAAAAGAAAAAAGAAAATTTGTGCCTAAAAACCCTTAATAAAAAATTATTAGAGCAAATATAAAATTTAAAAAATAAAGAGAAATATACTAAGGACAAAGTCAACGATTCAGAAAATGGTGAACTTTCACGTTTAAGGAATCATAACCAAGCCTTAGTTACGCAAATAAAGAAGCTTAAAAGTGACAAGAAATCATTAAATGGCAAGCTAGAACAACTTCAAGGAGTGGTGTCGAAGTCTCCAGTTGTTTCATTCCAAGTTGAAGATAAAGAAACAAATATCGATCCAATCAAAATCATAACTCAAGAAGAGGATAACCTATTGAAGTGAAGACACATGAAGAAGTTGCAGTTCAAACAATGGACATTCCAAATGATGATTTAGTAGCCAACTCAACAACAACAGCACCTAAAGGAAATCAGGAAACAACCACTAACATGATAAGGGAAAGTCCAACCAGAAGAACTATTTATCGACATCTGAATCACAAGAGAAGAATCTTCAATCGATCTATGTACCAGTATCACTCAGAACATAAACGACAAATTTTGTTACCAAGAACATTGAAGTTTGCATAATCCAGTCCTACGATAACTATTCATCACAAATTTCTAGAGATCAAAAGATTAACCTAGGATGGTATGGTTCGTTCTCAGTACGACAATTTTGTCTATCACTGAAAGCATCATATCATCTTGTATCAATGAGGATGAAATTTTAGAGACGAGAAGATATTCTTAGTAAGCTTTGAGGACAAAGCTTCTTGAAGAGAGAGGCAATGTTATGAATATAATTCATATAAAAATCATAAATAATAATAATTAATAATTAATTAACTAATGGTTAGTTAGTTAGTAATGAAAAGGCTTATCTTAGAGACATGACCATTCATGAAAGGGCACGTGCCTAGGGTATATAAGAAAACCCCCATTCTCATTTGTAATCATGTCATATCAATTCTTATACAATATTCAATATACAGTTACATGTCTTACAATGGACATTTACGTCTTTGAAGTATCTTAAATATTTCCCCTGCGTATATGACTTTTGGTCATTACAGAAATAAATACAAAGTTAAGAGATTTTTGCCAAGATTTGGAAACCATTATTGGTAGATGAGATCAAAACAAATCCTCCCTAAATGACTCCTAAAAATCCATAGGAGGCAATAAGACAAGATTTAATCAGATGGGAGAGAAATATCTATTAAATCACTTAGTTGGAGAAAGACACTAAGTATGGGTGGAATAAAGCATCGCGGGAGAGAAAGGCGGGATTTAAAGAAAAAGGAAAGCACCTTTTTCAGAAAATAAAAAGAATAAAAGAAATAAATCATAAGCAAGTGAGTTAACAGACCCAATAAAAGGGGGGATGCTGCTAAAAAAATATGCCAAGGAAAAAGATTTATAAAATACATTCCTAAGGAATGAATAAGGTTGTTGATTCCATTCGCAAGCATATCTTAGCTTGGGGGGAACTAGTGGATTTAGTTCATGGTCGGGAGGAAAGTGTGAATTCCCAAGTATATTTCCAATAGCAGACACGATTAGAGAATTTGGAATCATTCAATTCATTTTTGTTGATGAATTGTGTATATGGATTTTTTGAAATTATGCATGTAAGTGACTTATGAATAAGCTTTATCTATTGGTCTAGTTGAAGTCTTAGTGTATAATATATTTTAAGATTATGTTGAGCCTCAGTCAATTATCGATTTAACTACATGGATTGAAAAAGGTTATAATTGTGTGTGCGAAGAGACTAGTGTTTTAAAATATGTTATTAATTCTCATGTTATATATGGCAATGAAAAGTAGATGTGTCGAAGCGTAAAATTATGGAGGTAATGATATAAAAATGGGGATTCACTAAGCAAGTAGGGTTGTATCTTGTTCAAAAAAATTAGAAAATTAAGAATGTCTATCAGGTGGTAGCGTATTATATTGATCTATGAGAGTTAATATTTAGTGTATTCGAGAGTGTACTATCTTAAATATTGTTAATGAAAATAAGCTACTATTACTTCACATAGAAATCATAACTTAAGAAAAGAAGGGAAAAGGAAAATATCATTCAACGACAATCATTTGACTAGGTGAACAAATTTCTACACTTGCAATGTGCAGCCAAGATGGGTAATCCCTCTTAAGGCCATAGTAATTCAAAATCCAAACTAAATCAAGATAAGCATGAATTTCCTCCCTCGTATATGATCACATTTGAAATGATTAAGAGAGTAGGAATACACAGAATTGCACCTTGAAGGTAGTTGACCTGAACCATGCTAAGAAATTTATGCAGTTGTTCATCTTGAGATCATCCAAGATTAAACAAAGAAATAAAAATCCATAGAAAAGCACGTACAGTCATACAAACTTTCACCAACACACCTATTTTGTGAAAGTGTTGGAGGAAATTAATTACATATACATAACATTAAAAAAAACATCCTCTTATTCTCTACTCATGGAGATATATATAATCAAAAATAGCATTATGAAATCCAACTGAAGCCACTATTCAACAAACATAACGATCAAACATGAATAACTAGTTAATCATTTATAAACTACAAGAACTTGCAAAATAGGAAATTATAGAGCGTTGTCATTCTTATTCACATGGAGTTTTGTTTTTAATATTCAATTTCAAATCATAATTCAAATCAGTTACTTATACATGTCGTATGCCTAAATATGTAACAAAAATTCCATCTAGAAATTACAACTTTTGAAACAGTGAAGAAAACAAACTAAAGAAGCGTTATAATCAGACCATAGAAGAAATGCATATGTCAATTGCGAAAATAGAGAAGAGAAATCGGGCTAACCTTTTTGCCTGACATTGAGCATGCTTAAGCCAGGGAACGAGTGAAGGAATTACAAAACATGTAGTATAAAAAACCATCTCTAATAGTGGTTGGAACAACACACACACATAGGAAACTGAAAGCAAGATGTAACCATTTTCATAACAAGCATCGGCTCTGTAAAAGGAAGTATATTCAGCCTTCGGAAGATTCAATTAAAAACAAATAATCTAATAGAATCTCGCTACATAGTGAATGTCATGATTAAGCACAATTTGACACATATATAATTCAGTCGTACATCATAGTTTACCAGATACAGTGAATACCACAGGACGATTTTCTCAAAATTTCCTCTATTGAATTTTTTTCCCTAAGGGAGACTACTCTACATTGAAAAACCAAAAGCAGAATTTGGGTTCCATTGGCCCCTATGCCAAAATCTTACAACGAGGAATCCAAGGGGAGGATGTGAAAAAAAATGACCTATAGGAAAAGTGGAGAGATTTTTAGAGGCATAGATGCTTGTTTATGAAGTTAGACGGTCATGACAGCAGCATACCTGTCACCATAAATTCAAAAAGGAAGAGGAATGAGTCCCAACCATACCTTGATGAAACGGAACAAAAAAAAAAATGTAGGGTAGGACAATGTTATACCTATAGATTTGAAACACTTAGGCGTCTTGTTCCTGCATGAACCCCAAAAAAATCATTGATATAGAGAAAGTGAATGCATTGATGTCATAAGAAGGGAATAAAAGAAAAAGAAAAACAACACCATTAAATACTGGGAACCAAAATGCATATCCATTACCTTCTCCAAGGGTTGAAACCCCAGCCTGGTTATAAGAATTATGGGTTGAAATGGTTATGACCCCACGACCCTGTTGGAAACGACTCAGAAAAACCCTTAACTTAACTACCAACAATACAAGGGTTCCTAAAAATTCATATACATATATAAACCATGAATTCGAACCAATCTATGTTTGGAAAATTTAATTACTCTTATCAGTATTTAGGAAGAAGTGGAGAGGTCGAAGGAGAGTACAGACTATCCTTAGACCAACAAAGAAGAATAATATGCAAGCCATCACCTGTAATGCAAAGCAAAGAAAATAACCACGTAATATGGAGTGACCTTGCACATTAAAATGACATCATTTGAGGGAAATCATGTTTAGGAAATTAGGTGAGAGACCCAAGCAGAACTATGAAAACACTACTCAGACACTAACCATTACAAAGAAAAAGACGAAGTTACCTATTGACACTAAGTGATAATCACAGAGGCGCTTCTGAGCGACACTGAGCAAGTCAATTTTTGAAATTCTTAGAAAACCTTGAGGTAACAAAGAAACATATGAGTGGATTAGAATGGCGAGAAGCAATCAAAGCACCGAATGGTAACAAGGCAAGAATGACCATATCATCCATTTATCGCCTTACATGCATTCTGGATATTGATGAAGCAACAATTCATGGAAGAAACTTGCAACCACACACCTAGGAAGGGGACCATAGCTACCTTGTTTCCCCACTTCCAAAGCAGCACTCTGGAAGAAAAATCATGCACTCAGCGGAAAGAAAAAAATAAAATCAAATAAATAAATAAATAATCAAATGAGCAGGGAAACAAGGAAAGTCGTGATATTATGGTTTGGTGAGTGATTTATCCACCATTGATTTGGTATGGGTATATCTCGGGCATCCACGTAGAGCCAGCCTGACACCCATGTGAAGATCACATGGACCAGGGCAACGTGGCCTCCATTAGTGTGGTTCATAAAATCCAATAAACCATCATTTCCATTCATCCAAACTCATTTGCAACCCATAACAATCTAGCGCCTTATTAATGTTAATCCTTATGCACTAAGGTCAAAATAATATGACCCTTCTAGTGCATAAGGTGTCTATGTTAACTTATATAGTTCTATGGATATGTAATGTATACCAAACCTTATAACCTTGCAATAGGGATAATATAAGTCATAAGAAGTTGGAGGGGATACCCTAGCGTAAGGTGAATGGTTGTACTTTGTTGAACCAAGACAAGAACTATATTAAGGATAAGCAGAAATAAATGTGTATTATATTAATAATAAATAAAACATTGAGTCAACCTAGGTATGTGACAGGGACTTTTCTATGATTTAATTTTCCAATAATTTAAAGTAAGT
Organism: Pinus tabuliformis; assembly: GCA_031772625.1. Classification (NCBI taxonomy): domain Eukaryota; kingdom Viridiplantae; phylum Streptophyta; class Pinopsida; order Pinales; family Pinaceae; genus Pinus; species Pinus tabuliformis. The sequence goes on along the minus strand of CM062806.1, from coordinate 695,493,266 downwards.
AAAACACTTGTAGTTGTTAGTTGTTTGATCCATAAATAAGATAAAGGGGCTTATAAGGAGTTATCTAAGGTTTAAGGGGATATGGCCTCTTTCTTTGATTTAAATTTTGCTAATGTATTATATCATGGGAAATTTAATTCTTTGAAAGTTATTCAAGAAAGAAAGAAACTTAATTTGGACAATGAAGAAATTAATTGGAGGCTCAAAAGTAGAGCTACTCGGTGAGGTGAACGAGACAACAATACAAAATTCTTTCAAAATTGTGCGGTGGAAAAAGAATTACCACTATTTGGGAAGTGGGGCTAATTGATTATTTAAGGGAAAATCCCTTAAGAGATATTGTTAGAGCTAACAAGGATCATTTTCAAAATTTATTTAAATACCTTGGTATAACTAATATTGGATACTTGTTGAAGATTGTAAAAACCTTTACTAGGTATTTTGATGAGAGGGTGAATGAAGAATTAGAGGTTGAGGTGACAAAAGAAGACATGAAGGCAACCCTGCATATGTTGAAGAAGACAAAGAGCCCTAGGCTAGATAGTTCGACCATGGAATTCGATCTTGGCTTTTATAATATTTTAGAGGTGGAATTATTAAGGTTGATTGAGGCATCGAGTTTGTTTGGGAAAGTCTTGGCCAATTTAAATTCAAAATTCATTTCCATCATCCAAAAATGAGTGATGCTTGGTCCCTTGAATACTTATGTCCAATCTCTTTGTGTTGTCTTGTTTGTATAGTTATTGCTAAGGCCATAATGAATATATTGAAGGGGATGTTGTCTAGTTTTATTTCTCAGGAATAGCACAAGTTCGCCCTTCACGAGTAGATTCATGATGTAGTGGGTGAAACCTAAGAAGGATTACAAATAATCAAGTAGGAAAATTTGCATGTTGTAGTTATGAAGATTAACCTTTGCCTTTACTAAACCAGTTACTCCAATGGTGGGAAGTTGAACCACACAACAAGAAGCTACAGGTTATTCCTTTGTAGGTGGTTCTTTTGGGAAAGGTTTGTGATAAGGTAAATTGGTTGTATAAAATGGTGCTTTTGCAAATGGTATGAATCCAAAAACTGTAAATTGGATAGTATGATGTATGACCCCAATTTCAATTTTTTTGTTAAGAAATGGATATCATTCATGGTTTTTTAATTCCTCGAGGGGCTTACTTAGGGTTGTCCATTGTCTCACTTTTTTTTGTTATTAGCTGCAAAAGGGTTAAGTAAATGATCACGAAGGCTACAAGGGAAGGAGTTGTAAAAGGGATCAGAGTTGTATATTTAGTATACATCTCCAATTTGCTTTTTGTTGATGATACTTTTTGTTTGTGCACAGGTTTTATAGGAAGATTAAACAATATAATGTTGAAAATAGCAATAAGAAATGCTAAAAATAGCATTGCTATAGATAGCATTTCAAGATATATTCCAATTTTAATTTGTCCTTGAATTAAAATTAAGAATTAAAATTCGAATTTAGTCTCACCAGTTGTTTGAAAAATAATTAATTAATTCATCTTGAGTTAATTAGTTGGTGAAATTCAAACATGAAGTCTTTGTGAAGACATGCAACAATTATCCCTTTGATTGAGGAAGTTATCCCTTAATTAAGGAGATAAGGATGAGTTGTATTTGAGTTGTAATTAGTTAGCTCAGTTAACTGAGTTAATTCCAGTTAAATTAGTTCCAAACAGTTTGTGGAACTAATTGCGAGTTCAGTCAGTTAATGCATGCATGCATGCAACTAGTGTTCTCCAGATAACTGAATATTTTCTCATAAATAACTCATGTATGTCAGTTCAGACAAAGACCCAATTGAGATTAAAGGAAAGGACAGTGTACTATCAGTTGCTAGAATATTCCCATGTGAATATCTCTTGCATGCAGAAGGAATTCATTCCTTGAGGATTGCGCAGTTACTATAGAGGTCAGAGCAGTGTGTGAGGTGAGAATCACACAGGTTATAGCTAGAGGACCCAGGGAAAACTGTGCAAGGAAATAGGAGGCTTGGAGGACTGAGGAGAAGGCATATGTGTTTTTTATTCTGTCTATGAGCAGCACTAAGGGATTGTACTGAGAGCTGGATAGCTTGAAATCTAAAGCTTTGTGTAATCCTGAGATATTTCCACTTGTATGATAATACAGATAGCAGGGTTTTTAGCTAAGGCTTTCCCCAGAGTATTCTTCTGTGTTTCATCTATGATTGAATCTTGTTCTCTGTTATATGTGTTCTGTTTGATCTTGCTCAAAATCAATTAAGCTTTCGCAAGTTTGATAGTAGAAGTAGATTAAGTATTTTTCTTTAGTACATTGCATAATCAATTTAATCTATAGTGAGAATTTATACATGGTATCGGAGCAAAGGTGATCAAAGCAGAGAACAGTATACAAAGAGGGGAGAAGTTCGAAGTTTGAAGTTCTTGATTGTAGGTACAAAATCGATTTCTTATCATATCTCAAAGTTCCCCAATGGCGTTCAATGGCTTGAGACTCGAGTATGCCCTGGATGGCAGCTCGAATTACATAGCATGGAAGCGGTATTAGAAGACAATGGTTTGAAGGAATTCATTGATCAAGAAGTCCCCAAGCCAGTAGCAGCTAATGCCCAAGAATTGTCGGAATGGAAGAAATGTGTGGCAAGAGCAAGGAGGATTCTTCTGGAGGGAGTTCGAGACCATATTGTTTCGAGTCCCCATGGGAAGGAGACTCCGTTTTCAATGTGGAATACATTGAAGGACCTATATCAGAACAACAGCGACCAAAGGAAACGGGCGCTGAAGGACAAGATTCGGAAAATCAAGTGTGAAAAGGGCAACACAATCTCTACATATCTGAACAAGCTCACCACCTGCAGAGATGAGCTTGGAAGTGTAGGAATCACGACAGTTGATGATGATATGGTGAGTCTTGCTCTCCTCGGTCTTCCTAAGAGCTAGCATAGCTACCAAGACTTAGTGAATGGAAGAGAGAAACTGCCAGATTGGGAACGACTGTGGCCGGATCTGATGCAGGAGGAGATCAGAAGAAGCACCAGGGATGGTTCTTCATCTAAGCATGATGATGAAGAAAATCTAGCCTTAGCAAGTAAGGCGAGGAAAGGGAAAGGGGAGGCTTCCCATTCCAAATCAAGTTCTTCCCATGGAGGGAAGAAGACTGACAAATCTAAAGTGAGATGCTTTAATTGTCATGAGGTGGGCCATTATGCAACTAATTTTCCATTGAAGAAATCTAAGAAGGGATTCTCAGAAGGATCCGAAGGTGAGGCATTGGACTCTCAATTCGAATTGGATTTTACCCTCATCGCATGCATGGTTTCATCAATGATGGGTTGATGTTGGTTTCTTGACAGTGGAGCCTCATTCCACATGACCAATGATAAGAGTTTGTTCAATACCTTGAAGGAGAAAGACCTCCGGATGTGCATAGAGATGGGTAATGATGAAAGGTATAGTGTTTCAGGAGTGGGCACAGTTGCTTTTCAGAGGGAGCATGGAGCTCTCATCACCTTGACAGATGTGAAGTATGTGCCTAGACTGAACAAGAACTTGGTATCAATTGCGATGTTGGAGGACAAAGGCTATGATGTTGTCTTCAGTAAGGGAAAGGTTTTCCTTAGACACATCACCACGGGACAGGTGAAGCATATCGGTTCATGAGTCAAGAACCTATATGCTCTTGAGGTTCAAGATGCATGCAAAGCCTTGAGGAGTAAGGCAACTGTTAGAGACTTGGTGGTTGAGAGGGAGAGTAAATTACCTCTCAACATACAACCCCAGAACAAGTCTCAAACAATTGTGGAGGAGCCATAGGTGGAGATGCTAATAGGAGACTGAGTGGAGGCATCCACTCATGCAGAGACCTCCAGTAGGGGGGAATTTTGAGCCAAGTGGGCAGAGGGAGCACATGTAGCCATACCTCTAGGTGTGAGGTGGGGCAATGTGAAGTGATAGTCCCAAGAAGGCTGAAATAGGGGCAGGATCCTTGAGGTACCCAACCTCTTTTATTAGAATTTGCTACAGGAGCCCCGACGAGGAGTAGCAAGACTCGCTGAGTGGGTAGAGACAGATGCGGATGGAGCGGTAGAGGGAGCTTCAGCATCAGAGGGTGTTTCTAGCCCAATAGGGAGGTTAGTTGGGAGATCAGTTACTTACTTCTCAGTAACTGAGTTGCAGTGCAGCAGTGGACAGCACGATGAAACATGATGAGAGGAGGCACAGTGTGGATGCAGTGCTGGGAGAAAGGACCAGTAGCGGCACGGATGCCGTGGGAGGAATAAATGGGATTGATGCCGTCATAGATCAAAGTGATAGAGGCTAGAGCAGTCAGATACTGAAGAGCGCAGAGAAGGATTGACAACAGTGCAGAAAGGCTAAGTCAACAAAAGCGCAGAGTTTTCAGTCGACATAGGCAACAGTAGTCAGAGACTTTGATGACAGAGGCATCATAATGATTCAGGTTGGATATTTTTTTTGTTTCTGAAGTTGTTGGAGCAACAACACTTGAGAGAAGTGTTGCATGCAGAACATTCCAAAGGCTCAACATCAAGATCGAGTTGAATCCCTTTTTTGTTGAGAGGGAGTGTTGAACATAGCAACAAGAAATGCTAAAAATAGCATTGTTATAGATAACAATTCAGGATATATTTCAATTTTAATTTGTCCTTGAATTAAAATTCGAATTTAGTCTCCCCAGCTGTTTGAAAAATAATTAATTAATTCATGTTGAGTTAATTAGTTGGTTAAATTCAAACATGAAGTCTTTGTGAAGACATGCAACAGTGATCCCTTTGATTGAGGAAGTTATCCCTTAATTAAGGAGATAAGGATGAGTTGTATTTGAGTTGTGATTAGTTAGCTCAGTTAACTAAGTTAAGTCCAGTTAAATTAGTTCCAAACAGTTTGTGGAACTCATTGTGAGTTCAGTCAGTTAATGCATGCATGCATGCAACTAGCGTTCTCCAGATAACTGAATATTCTCTCATAAATAACTCATGCATGTCAATTCTGACAAAGACCCAGTTGAGATTAAAGGCAGGAGTAGTGTACTATGAGTTGCTAGAATATTCCCATGTGAATATCTCTTGCATGCAGAAGGAATTCATTCCTTGAGGATTGCGCAGTTACTACAGAGGTCAGAGCAGTGTGTGAGGTGAGAATCACATAGGTTACAGCTGGAGGACCCGGGGAAAACTACGCAAGGAAATAGGAGGCTTGTAGGATTGAGGAGAAGGCATATGTGTTGTCTATTATGTCCATGAGCAGCAGTGAGGGATTGTACTGAGAGTTGGATAGCTTGAGATATAAAGCTCTGTGTAATCCTGAGATATTTCCACTTGTATGATAATACAGATAGTGGGGTTTTTAGTTGAGGCTTTCCCTAGAGTATTCTTCTGTGTTTCATGTGTGATTGAATCTTCTTCTCTGTTATATGTGTTCTGTTTGATCTTGCTAAAAATTGATTAAGCTTCCGCAAGTTTAATAGTAGAAGTAGATTAAATATTTTTCTTTAGTACATTGCATAATCAGTTTAATCTACAGTGGGAATTTCTACATATAAATCACTCATGGATAGTTATTTTGGAGAAATAAACATGGAATTTAACTTCAACAAAATGTGTATGATTTTTAATGGGTTGGGGGACAAGTTGGAAGGACAAGTTTCATAAACATTCCTTGCGACCTCACGTACGCTGGATTAATGCACCAAAAATTTGGGTTTTCGCCTCAAACCTAATGATTACAAATGTGCTAGTTGGTTGTGGCTAGACAAGAATATTTTATCAAGAATTTCTTATTGGTGCAATACACAATTGCACAACTATTTAGTGGTGTTAGGTTAATACTTTTCAAGTGAGAACTTGAAAGCATACCTATTTATTGGTTATCCATAACATATATATTAAAAAGGGATTATTGACAAGATAATAAAAAAGTTATTTAACTTTCTCTGGACAATAAATAATGAAAATCAAGGGATCCCTTTGGTTAAATGGTCTAAAATAGTAGAGACAAAAGAAGTAAGAGGGGGGAGGTGTCCAAACAATATTTATGTAAGTATGGGGGTTTTAATGCACTACGTAAAACCCCCATACTTAAATTCAAAAAGAGTCAAGGGATCTCTACTTGAATGGTTCATGAGGCACAATACTTGCTAAGGTTTTGCAAATGGGGTAGCAAGCTAAGTGGGCTTGATTGTGGGGAAAACTCCACAGTTAAGCGCACTTGAGCCAGAGGATTCTGGGATGGGTGACCTCCTGGGAAGTCCTGGTTACCGGGTGCAAGCCCCGGAAGTGATGATTGATGCTATGTGATTTATTTCACTAGTTTCAATCCCACTTCTTCACCCCTGTGAGCATCACCCGATGCAATGAGTGCTAAGTGAACTATTCAAAAATCATGAGAAATTAGTCAGTTACGACTACCTCTCATGGAAATGGTCATGCGTAAATGACTTACTTAACACAGTTGAATCCCACAAATGATATCTAATATTTATGTATTTAGTCAATATTTGTGGGAAAAAAGTTTACGGAGGCTCCCTTTTATTAATGTCTTTTTGATGCACAAGTATCTTTTATAATTCATTTTCTTCCAAGTTTGTAGTTTTTAGGGATTTCTAGTGTGTTCACGTAGGAGGAACTAGCTTTTCTAAATTGCCATGTAATATAACGAAGTTTGCTAGTTTAGCATGTTTTTGAGTAATTTTAGGAGGAAATTTGATTTGTTCGTATTTTTACTAAGCCTAGAATATATGAGTCCATCTTTAAGGGATTCAATTTATTCTCCTGTATAATTATATTAGTAAGACTTTCTCAAGTAGGAAGAGAGACTAAACAAAGAATGAAGACTTAGACAATTATATATGCCCAAAGAAATAGTTTAGAGAAGACAATTGCAATTTTAGTTCATTAACATAATTTCTAAATAGAATTGGTTGTGCTTATTATTCTTTTCTTCGTCTTTATCAAGATTAATTCTCTATCACTGGAAGTGTAGATTCTTTGATCATAACCCTCTAAATTCTCTATCAAATTTGAAATATGAAATTGTTTAACTTAGAGTTTACAAAGAAGAATTCAGTTGATTTTTTCATTGGTTTGGAAGGAAGATCAAAGAAAGAAAACATGTTTGTGAAAGGGAGAAATGAAAATATGAAAATTTGTATTCGAACTTTTCTTAGATATGCATTGTTAAAACTTTTGGATCTTCAAGGTTCTGGTGTCAAGGTTCCAACATTGGTGTGCTTTATTAAAAGCATTTAGAATCTATATCTTTATTAAACGTTTCATTTTGGGAAATGTTAGATCTTGCCATTTGGATATCGCATGGTTATGCATCAAAGTTTCATTGCATTTAGAGATTTTTTAAAATCAAGGCATCAATATCCATATACAAAACTTAATTTATGTTTCTTTTTAAGTTCTTCTAGATAATATAACTTTTGAATTTGTAAGGCTTCGCCGGCGTGGTTATGAGGTTAGGTGTTAAGCTAGCAAATCCAAATTAAGAAATAAAGGCACCCCCTGGATTTGTAAAGAGGGGATCATTTGAATTCCAATTAATTCTGCGTCGACATTTTGGGGTTCTAAAGGAGTCTAATTTCATGTGTTTCTATTGAATGACTTGGTATCACAGGTGTGAAGTTGAAAAAAAGAAGGTGGATTAATGTTAGATTGGGTCTACGTCATCTTTGGGCAAAAGTAATGAAGGTGAAATATTTTTGACGTTGGTTTGTAGATGATTTGATCATATTTCAAGCAAAATCATTTAAATGGGATTGAAATGCATGGAAATTCTTGGTTAAGGTATTCCTAATTATTGGTAATTGGATTGCATGCAAAATTGGCAAAGGTGATGAAGTAAGGCTAGGTGAAGATCCTTCAATATATTGTCATAGAAATTTTAGATTATCCCCTCCTTTGTTCAGTGAGCTTTACTCAAAAGGCTCATCAAGAATTTTTTATGTTTCAAAACAAGTGGGGCTTAGTGGTTGAGTTCAAGATTGATGTTTAGTTGAGAATTAAAATTTACTAGGAAATTTAATAGAAGAGTGGTTGAATTACATTTTGTTGTTAAAACGTTATGCAAATGTGTTACAAGATCAAGAGGATGAGTTGAAATAATCAAATAATAAAGGCTAGAGGTCTCTCACATGAAAGAATAAGTTATGAAGCCATGATGGAACTCATGTTGGAGGCATATGTGATAAATTATAGAGTATGGTGGTGGAAGATGACATTGAATCTGGATAACCCCTTAAAAAGACATATTTTTATGGAAAATTTTATCAAAGAAAAGAGTCACATTGGACAAAGCTTGTTATCACTCAGAATTTTCTCAAGGCTCAAGAAAGAAATTTCCAAGGTAACCACAAACCAATATTTTAGACTCGGGTTCTAGCCAACTAAGTCCAGAGAGGGCTCTCTCTTTATAATTTAGCTTTGTTTGATGGGATATTAGGTTAGTTATGAAAGTTAGGGGTGTTTTGATTTTGATTGGGTGGTGGGGTTCTGAAACAAATGAGAAAACTAGGCTTTTAGGCCATTGGGCTATGGAGTCAAACAGGGATAGTTCACTGGAATAAGTCAAATTGCTGAGGTAGGATTTCAACATGCAGGATAACAGAGTAAAAACAAACTTTGAAGATTGAATGGGTGATAGTTCTGATCAAAACTAGAGGGCAATCAAGAATCCTCAAGTTAGGATCAAAAAGAGGAAGGGAACATAGGTCAACTAGCAGAGGGCAATTAAGAATCCTATACCAGGGACTTATAAGAAAAAACTACAGGGATAGAGGAGCAATTAAGAATTCCTCTATCAAAATAGTTTAGAAGAAAACATGTAAATGGTAGATTGTTGATAGCAGAGAGCAATAAAGCTAATTCTGGTATACTTTGACTATTTTACCATTTAGAATTAAGATGAATGAAACATTGAAACATATATAAAACACATAAAATCACAAGGATAGAATACTTATTTGCAATTAGACTACACGCGAATCTGATGAAATGTCCTCAACTTTCATTCCTTTTCCAACAAAAATCCAGATTTGATTACAACAGCTTTCTTAAATTTACAGCATAGACTTACAGAGATGTTATAGAATCCCACCAAATACTTCAAATGAAGAAGTATTTATACTAGTCCTAAACTAAAATATCTTGAAAAAATATCAAGATTGGTTTACAAATATCTCAAACTGTTTTACAATAATAGAACTTAAATAAAGGAAATTCAAAACTAATGAATCTATTTGGCACTATGTTTATGGATTTATGGTGATGAAGAATAGAAATTCGAATTTGGTAGCAACTCTTAATTGATGATGAAGCATCCCAGTCACTAACTGCATCCTTCCTTTGTGCATTGTGCCCCAGAAATTCTGCAAACTTAGGGTCCAATGATACGCTTGTATATCTTAATCCGAGATAGATATGTAAAAAGTGAAAGATTTTATTGTAGATAATAATGTTTTTGAGATAAACCTCTCTTAGTTTCCCAAAATTCAACTCCAGTTGTTCACAATATTTTCTGCAAAAAAATGTCAAAAACAGGACTTTGCACAAACTGAAAAATAAGCTTTGAAGACATGCACTTATATCCCTTTTGGTAATACCTGTGTAAAAAGTGAGATAGGTTTTTGTAGATCAGCCTGTTAGGAACAAAAACCTCCTCTAGTTTCTAGAAATACTTCTTGGATTGGCCACAATAGTTTCTGAAAAACTATGACTTAAACAAGAAATTTCAGAAGAATGTACCATTTTTGCTCTAATTTCATCTTTTAACCTTAAACTTCTTTTGACTGTTTTTCACTTTTACTTTGGATAAACTTCGTTGTAGCTGGTGAAAGTGTTTTCATATTTGTTTAACCCTTAACGTATTCATGTTTGCTTTTACTGTTTACTGTTTACTTTTTACTTTTACCGCTATGTTTTTTCATCTGTCTTCACTTTGACATGAATTTGTATACTCTGTTTTGTAACTATCTTCCCTGCTGTTTATCTTCATGCTAGCTGATTTACTTGACTTGGTCTTCAATATGATACTCTTTAATCTTGATACACATTGACTATTCTTTACTGTGTCCTTTTACCTTCAATGTGTAGTTTAGGTTTTTACTGTCTGTTTCAACAGTAAATCGTTTAATTTCATGTTTCCTTTGCTTGTATTTTTATTGTATGTTTTATCTTCCATCTTTGTTTGAATAGATTTGATAACAATATTGGAGTAAACAGACCTTATGACTAGTATTAAGACTGTTTATCCAAGGTTGCGGTCTTTTGATCACCTGTAAAACAAAACAAACGGTTAAGAAAGCATTAGTTTGCAGGGGAGGTCGAAAAGGTTTCATTTGAGCTTGAAAGGTCTGTGGAGTGAGTCCAGAATGTTTTTTAGGAGATAAACCATGCTCGAATCGGTTAACAGAGGCTTCAGGTGGTGCAGATGGGTTACATAGGGTTTTACTGCACAATCAGGTGAAAACGAGTAAAACTGGGGTTTTTGTGTTTAAACGGGTAAATGGTTGATATTGGCGGGTAGAATTTGAATGAACAGTGGAAATTTTGTCATATGCAGAGAGTGGGAAGCGGGGGTGGTAAGAGGATTTCATCGCACAGCTTTTGGATCATGTGTGTCACCAACTTGTTGTTACATATTTTGTCCATGCAATCTATACCGAGGAAGAAAATGCAAATTCAAAGGGATTTACACATCTACAGTCAAAGCTGTAGGAATTGGTTCTTGGAATTTTTAACTCTTGGAAGAAGATGGTCTTTGAAGAATGTTGTTCTCTTCTTTGGAGATAGAACAGGGTTAGTCATGCTCTTTGTTGTGTATCATTTTCTGAAAAGAGTATTTCTATTTTAATGGAAAAGTTTGGAACTGTTGTCAACTCTATAAAATTTTGGGAAAGTTGTGTGAAAGATAACTCAGAATCTCTCTTAGAGTTTCAACAAAATATCATGTATGATGAATTTCTTAAAGCTCAAACTGACTGGGTTTTGGCAACAAGAACTTTCTCGAGTTTTGGCTCCACTATTGAAGATCTGAAGAAGAGGGCATTAACTCTTGTTTCAAATCGACTGAAACAAGGGAGTCTTCATTTCTTGCATCTATTATTTTTTAAATGTTGTTTTAAAAGTACCATAGAAAGGAACAACTTTTAACAGCTCTTAAGTACTCCAAAGAAGCACTACTTATAAGAAAAAAAGTTTTGAATAGAAAATGATGGCGGAGAGAGTAAGGAGCACAGTCGGTTAGGGTTTCAGGGTTTCCACGACCCTGCCCTGACAACACTACTAAAGTACTACCAAACAAAGGCCTGCAAATGGACTTACGACCCATGACTGAGAAATCGATGAACGGTATGGCAGGGGGAGGGGAGATCCCTCCTATAGGAATGTCGCAGCAGGAGAATCGAGCCAGCATGGCACCGCTGGTGGAATAGGGGAAGAGGTAAAGGAATATCGGTTTTGGGGGCCAAATGGAAAGTGGGATTGGGAGGAAAATGTCTACCAAGAGCTGCAAAAAAACCAAGATTCGTTATCCCGAACAACAAGCTGGAGGAGTACCGAAAATACATGAAGGATCGTGCCCTCATCTGCAAGTTCATAGGGGCATGGACGACAAAGAAAGAGTTGATTAAATGGATCTAGCAAAGATGGCAACCAAAAGGCCACATTGATCTAAAGCTTTGGGTGAAGGGTTTCTTCACAATGATCTTCTCAAATATGGAAGACAGAGAAAGGGTTTTCGAAGATGGGCCATACTTCGTCAACAATGTCGGTCTCTTCAACAATGTCGGTCTCACCTTTTTCCCTCACTTTCTCATAAGATTACAAACCCAATCAATGATAAATGCTAGGTTTTTGCTTAAGGAAAGCATTAAAATGATCTCCATATTATATTTTCATGTTCTTGCTATTTGAATAAATTTTTTCAAATTAGCTACAGAACGCAGCCTATTCTGTAGCTAACTGTGGATTTCGTAGCTACTCTCATGGTTTGGTAGGTTCCAGGTGTCAAATAAAGAATTGGGCCACATGGGCATTTCTAGAATCATCTCCACATGGATTCTATCCTATTCACTTGGTCTAGATTGACGGAAAAGCAAGCCTAAGGTCATGGTCAAAGATAGAGTCAAAGTATGTTATCCAAAAGCAGTAGGACTCTTGATTTGCTCTTTCGTAGATAATCAAGAATCTAACAGTTCTATTATAAATCTAATTTGAATTAGCCACCTGTAGCTAATCAAAAGTTTAAACAATCCTATTGCAATTCAAATTAGCCACCTGTAGCAAGTTTATCTCATAAACGGTCATGTTACATTTAATTCGAATTAGCCACCTGTAGCAATTGTATCTCATAAACAGTTATGTTATTTTCCTTTAAATATCGGTTGCATGTAACCGAGAGAAGTTACAAAAGTTAGAAGGAATTACGTTAAGTTCAGCCTTTTTGCTAATACTCTGTATTCAGACTTCATTTTTTCATAATACAAACTTTGTGTTGCCAATGATCGTTTAAAGTGCATCCTTAACTAGCTAGCATTCCAACCATGCCAGTTGCAGAGAGCCCCTGCACTGAAGGAGGTTTTTCATTTGTTGTTTTTAGTTCAGTTTCCATTACTATGTTTTCAGCAAATCTGTTTTCTAAATTAGGATGATATTTCATTTCAATTTTTAATCAATAGCACAATGATAAATCACAACTATGCAGCTTTGTTCTTCTAAGTTATCTTGTGGAGAAAAACGGCTCTGTTTCCAAACTAAATCGAGATTGAAGTAATAAGAATACACAATTGCTTAGTTTTCTTACTGTTTTGTCATTAATTTTCTTAGAACATAAATGTCAATTAATTGTGTTAATGGATGTTTTCAAAATCCATTTCTAGATGATTGTGATCTTAAACTAAATGGTTAAATGTCTAATTCATACAGTGACTGAATTTACTCAATGTATTGTTATTTTCCTAGGAACTTAGGAACTAAGGTATAATTGATTTCTTGCACAGCACTTCAAGAGAGTAATGCTTCACATTTGAATGTTGGAGAAAGTCAAAAATACATGAGTTGTTTACAATTAGTTTTACGTGATTTTACCTTTTTGCTTTCAGATCCTCACTTAGTTGCATCACTGATATTCCTAATAATCATTTCAAGGAGATTGATTTAATCATATTCCAAAATTGAATGGTTGAATGTTTAATGATTGCAATTACTAAGTTACCTTCTGCATCCATTTCATTCTTGGTTTTAAGAATTAGATCCATGGATTAGGACTAATGATAAGATAAGTAGATGCTCTATTTTTTTTATTAGGTTCTAACTAGCCAACAGTTCTTGGTCCATTTTTAGGAAATTAGATTAACTTAGGAACATTTCCTTTCTTTTAAAATTCATTAGATTCACTTAAAATTTCTCATAGTTTCAGGTTGTACATTCTTAGACATCAAAGAACAAAAACCCCCCCAAAAACAACATTAAATAAAAAACAACGAAGTAAGAGAAAGGTTAACTAAGCACATATAATGCACCACACTTCATCAGTTTATAAACATCGGTTGATAATTTAGGCAAGCAATTTAGGACACTAAATTGACTAAACATTTTGGCACCGTTGTCGGGGAAGTGTAATTAGGTAACCTCATCTCTTACATCTAAAAAATGATATGCTTAAAGAAAGAGACTCTAAGGGTAGATTCATAGCTAGAGGCAAGAGTTTAATTCCTACAACACCAGTTACTTCACCAAGACTAATAAGAGATACACCTCCATCTCAAACTCATATTCCACATTTCACTAGCCATAGACTTCCTAAAGTTCTAAGGTCAAAAATCCAATTAAGAGGATCTCCTACTTCATCTATTGAGGCAGTCCTAGAGGAAGAAAATCTTGGATCTCCAACAGAAGGAATAGCCTTTTTCACCTCTGCGGGTGAACATATTTTAGCTGAAGAATTAGAAATTCCTAGAGGAGAGGAAGAAGTAGAACCTTTCTTCCACATACCATTGATAGAGGAACCAGAGGAAGAGTAATTAACCTTGTAGGTTGAACCTTATATTAATCCTGAAGAATCTATAATGGCAGGAAGAGAAGAAGGAGAGGGAGTTGTGAATGGAGAATTTACACTATTTGGAGGAGGAAGAGGTAGAGGAAATAATGGAGAAGGTAGAGGAAATAGGGAAGTTAATAATTCTTTTGGATTCCCTATAGTTGATGAAGAAACAAATGCCACAATGAAAAATATCTCACGTTATGTCCTCTCAAATTTTCATGGATTAAAAAGTGAAGATCCTGAAACCTTTTTATTTGAATTTGAAGTCTTGTGCAGAACTTATGATTATTTACAAGACTCTCAAAAACTCAAATTGTTTCCTTCAACATTGAAAGGAGTTGCTTTAAAATGGTTCATGGGATTGGTCACTCAGTCTATTAGAACATGGAATGACATGAAGAAAGCATTTTTGGATAGGTATTTGGATTATTGCATGCCTATCAATCACAAAGATGAAGTGTTTAAAATGATGCAAAGAGAGGATGAAAATTTGGAGGATTTAATTGAAAGATTCAACTATAACTTAAAAAGAGAAAAAATGGAAAACTTAGATCAAGATACTTTAAAATCTCTTTTATTAAAATCCATTATAGATGAGTGGATAGACATCCTTAACATGATGGGGAAGGGAGATATCTCTCAACTCCCATTAAATGACATTGGAGAACTATGTGTTCACCTCTCAAGAGGAAAATCCAAAACCGAGAAAGGTCCAAGAGATCCTTCTCTTGCTAGGGTGAATAAATCTGCAACTGGATCAGCGAGTAGGGCAGAAATTGGGAACATGCTTGATGAATTTAAAACAGATATTATAGGGAGACTTAGTGAACAGATAAACACCCTTAAGTTACAAAACAAGCAGAAAGTCGAGACTGATGCTCTAGCTATTTTATGTCCCAAATGCAGAAAGAAGCATGCTTTAGGAGAATGCCCTTTGGATGAAAAAATCATAGAGACTTTTGTGATTTGTTTAGAAAACCATGAGACCAAGAGTTGTCCTTCAATTCTTGGTCTTAAGGTTATTTTTCAAGAGGAAACAATTTCAAATCCAACAAAATCTCATTGCTTTGTCTCTAGAAGGCCTTGGCAGGGGCCACAAAACCAGGGTTTTAACAACCAAATGTATATTTAGCCCCCACCAAATTGGAATTCTTGGCAGCAACCTTGGCCTCAATCTCAATCTCAACCTCAACCTTGGGCTCAAGGAGTGAAAAATCCCTATGGAAAATTCTCTCAATACTATCAATATCCTCCATCATATCCAAACCATCCTCCCCAACAAATTCCTCAACAAAATCAACAGCCCCAACTTCAAAACCAAAATCCTCAAATTTCACTGCCTTTCCCACAGAGACCAAATCAATTACCTGCCCAACCATTACCAAACCCTAACAATAAAAATCCTCAGAATACCTATATGGTGGAAGGACAGCGATTTCAAACTTATGTGATCACTCCTCTAGATCTCAATGATGTCCAACTGAGATCTGGTAGGATATTAGAAAAGGAAAGGCCTTCTGTAGTTATTCAAGAACAAGAGAATTCTGAGGAAAATTCTCTACAACGAAATAAAAGTTTTGAAGGAACATCTCTTCAAAACCAGAATACTGAAAATGAAAGACAGAAAGAACCAATAAACTGAACTCCTATCACAAAGCAACCACCAATATCCACTTCTACACCTCCTTTTCCTGGAAGATTATAAGTTGATAAAGGGGTAGAAAAGCATATTATGTTGCATAATTATAATTTTCTAGATGAATTGAAAAATGTCTATATCAAAATCCATTTGTTACAAGCCATTAAGGAGATTCCAATTCTAGCTAAAAAAATAAAGGAGTTGAGCATGAAAAACAAAATAAATGAAAAGAATTCGACTGGCAGGGAAAATAGCAGACACAATGATGGGAAAAATTGTCATACAAAAATATGTAGATCCAGGAAGTCTAGTTGTAAAAACACATATCAATGGAGTTGGAATTCCGAATAAATTGATTGATTTAGGAGCAGAAATAAACATCATGAGCAAACAAACCATGGAACAGCTCAAGCTTCCTAATCTTCTTTATACACCTACATTACTGCAATTGGAAAATAGATCTCTAATCAAACCAGATGGTGTGTTAGAAGATATTTCAGTGTCCTTAGACTCTTGGGAGTACCCTATTGATTTTATGATCTTAACCCCTAAGAACAATCTAGGAGGACATCCACTTATATTAGGAAGACCTTGGTTGGCTACAGCTGATGCTTTCATTAGTTGTAGATCTGGTGATATGTATATCTCTGATGGTAACTCAACTAAGAAATTCACTCTATATCCTCCAGCAAGAAAAATCAAAGAGATAGATGACAAAGAATGGATTTATGATGAAAATGATATTCAACCTCTCTTTACTATTTCAACCATTAGTGAAGATAGTCAAATCTTAAATATAATGGAAAATATTGAATCATCTCCAGAATATGAACATGATCCATTTCAGGAAAAATCCAATATTGAATATTTGTCATCTAGGCAGATGTCTCTTTATTCTATGGGAGAATTTGGTAGCTCTACAGTTGAAATCTTTCCAGGGAAAACATTGAACATAAACAATAACTTGGAAAAATTACAACAGGAAAATCTATTCAAAACATTACAACAATATTCTTCTGCATATGCATGGGAATACACTAAAATGAAACGAACTAGTCCTAAGCTTATATACATGACATATACATTGAGGAAAATTGTAAACCTATCAGACAACCTCAAAGAAAGATGAATCCAAATCTTAGGGAAATTGTGAAAGAGGAGTTGCAAAAATTGTTGAATGTAAACTTCATTTACCCAATTTCAGACAACCAGTGGGTTTCTCCTCTAGTGATTGTGCCTAAAAATAACGTTAAATGGAGGGTATGTATTGATTAACGAGAATTGAATAAAGCTACCCTAAAAGATCATTTTCCTTTTCCATTTATAGATAAAGTGTTAGATACTTTAGCAGGTAAGAAGTATTTCTCATTTTTTTATGGTTTTAACAGTTAAAATCAAATTCATGTAGCACCAGAAGATAAAGATAAAACCAAATTCACTTGTCCATGGGGAACTTATGCCTACTGAGTACTTCCTTTCGGATTGTGAAATGCACCTACAACATTCCAAAGAGCAGTACTAGGAATTTTTTTCTGATCTAATACATGATTGTGTAGAGGTGTATATGGATGAATTTACATTTTATGGGAATACATTTGAAGAAGCTTTAGAAAATTTGGAGAAAGTTCTTAAAAGATGTAAGGAAGCAAACCTTTCACTAAGCCATGAAAAATGTTTTACGATGTTTACAGAAGGGATTGTTTTAGTACATCACATTTCAAGAGATGGAATTAAAGTTGATAAATCTAAAGTTGAAGTCATCTCTAAACTATCAATTCCAAGTTGTCAAAAAGATGTTAGAAGTTTTCTAGGATTCACAGGATACTATAGAAGGTTTATAGAAAATTTCACTAAACTAGCATCCCCACTCTTCAAATTACTCACCAAAGATTGTGAATTCAATTGGAATCCTGATTGCCATTTGGCAATTGACACTTTAAAAGCAAAAATTTATGAAGCACCCATCTTAAGAGGTCCAAATTGGAAACTACCTTTTCATATTTCAACAGATGCTTCAGATACAGCTCTCGAAACTGTATTAAGATAAAAAAAATTGATCCCCTATGCCATCTATTACACAAGCAAGAATTTGACTCCCAGTGAGTTAAATTACACTATAACTGAGAAGGAATTCTTAGTTGTTGTTCATGCTATCAACAAGTTCAAACATTACATAATAGGCTATGAAACCTTTGTTCATACAGATCACTCTGCAATTAGGTACTTAATGAATAAACCTATTACTAATGGCAGAGATACAAGATGGTTGTTACTCCTGCAAGAATTCAACATCATTGTTCTAGATAGGCCTAGAAAACAAGACACAATTACTGATTTCTTGTCTAGAATTCAAAATATCAAAGATGACACTCCAGTTGAAGATAAATTTCCTGATGAATATCTTTTTGCAGTAACCACTCAGACCCCTTAGTTTGCAGATATTGTCAATTACTTAGTCATAGGAAAATTACCTTCACATTTGTTTCCTAAGGAGAAAAGAAAAATCATTCAAACAAGTGCAAGTTACTCATGGATTACTAACGAATTGTATAAAATAGGTCTAGATCTCATGATCAGAAGATGTGTTCGAGAAGATGAAATGCCTGAAATTCTTAAGGCACGTCTTGATGAACCTTGTGGTGGACACTTTGCTGACAAGAGGACAGCCTATAAAATCCTTCATTTAGGATATTATTGGCCCTCCACCTTCAGAGATGCCAAATAATATGTCAAAAGGTGTGATAGATGCCAAAGGGTAGGAAAACCTACTCATTCAGATGAAATGTCACTACAAATTCAAGTACACATTGAACCTTTGAAAAATGGGCCTTGGATTTTGTTGGACCAATTAATCCTCCATCTAAACAAAAGAAGTATATTTTGGTATGCACTAATTATGTCACTAAATGGGTAGAGGCTAAAGCATTACCTTTTGCTAATGAAAAATCTGTAGTTAATTTTCTTTTTGAGGACATCTTCACTCGTTTTGGTGTTCCAAGAGAAATTGTGATAGATCAGGGATCTCAATTTACATCTAAAATGGTGGAAAGGCTTATAGAAGATTACAAGATCAAACACAGAAAGTCTACTCCTTATCATCCACAAGCAAATGGTCAAGTTGAATCTACTAATAAGGTGATTGAAGGAATTCTCACTAAGACTGTACATCTACACAGAAGAGATTGAGCAGAAAGGTTTCCTGAAGCCTTATGGGCCTATAGAACTACATGGAGGAACATAACAGGACATACTTCCTATGAGCTTGTTTATGGGAAGCAAGTCATGTTCCCTATAGAGTTTCAAACCAGAACCTTAAAGATAGCAGTCCAATTGGGACTGGATTTATCAGAAGCACAGAAACATAGATTGGAGCAACTCAATGAGCTTGATGAAATCATGCAAGATGTAGTTCAAAGAACCAGTATAGTCCAACAACAAAGGGCTAAATGGCATGATAAGTACATCAAGGAGAAGAAGTTTCAAGCAGGGGATTAGGCACTTTTGGTCGATTCAGAATTCAAAGATTTTCAAGGAAAGTTTCAGACTCATTGGCTTGGGCCATATGAAATTGAAGAAGTCTTTAATAATGGAGTAGTGAGAATAAGTACAAGAGATGAAAGAGAGGTACCTCTTCTTGTGAATGGTCATCGGCTGAAGATATATCATAAGCCAATTTCAAGAGAGGATTTTATCAAGATTTTCCAAGATAACACTAAAATGAAGTTGGTGAAGAAGAATTATTCTTCTCCACTGACTTAGCTTTTATTTTTCCTATATATATATATATATATATATAATAAAATGTATAAATATGAAAACCAATCATTAATTGGCACACTTATACAGAAAATACAGGGTGAAAATCAGAGATTTCTAACATCCTATATTTTCCATTTCCTTTCTATAATAAGTAGTGACATAAAGCTACATTCATTTGCAGTTCATAATCTACAAATTCATTTCATTTTACAGTTTCATTCCATCTCACTCCACTTTCATTCCATTTCACTGTCATATTCCATTTCCATTTCATTTCACATTCATGTTCCATAGCCATACTTCATTTTTATCATGTTCCGTAGCTGATTCCATTCTGCAGCTAATTTGATTCTGCAGCCATATCTCATTCAGCAGCTCTGGCATAATTATACAGCTTACAAACAAATGATGATTGCAGGAAATTGAAGAATCTTGTTTTGAAGACCAATATCCTAAAAGGGTACCTACGGATCAACACCAAAGAAAATAGCAAACAAAAAGGTTAAGTTCTAAAAGGTAAAGTGCAAAAATTTATTTTAAATAGCAAGGTTAAAACATAAAGTATATATAATATGGATATTCATATGTTTCCTTGACGAATCATCATTTGATTTGATGTAATCTCCATCGTACTACATATCTGCCACATCCTCCATTTTTTGTCACATAACGGTGCATAATTAACTCCCACGTTGATTATTAATGGTCATGACTACGACATGACATACTTGTCTACGTGTCTCTGGAACCCCTACCATCTATTCATTTCATACAAACCTGCAGTTCCTTTCACCATATTCGCAGCCACTTCATTTCGTAAAACCAGGAAGGGTAATTCTGAAGGTTGAGAACTCTGCGTAGTAGAAGGCATGGGGCTAATTGTTAGATCAGAACCGGTAGGAGTAAAGTACATGGAAGGATGCCCACAACTCAAAGAAATGTTCCAGAAATTTGGATGACTTAAATTCATCAAGAAATTTGATGGTTTTCATAAGGAGATTACAAAATCCTTTGCTCGATCTTTTGATGGCACAGAGGTAGAAATTGGAGATATCAAGTTTGCAGTGATTGAGTCATTCATGATCGAGGCTACAGAACTTCCAAGGCATGGTGAAAGATGGTTCAAGAACAAGGAGTTCCACAATGAATCATGGAAAGTAGTACTCAAAAACCCAGGTACGGATGTCTCTGTTTTTAGAAAAGGTATTCCCATTTCAGCTATTAAAAGTAAGTGGAGAAACATGTTGTTGGTTTTACAGAAATTTATCACTTGTAAGGGGAGGTTTAGTTGCATGTATGTCTACCCTATCAGTTTACTGATGAATTTATTAGAAAATAGAGAAATCAATCTTCCTTTCTTCCTGCTAAATAATTTAAGAAGGATAGCCTCAAATGTGCAAAAGAGAATACATTTCATAGATACAACCATGTATCATCATGGGCCGATAAAGATATTGATTGAGTTTCATTTAAAAACCATAGGAGATACCTAGGAGAATTTCCTTATTAGAAACCATTTCCAAGAAGCACCAAAGTCACCTAAAGAAGATAATGTCAGAAGAAATAGAAGAAAGAAGATTGGTATATCTATTGAAAACAGACCTGAGTCTTCATTGTAGAAAGATGATGAAAATTTTATCTATGAAGAACTTACAGAAATCAGGAAGCAAATCAAGGCAAGAGGGAAGATAAGAAAGGAGAAAAATCTCACAAATGAGGATAATGTAAGTCCTCTGCAACTTAGAAGGAGCTCTATACTCCAAGGTTTGGTAAAGAAAACATCATCAAAAGGGACAGAGTTTATAAATTTAGGCGAGGAAACCCCAGAACCATCTCCTATTAACATCTCTTCTACACACAATCCTCAAAATTCTCCTATTCATCATTTTGAAGGTAGCCCAAGCAGAAGATCTCCAAGCATAGACCCAGTGCAGCAACAAATATATGACTATATAGAATCACTGGAGAAGAGAAGTGCCTCAACGAACCCAAAACCTTTTGTCAATCCATAAGAACCTCTAGTTGATGCTCTCAAACAACAAATTTATGAATTAGAGATATTGAAAAGATATATCAAACATGAGAATGAGGCCTTGAAGGAACAAAATAAATTGGACAAGGCAATTCACGATAGTACCATTCTGCATCTAAGATTGTGGTATAAGAAAAACAGGAAATTGAAAAGAAAGAATAAGATTTTGAACAAAGCAGTCATTAACCTTAAGTACAAGCTTCTTATAGGAAAGCCCGGAATGACAATCATTTCAAAGAAGAACAAAAGAAGGAAATTGGATGTATTAGCACAGGTGTCTGAGCAAATGCATTAGGGTAAGAACTCACATTTTTGGAAAATTGCATGAGGATATGTAATGATTTTTCAATGGGGGTATGTTGAACCTCATAATTATCCTCTCCTTGACATTTTTCTCACCTTTTTCCCTCACTTTCTCATAATATTACAGACCCAATCAATGATAAATGCTAGGTTTTGTCTTAAGGAAAGCATTAGAATGATTTCCATATTATACTTTCATGTTCTTGATATTTGAATAGATTTTTGCAAATTATCTACAGAACGCAGCCTATTCCACAGCTAACTATGGATTCCATAGCTACTCTCATGGTTTTGCAGGTTCTAGATGTCAAATAAAGAATTGGGCCACATGGGCATTTCTAAAATCATCTCCACATGGATTCTATCCTATTCACTCAGTCCAGATCGACAGGAAAGCAAGCCTAAGGTCATGGTCAAAGATGGAGTCAAAGTACGTTATCCGAAAGCAGTAGGACTCTTGATTTTCTCTTTCATAGCTAATCAAGAGTCTAACAGTTCTGTTACAAATCTAATTCGAATTAGCCAGCTATAGCTAATCAAAAGTTTAAACAGTCCTATTGCAATTCGAATTAGCCACTTGTAGCAAGTTTATCTCATAAACAGTCATGTTACATTTAATTAGAATTAGCCACTTGTAGCAAGTTTATCTCATAAAAGTTATGTTATTTTCCTTTAAATATCGGTTGCATGTAACCGAGAGAAGTTACAAAAGTTAGAAGGAATTACGTTAAGTTCAGGCTTTTTGTTTATACTCTGTATTCAAACTTCATTTTTTCATAATAAAAACTTCGTGTTGCCAATGATCATTTAAATCGCATCCTTAACTAGCTAGCATTCCAGCCACGTCAGTTGCAAAGGGCCCCTGCACTGAAGGAGGTTTTTCATTTGTTGTTTTTAGTTCAGTTTCCATTACTCTGTTTTCAGCAAATCTGTTTTCTAAATTAGGATGATATTTCATTTCAGTTTTTAATCAATAGCATAATGATAAATCACAACTATGCAACCTTGTTCTTCTAAGATATCTTGTGGAGAAAAACGGCTCTGTTTCCAAACTGAATCAAGATTGAAGTAATAAGAATACACAGTTGCTTAGTTTTCTCACTGTTTTGTCATTCGTTTTCTTAAAACAGAATTGTCAATTAACTATGGTAATGGATGTTTTCAAAATCCATTTCAAGATGATGATGATCCTAAACTAAATGGTTAAATGTCTAATTCATACAGTGATTGAATTTACTCAATACATTGTTATTTTCCTAGGAACTTAGGAACTAAGGTATAATTGATTTCTTGCACAGCACTTCAAGAGAGTAATACTTCACATTTGAATGTTGGAGAAAGTCAAAAATACATTAGTTGTTTACAGTTAGTTTTACATGCTTTTACCTTTTTGCTTTCAGATCCTCACTTAGTTGCATCACTGATATTCCCAATAATTATTTCAAGGAGATTGATTTAATCATATTCCAAAATTGAATGGTTGAATGTTTAATGAATGCAATTACTGAGTTACCTTCTACATCCATTTCATTCTTGGTTTTAAGAATTAGATCCATGGATTAGGACTAATGATAAGATAAGATAGATGCTCTATTTTTTTTATTAAGTTCTAACTAGCCAACAGTTCTTGGTCCATTTTTAGGAAATTACATTAACTTAGGAACATTTCCTTTCCTTTAAAATTCATTAGATTCGCTTAAATTTTCTCATAGTGTCAGGTTGTACATTCTTAGACATCAAAGAATAGAAACCCCCCCAAAAACAACATAAAATAGAAAACAATGAAGTAAGAGAAAGGTTAACTAAGCACATATAGTGCACCACACTTCATCAGTTTACAAACCTCGGTTGATAATTTATGCAAGCAATTTAGGACACTAAATTGACTAAACACCTGGCCGCCCCAATATGGCTATGACTATTTAGTCTACCAATGGACTTCTGGGATCCAGAGATTTTAGAAGGCATCGGGAAGTCTATCAACACCTTTGTTAAAGTGGCAGATTCGACAAGGAACGCAGATATACCTCCTATGCCAAAATCTGCGTTTATATGAATATTACGGAGTCGCTCCCTGATTATATAGAGTTGGAATACCATGACGAGGTATGGCCACAACCTCTAGACTATGAACACATACCATTCCAGTGCCGCAGATGCCATGAATATGGCTACTTATTCTGGGCATGCCCCCTCAACCTGAAAGAAAACCCCCCTTGTAGGCAGGCAGGGGAATCGATGGCTAAAGAAGACGGAGAAGTGTTTCAAGAAGTGCAATGGAGGAAAATAACCTTGAGGCATCCAAGGAATCAAAAAGAAAACCAAACAGAGAAAGAACAAAGACCCCATAACCGCTTTTCGAGATTACAGGAAGACGACGTGGGCACAGATATGAGAGACGTCTCATCGGAAATGGAAGTCAAAAAAGACAAAGAACTAGAAGGAAATAAAATGAATAAAATGGTGACGAGACAGATAAAGGAATGATGGAAAGCATGCAAATGGTGGAACAAACCCTAATGGAGATTGATAACCAGAAAGAAGACCTAAGTGCAGAAGAACAAGTCATGAAGCGGCTACTGCAGGAATGGAGACACCTAGATGAAAGATTTATCCCGGAAGACAAGAAGCAACTCTATAAGGACACTTTCCAACAATACAAAGACAAGCGAGGCTCAGCGATAATAATCCAACCTGAACATTTAGGGGCCCAAGCCATCCAAGGGCAAGAAGCAGGAACACAAGGAAAAGGAGGTAAAAAAAGAGGTAGGAGAACGATGAATGAATCCATACAAATGGTAGGGGAACTGCTAGTGAACTCGGGAAGAGTAGTGCCATTGTCATAGGTATTCCACCAACCACTAAAATTGTTAAAATGATTATTACAACCTGGAACATTAGAGGCCTCAATAGCAGAGGCAAACAACGGTACCTTAAAGAGAGGTTGAAAAAAGATAAGCCAAGCATTATGATAATACATGAAACCAAAATCAACGAAAGAAAGTTGAAAGAAATAATGGAACACTTCAAGCCGGAATATCAAGTCATGGCTCAGGATGCTAATGGCAGTGTAGGGGGGCTAGCGATTCTCTAGAATCCAACAGTAGTTTGGTTTGAAGACTGGGTTAGCCTACCAAGAATTCTTACAGGGAAATTTCGGAATATTGGATCCAATGAATGGGTTCTTTTTTCAGGGATTTATGGACCCCATATTCCGGGGGAAAGAGGAGCCTTCTTACAAAGGCTGGTAAATCTGAGAAACTTATACCCAAAAGACCTATGGGTAGTGGGAGGGACCTTAACATGATCACAACCCCAGGGGAAAATAACGGATGCAAACATGGAAGCCTTCATCGAAACCATCACAAATCTATGCCTAGTCTATATGCCCACAATCAGTGGGGTTCATACCTGGAATAACAGGCGAGGAGGGACTCATCAAATAGCATGCCGACTAGATATATTCCTACTCTCGGACCAACTAATAAGTAGAGATATTTTCATAGAAGCTTCAATACGCCCATGCATGGGGTCGGACCATTGGCCAGTCTGCTTGGAGGTGGACCTAAAAGCAAGACCCATGAACCGGCCCTTTAGGTTTGACTCCTTCTAACTCAAAGACCTAGGAATCCTTAATAAAATTGAAGAATGGTGGACACAAAGCGAACAGCAGGGCAGGAATGGGATGCACACCTTCCAATTGAAGCTAAAAGAACTAAAGAAGAAGCTCAGGAAGTGGAATGATGAAGAGTTCAGACACATTATCAAGGATCAGAACGAACTCATTAAGTGTATGGCGGAAGTCCAACAGAAAATTATACAGGAGGGGAGGTCAGAAGATCTGGTTCAAGAGGAAGGATTACTGTAAACAAGATAGAGGAATGAAGACAACAGGAAGAAATCCTCTGGAAACAGAAATCTTAGGTCCAGTGGCTGAGGGAAGGAGAGAGAAACACAAGATTCTTCCATAAATCCATGGTGCACCACCAACAAGATAATCAAATATACTCCCTAAAAGATGAGGAAGGGCAGCACAAAGTTCAACATGAAGAGATGGAAGGCCTTCTAGTCAACTATTTCAAAGATATACTCACGGAAAGCCCTGATAATAGAATGGAAGCCACTCAAAGAATCATGGAGCACATCTCCAAACTAATAACTAATGATCATATCAACATCGCATTGATGTGAGCTGTCTCCAAAGAAGAAGTAGAAGAGATAGTCAAAGGAATGCAGAAGAACAAAGCCCCTGGTCCGGACGGATTCACTACAGAGTTCTATCAAGCCACATGGCCATTCATGGGGCAAGACATCCTCAAGGTGGTGGAGGAATTGAGATGTAACCAAAAGGTATGTCCAAGTCTTAATTATAATTTTATTGCTTTGATACCTAAAACTGCTAAGTCTGATGATCCCTAAGGATTTAAGCCCATTGCCCTCTGTAGTGTCATTTACAATATTATAGCTACTCTCATTGTCAAATGCCTAAAGCCCCTTCTCCCCAACCTCATTGCTCCTGAACAAATAGGATTTGTAGAGGGTCAAAAAATCCTTGATGGTTTCGTTACATCCCAACAAGTAGTTCACTCTCTTAAGTCCCAAAAGATACCAGGCATGATGATAAAGATGGATCTATCCAAGGCGTATGACAAACTCATCTGGGGATACCTATCGAGTATCCTCAAAGCATACGGTTTCACCCAAACTCGGATCAACTGGAACCTTGCCATGATATCCTCCCTGGTATTCTCAATCCTGTGAATGGAACTCCCACCTCGACATTCAACCCAACCTAGGGCCTTAGACCTAGGGACCCTATCTCGCCCTTCTTTTTTATCTTAGCAGTGGATGGTCTAGGCTGGTACATAAAACAGAAGGTACGTGATTCCTAGCTCTAAGGCTTAAGGATTTAGGGAAATGACATGCCCATCGGGTCCTACGAGCAATTCGTGGACGACATTATTTTGTTATGTCAAGCCACCCTGAGGGAAGCCCGGAGCATTAGAGATATCTCAAACACCTTTATGGAAGCCTCAGGGACTAATATAAATAATAAAAAATCCTGCATCTTTTTCTTTAATACCCAGGGGAATGTTAAGAACTACCTAACCAGAATCCTATGGTTCAGTACTGGGAACCTGCCATTCAAATACCTAGGCATGCCTCTCTCTGATAACCCCTCAAGAAATTCTTGTTGGCAGAACATCCTCCAAAAAATTCAAGGAAAGCTCAGTTGTTGTACTTTCAGATCTCTAAACATCGTCGGTAGAACAGTGCTACAGTCATTACCAATACACCAACTCTGTGGAATGGCAGCCCCAAAAGGAGCGTGTTCCAAAATGGTAGACATCTTCAAAAAATTCTTGTGGGGCAGAGCACAACAGATCAGGAAATGGGCACTGGTATCGTGGCAAGGCCTGATCAAAAAGAAAGAGGATGGTGGGTTAGGTCTTAGAGACCCCTATATCTTAAACCAAACCATGGGAGAAAAACTCTGGTGGCGATGGATGGTTGGGGGAGTATATCTATGGAAACAAATCCAGACACGGAAGTTCAACATGCCAGTGAGAACTGAGGATATCCTAACATATCAAGACCCTCCTAAGGGATCAACGGTATGGAATTTGGCAGCGCGCAACAGGCACCTTATCTAGCAGCATGCCTACTGGGAGATTCACAATGGCAAAACAGCCAGATTCTGGACGGAATCTTGGCAACAAAGAGGAAAAATGATAGAGAGACAGGAACTTAGGGAGATATATCAGCACACCAAGGATAGTAATATGCATGTGGTGAAACAATACTGGAAGGAAGAGCAAGGAGCGGAAAGTTGGAGGAGATGGAAGACAAAAGATGACTGGGACCAGGCGACGGAAACAGAACAATGGGAAAACCTAGATAAAGAACTAAGGACAAGGCAGATAACGATCTGTCAAGACCCAGAAATTTTGAGATGGGGTCACACCACCAAAGGTACCTTTAATATAAGCGAAGCCTATGATTTACAAGTAAGACAAGAGCAGGAAGGGCAAGATATCATATGGAAAAATATCTTGAAAGGAGGTTGGTGGCCAAAGGTAACTCACTTCCTTTAGATGGTTTGTAAAGGACACATATTGACCTGGGATAAACTGCAGAGACGAGGCTTCCAAGTGCCCTTGTTCTGCTGGCTATGCCACAAACATTGGGAAGATATGGAGCATATCCTCAACACATGCCAATTTGTCGAACAGAAATGGACACAAATGTAAGGAGTTTTTGAAAGAATGGATAGAGACCAAAACAACATTAAAGGAAAAATTCTCCTATGGCAGAACCATATATATTCCAGCCCTGTAGTAAATCAGGCCTGGATTATAGGGCTAGGATTCACCCTATGGGCGATTTGGAAGGAGTGCAACCATAGAATTTTCAAGAATAAAGCAACATCGCAAGAGAAAGTATGGGAAGGCATAGTCAAAAATATAAGGGAAACAATCCTTGTAGAGACATGGCACAAAGAGGACTGGAAAGTGCCACCCCAAGAAGCCCAAATCTTACAAAAACTCAATTTAGCCGGGGATGATTGACACTAAAGCATGAAAGACAAGCAGTGCGGGTATGACCTTCAGGTCCCATTTCATCCCCCCGCAAGAAGGATTCATAAAACTTAACTTTGATTGGTCCTCCAAAGGAAACCCTAGAGAGGCAGCACTAGGTGGCCTATTCCGAGACCCTCAGGCTAACACCTTTCGTATTTATGCAGAAAACTGCGAGATTGCCAACAACAACAAGGCGGAGTTTGCTGCAATATGACAAGGCCTCCTAATTGCTGTCAAAATGGGATATTGAAACCTAGAAGTGGAAGTTGATTCAAGTTTGGTCATAAATACCGTGGCAAAATTAAACGATGGCACTAAGTGGGATAAACTCAGCCATAGTTGGAGGACTGCAAGACTATTCTAAGAGATAGGTGAAATCATCCCCAAATTTGACTATATACAGGTCAGACATGTCAAGAGAGATGGAAACAAAGGGGCCGAATTCCTCGCTAATTGGGGATGAAACCATCAGCAAGACATGATAGAAAAGCAATGGCTGGTCCGACCCTAGGATACAGCCTTTGAACCCCTGGAGGCAATTCTGGCCTAGGATCTCAGACAGAGCCAAGAAATCGAAAGCCATGCAAATCAATATCCCAATCAGGATGCGGGTCATTGTCAGTCCGGCCACACTGGTTGCAGATATGCGTAGTACTCAGGAAATAATCACCATCATCCCCCACATGCTCAAGGTAGGGGATGCAGTGTCCTTCAACATGAATGCATGTTTAGTAAGTGGGAAAGGTGGCGAGGAAGAGAATAAGGTAGGGTGGTGGAGTAGGCGAGAACGTTTGACGCGCAGTGCAGGTGGGAAAGGCTATGGAGAAGGGTGGCAATACAAAACAGGGGAAGGTCAACGGCAAGAGAGGAACCTTGGTCGCGAACAGACTACTACAGAAACCGGGTATGTATCTTGGCCTTGCCTCGACATTGTATCAATGTTCTGGTTGGGGTTTTGAGGGCGAGAAGGGAGGGGAAAGCAACTAAAGCAATGGGGAATTAAATGTTTCGAGTGGCATTGGGGGTAGCAATTGCATTCAATGGCCTGGTTTTGCATTTATATTTTCTCCCAATTGGGTCAGAACCATGGCTGCGTTGGGGGGGAAAGCGGGTTGTGGGGCTATGAGGGTCTGCACTTTGTATTTAAGGCCAAGGGGACATAGGAGAGAGGCACTGCAATTCCAAAGGGGATGGGGGATGTAGCGAGAGGCAGGAAAATGCTGAGGGTAGGGGGATGGGATTGCAACCATGGCAGTAGTTTGTAGATAAACCACTGGGATAGATGGAACCCGTATGACATTGAAGGCAAAGCCAAGAACCCTGTGTGGAAAACTTGTTGGAGGGACACAAGAGGCAAAGCCATCTCTCTGCGGGCCAAGGTTGCAAGAAGATGGAATCACTGTAGGTGTCCTTCCAGATTCAGGAAGGGCTTGTTGGCTCAGTTTGGGACGTAGCGAGACGACTCACATATAATCTATAGTAAGGGGGTAGGGAATATTGATGGGCCTTAGGGTAAGAGTCTGAGACTCCCCCTCTGGTTTCTGTGGGCCTTGGGATACCCCTGTACGCACGCGGAGAGGTATGGAGGAGAGGAAATTCATGGTTGGGAAAGGTGGTGTGTTAAGAACAGTTTGATGAATCTAACTTCTTTTGGCTATCATCAGGGCTCTACAAAATAGGTCATGGCCCGAGAAGAGAGAGGATGCAGGCACGGCAAGAGAGGCCCTGCCCACCAGATAAACAAGAGGTCAAGAACATTGGAAACATGCAGGGGTCGTAAATCTATAGAGCACCTCATCGCTGAAGCTGCAACGGCATACCGTGAAGGGATGGATGCTAGCATTCAGAAGTTGATGGAAGAATGGGAAGAGGAGGTAAAGAAAGAAAGGGAGACTAAGGAAGAGATGAACAATTGGAGGACTCTTGTTCCAAATCCAGGGAACACTCGAGGGAGAATCACATAGTTTAAACAAACGCTCTACCTGTACTGGTTAATGAAGAGTCTACTCAGTAAGGCAATGGAGAAAATTTATGTGGGGATGGCAGTGACAGTCCAGGGTCTGTTGAATTACAAGAAAGACATGGATAAAATTATATTCCAGCTGCACAAACAGGATGTCAGGATGGATAGGATTGACCACCACATCCCTTGCATCCTGGAGTTGTATTTTATGCCAGGGGCTACTGCTGAAGATCCTGCTCCCGTCGCATCTGCCTTAGAGGAACAAAAGGACTAGAATCCCCCATGCATAATTTTGGTTTATGCGGTTAGCTTTTGATTTTTATGATGCATATGTTAGTTTTTACAGTTATGTAGTGTCTGGACATGAGATATAGACATATCTAGCCTGGCTAGAAAGACTGAAACAATTATGTTTTTGGATGGCTTATAACGATGACCGGTGGCCAATAGACTTGGTTTACCCTCGGGGCAAGTTGAGGCCACCTGGTTAATCTGTGTGGTGTAAACTTGCTTACTATATAATAGAAAATTGAATGGACCTACAAAGATTAACAAACATAAAAATCTCTGAATTGAAAATTCATGTTTTTGGATAAGAAGTCATTTCAAGTTGCAAGAGATAATAATTCTGACTTAAAAATTGACTCAAATGAAGTGGGAAGTATTTATCTGGAGGCCCTAGGACCAGTTACAACAAATGTGTGGCCAACTTTTTTAGATGTAGAGAAGAATGGGGAGTATTAGCCTAGTCAATGGGTTGTTCTTGGAAATTATTTGGAAAATCTTATGCAGGTGGGTGTTCTCTATGAAATGGTGGGAGATAGAGATGAAGCTGAAAACATATTTTAGGAAGGTCTGCAAATTTCAAATGCACAAGATCTACCACTTGGTCAGGATGCATTTGGACCCTTCTTTATGAAATTTATCGGAAACGTCATTCATGGGAAAAGGTTGAAGAGGTATTGAAAAATGCAAAGCAGATTTTTCATCGTCAGGACTTGAAGCTTGTTTTTAAGCTTTGCCAAGTAACAATAGAAGTCATGCTTGACATGCAGATTGGAGATTTGGTGCGTAGGCATCCAAAAGAGAAAAAAGATGTACATTTTCCTAAGAACCTGATTTTTGTTGTTGATATTTAAAGAGTTGTCTTTAGTGCGACTTTTTGGACATTCCGGTGCCGCAATCTGGCGGAAAAATTTGAGGTGAAATCTTGATTTGTGTTATTTAAACTAGTTTTTTTACTGTATATATCGATTCAGTACCCTGAAAAACCCTAGGGCACTTTGATTGTCCAGGGGTTATCCATCAAGATTGTGATTTCAATACATTCCTGACGGATTTTAGATATATTAGACCAAAAAATCCCACCGGAAAAGCTTCCAAAAAGTCGCTCTAAAGACAACTCAGATATTTACACATTGGCACGGGAAAATTTATATAAAGAAATGAGCAAAGCACAACTAGCAAAATCTCTTACTTACACGGCCAGTGACTTAAAGAAGAAAATAGGAATTGGTCAAAGGGAGAAAATGTCTTCTAGAATAGTGGACTTAGATTACTCTAGCATTGGAGTAAGGGATTACCTAAAGGAGTCTGAGGGTACATGCAAAAAGACAAGTTGAGCTTCAAAAGCCATAAATAATTTTTGTTTATCTAGTGAAGGTACAGAACATATGTCATTATCAAAAACTCCATAGCAATCAAGTGGATATTTGATAACAAGGGATGACATAGATAAATCTTTCTACTCACTCAGGAATAAAACACAGTCGAAGCCACAAAGTGTTTCCCACATTGGATCTAGAAATAAATTTGAAGAACTGTCACATGAGAGAGATTGCAATGGTCATTGTGAAATCGAAATAGATCAAGTACATTATATGCATGACCTTATTTCATTTTGTTGGGAATGCCATACAAGAAGTGTATTGTCTAGACTGCAACTTCAAATAGGAAAATGTTATAAGGCATATGAGGAGTTGGACAAGGTGCATGAGATCTTTTTGGATAATATCTCTTTGTTATTTTTTCATAATGGTAGATCTCTATGCATGTATTCATTTGGTACTGCACATTGTTGCCAGCTTGAATGCTCTGGCAAGAGAAGGCATATGGATATATTCCTGATTAAAAGGGTAGCGTTGTTGTACCATGTCAATTGGCTTTCTATAAGTAAAATTTTATGTAGTTTATCTTGGATACATTGTGGAAAATTTGTTGAAAATCGGATGTCATTGGTGTTAGGATGGATGCATCATGCTTTCTTTATTTGTAGCCAAATTCCTACACTTTTTCAAAAGGTATCCATGTTACTAGCTATTATGCATCTGCCCTTAGAATCGGGTGGGTTATTTTCCTTACCTGTGAGGCATGGTAATAACTCTTCTAGAAGTCATTGGGCTACGTATTTTCATAAAACTTCTCTTGGAACAACTTTATGTCGGCAACATCTTATTGTTTTGGACTCAAAGCTTGAAACCTTAGCTTCTGATAGTGAGGAACATCATCACAATTCGAATGAATTTATAACAAGAGTGCAACAAGCCCTCAGACTTATCTCTGAGATTGTGGAGGACCTTGAACACTTTGTCAGAGATTTTTTCAAAAAGGTATCACTTTCTACAGTTATCTGTAGTGGTTTATTGGATTCTAAATATGTGTCTCTTCTAGGGGATCTGCCATTCAATAATTCTTCTTCAACATGGATGTTTCTCACACGATTTGGCTCTAAGGGGAAACCTATGGGTCTTTTGTTCCCTATTCTTTCTTATTGTGAATGGTTGTCAAAAGATGATTCTCGAGGGAGTATAGTATCTTGTCCATACACTATTGATCTGGATTATGAAGATTCAGAAGGAAATGACATCCATAGTGGCTCAGAGGTCAAAAACTTGATCCATGGATCATCCAAAATAGTTGTGGATGTAGTTGCTGAAGAGTTTGGGATGGTACTTGAGGAAAGTTGGTTGTCAACCTCTGATTCTTTGCATGTTCCAAGCAACGAGGATAAATGTAGATGATGGTAGTGGAGAATTGAACTTGATAAAAGGCTTTCCAAACTTCTAAGGGGAATTGAGGATTCTTGCCTTGGTCCATGGAATTGCTTCTTATTGGGAGAACCCTTAGAATATATTATCCATAATGTTGTAGATGTGTGTATAAAATATGTCAAGCTAATGTTGGACTTAGTGGCAACAAGTCAAGGTGTGGAAACTCATGTTCCAGTAGATGAAAGTCCTTTTGGCTGGAAGTGCTTCTCTCAGATATAATGAAATTGAGAAGGGTGTTTGTTGTGGAAAATTTTCAATATTCTGCAGAGTTCTAGGTAGACAACTTGGAAGGATCTCAAAAAGAATAAATTGTTGGCAAAGTTGCCAAAGCACTTTCTAATGTCTATATCCTTTAATACATTGGTAATTGAAGGTTAACTTCTTAGATATGTGGGGCTTTTGAGATATGAACCACTTTTGAGAATAAGTTAGATGAGTTTGACGGAAAATGTCTTCCAAACTGACCTAGGAAAAAGGAATTTTACCATTAAAAAAAACATGTGAAAAAAGGTTTTTACAATTAAAGGGGACACATTTTTAGTCTTATAAAAGGTACCCAATGCCCTTCATTTCATGTAATGGAAGATTTTTTTTAAAATAAAATTAATTAGTTTTAATTATTAGCTTATTATAATTTTCAAAAATATTATTGTTTTAATAATTAGTATAGAAATTTGTTACATTGAAAAAATAATAATAACAATGTATTATTTTTTTAAAGCAATTTTTATTATACTAATTAATTTTAAAAATTGTATTTAAGATTTTAATACTTTTTATCTTAATATAAATTACAATCATCCCATTAATAATACTTAGTAAAAGATGAAACATGATATGTAGTGAAGCATTTAATAACCATAGACATGTCATAATCAATAAAATGGTAATTGGTTGTTTTAGAGTTAGAATAACTTAAGGTAAAAACAAAAAATAAGAAAGATACCCATCTCTAGAGAAGTGGTGATGTATATCATAGGTGAGATGGGTATCTTGTAATAGTCACTCTCATTAATGATAGTTATGGTAGGAATTGACTACTATCCTCATCACCTCATGAAAGTTAATTAGCTTGGGAATTGAATAACAATCTCATCTTGTAATAGTCATTCTTATTAATGATATTTATTGTAGGAATTGACTACTACCCTCATCGAGTTGTCATCCTAATTAAAATTATAAAACCCAAGAATTGACTACCAACGTCACTAAATGATCACCCCACATAGTAATGATAGTTTACATAGGAATTGAGTATAACCAACCATATCAAATGATTCTATTCTTCATCAATTGTGAAAGGTGCAGAAATTGACTACCACCTACAGTCAATGATAATCACCTACCACCTACATTAAGTGATAGTCACCATCATAAGCATGGTCAACCTAAGAATTGACTAGGGCATCCTCATCCAATGATAACTATCCTCATCGACTATAACTAGTTGTGTAGGAATTGGTTACCACTTTTTTATTATATATTAGGATAAAGCTACCACCTTTTATTGAGGAGGCCTTAGGCTCAGTAAAATGGATTGCCCCTATACTCTTGATCCTAATGCAACCTCCAACAAGCATGGTAGGTAAGTAAACCAAGTTTGGAACCTTGTCATGGCCCTGGTATTGGTCAACAAATGCTTTCTTGTGTGGGATGATAATTGTTCATCCTAACTTACTAGGCTTACCACCTTTTTTCTTATTAGGGGAATCAGTAGACCTACAACTTGTCATCGAGGAAGCTTGAGGTTGAGTTGAGGGGACTTCCCCTATACTCTTTAGCTTAATGCCACTTCCCACAAGCACACTAGGTAGGTTAATTTAGTTTTGGACCTATATGGGGCCCCAATATTGGTTTACAAATGTTTTTTGTGTAGGGAAAAAAATACCATAAACTAAAGTGACGATCATGATTTAACCTATAAAATAAGCAGGGTATGCATGCATGTTATATTTGTGTTCCTAGAGACCTATAAAGTGAGTAGTCTTTTCATGCCCTTTATAGTGTTTTGATAAAATTAGATTTTTCCAACAAAAGTCTCAAGGTTTAGGACTATTCTTCTCCTCTAACGAGATCAACAACATGGCTCCTATGGTCAAGCATAATTATGATATATTGGAAATGTAAATATAAGTTGAAATGTGCATTTATTATATGGAGACATTGAACAATTCATCTTTTATAGAGGTGTCCAATAAAATATTTGACTATAACGTTGTGTCTAAAACTTTATATTGTCATCTAAAACATTATAAAACTCTTAAAAACAAAAAGAAAAAATTGTTTAGTGTTTCTCTTTTTTTTTTTCTTATTCATAATATGCATATAATGCATAAGAATATTACATTTAACATTTCCACATATGAATATTATTATTTTGTATTAAAATTACAATTTATATATGGTTTGTTAACTTAAAATATTGTTAAATTGGAAGAGTAAATATTTTATTTAAAATATATATATTTTTATAAAGTATATTTGATTTACTTTTATCAATTAAAATAAGATTATTTGTACAAATTTTCATCATAAAAAGTTAAATGAAAATATAACTTCAAACCATTGAAATTTAATTACACTAGTGCCAATTAAAGTAAAATGACATATACAAGTTTTCATCATTAAAAAAAATTGATGAAAATATCTTCAACTTAAAATAAAAGAAAATCCTTTAAATTTAATTAATTGAATTAAAATATATCTTTCAGCATAAAATAAATAAATCAGTTCTAATTGACCTCAATAAGGTCAATAATTGGAACCCTTATATGACTACATTTTTGTTAATAAAAATTATAATTATTTGTATAATATTTTATCGTGAAAATATATCTTTTCATTTAAAATAAATAAAGAACATCAAATTGGTACCATGAATTGGAAGATACATAATATCCTTGATTGTCATTCTAAAGATTTAGAATGATGGCAGACAAACCATATTTTAAATTGGAAAGGAATCTCCATATATTGTCTTGAAACACAATGTGAATGAGCATTTGATAAAATTATTTTGGTGTTGTCTATCGAGATCATAATTTCACCCGGATGGTCAAATTCTCTCCGGAAACTGATGAAAAAAAAAATCAAAAAAACCAATGCTGGGAGTACTTGCATTCTTTTTTATGGTGAAAATGGAATAAATTGTCATTGCTCTATAAATGTTGGTGTGACAATGAATTAAACCAATACTTTGAATAGTACCATTTATGCTAGGTGTAATTATTAAGCGGAATTAATTATACGTAATCTATTTGATTGATATGTATAGTTTCAAAGCCAGATATTTTCCATGACTTTGGAGGATTTCGTCTTGCTCCAAATTCCATGCTTCTAACTTGTTTATAATGTTTAAGATCGTGTCCCTATTGTAACTGTGTTTGACACTAGACATATAGCCATGGAGAGGTGAGTTTTACTTTGCCTCATAGATGGTTGTGTGAAACACACGAGTAATTGTGTTGGATATTGGACATGTAAGCATGACGAGGCTAGATTTTACTTTTCCTTGTTGATGGTTGTATGAAACGTTGTGTTTGTCCAACTAAGTGCAAATGATGATCACCCCTCCTCATTTTCCTGTCTTCATATCCTTTGATAGATCATGCGTGCTAATGGGTTGATAAATATATCAACTAGACTAGATTCATACTTTGGTAAATTGTGGTGGTCAAGAGGCTTTTAATGACAATTTCTTTTTGACAATGGTAACCTATGAATTATTGTTGACTTTATGTGTTATAAGAACCTTGCCATGAGTAGGAGTCAAGACTCTTACCTTTGGACAAATTTATCTTAAATTAAATTATATTGATAAGCAAGGAGTGGATCACTTTTCTGTGTTAATGATATTGCCTTTGGAAAGTAAAGAAGACCATAAAAACTTCTATTAAATGTTTGCCTCAAAGGGGAGCTTAAATGGTTATTCAACCTAATGTGTAGATAACAAACCTATTTATGAATTGGTTGGGTCATTTAACGAGAACCATCAACACAATGAATCATATTTCTTACTTTAGGATAACCATGTCAACCACAACATGATTTCATATTTCATGTGCATGGTATCCATAAATTGGGGTTGTTAGATGTAAGGGCCATATGTACACTTAAGATGGAGTTGGATGTGGGGTAGTTTAGATCATTAAATAAAGTGTTTGGTCAATAACGACTCAAGATGTTTCAGACTTTTGCTTGTAAAAGATTTTCCTCCCTCTCCTTTGTAATCTGACTGCTAAATACTAAGCATGTGATTCGTTGACCGCAATCATTCAACCTAGATAGCTTGATGCAAACTCGAAATACTACAAACAATAATGTGCAAACTATTTCCTTCCATATTCTCACTCCTCTTATTAACATTCCTTTGCATCTCACAGTGAAATTCTTGCTAGCGTATATTAAATAAGATTTACCTCCCATGATGAAGAAAACAGATACATTCATTAGTACACTTTATAGGTGGGAAGTAGGATAAATTTTCCATATAAAGTTATTTCTTTGAAGAAAAATAGATATGATTTTAACTTTAACTCTTATTTAATATATATTAAATAGACTTTATCTTATGAAAAGGAAAAAACACAAATGTACTAAATGATTTATAGGTGGAAAGAAGAAGTTGAAAGGTAAATATTGGAGTTCCAAGTACTTAGTATAAAAATTAATATAAAGGTTACTTATATTGCTCTATTGAAATACCATATCTTAAAAGAAACAAACATGATGTGTCGGTGAAGAGCTTCCTAAATGGAAATTCAAATAAAATAAAAATAAATTTTAAGCGAATTTTATAAATTTCTTTAAAAGTTAATAATTTTTAATTATTTTTTATAACTTTTTAAATTTGGAATTTTTAATTATTTTTTATAATTTTTTAAATTTGGATTTTATTATTAAATTAATTTCGTTTATTATTAAGTTGAGATGTATTTTTTTAAATATTTGAATTATAAACTCTCCTAATTTAATATCATTTGCAATTATTCAGTTTTAAATTTAAGATTAGTAAGCAGTTATTTACCTGAAATTAAATTGAAGAGTAATAAAAATTATTTGAAATTTTTTATTAAAAATAAAGTTATTAAATAAATAAATTTTGATAAATTAAGAGTAATAAGTTTGTTTTGCGGATTAATTACATGGTATAAAATTGGTTTATGTTTCGAACTAACTAATAATAAAAACTATTGAATTTTTTTATTAAAAATAAAGTTATTAAATAAATAAATTTGGATCATTTTGATAAATCAATTATAGGTTTTGTTTGATTAATTAATTAAATATTGTTTGATTTTGAAAAAAATGACTAATAAATAATATTTGAATGGTTAATAGTGATTTTTTTGTTTGATTTTATTTTTATTTCTGGTAATTAGAGGAATCAACAACTATGTTGATTTTATCCTTTACATAACTTTACAATCACATGCTTGCCAAGTATCGCCAAGAGTCGATTTTATCCTTTACATAACTTTACAATCACATGCTTGCCAAGTATCGCCATGGCTATAGTTTTGGTGAAATAATTAATTAATTATTATTTAATTAATCTTTTTTCAATATAGACCATAAATAAAATATTTCAATATCTACATTAAATAAAATTCTACATTATAAATAAAATAAAAATAAAAATAAAAAAAAATAAAATAAAAAAATAAAAAAAAAAAATTGAAAGTAATTTTACCAATATATACTTTTTACATTCTTATTATAAAGGAAATATGTAACTCTTATTACTTTATTATAAACAATTAGTTGATGTGTGTCTATATATATATATATATATATATATATATATATATACAACAAAAAATTACATATTTTTATATTAATAATCATAAAATATTATATTTCAATATCAACTCTATATAGGTAATTGTCTATAGAAATTAATTGAAAATAAGAAAATTCTTATTATAAAATAAGTAATTTTGTGTAATATGGAGTTGGTGTCAAGGGAGGAGCAGGAGGGGTTATCTTTCGCCCCGATGGAAAAATTGAAAAAAAAATATGTGGGGTCTAGGATTTGCCTCAAATAATAAGGAGGAAGAAATTGGGCTTTGGTAAGGGCTCACGCTGGCAACAACGGAAGGAATCCTTCAATTAAGTGTCTATGGAGACACTTTTGTTACAATTAAAAAATCTAACAAATTGAAACAGTGCAAGGACCCAAATACAAGACCAACTCTACAATGAATTTAATTGATCATGGATAAATTTTTAATTTTTGGAGTTCTATCATATCAGGAGAGAGAACAACACTATGGCAGATGACAAAGCCAACATTGGCTTCAATTTGGATCAAGGGGAGTTGATGGAGGAGGGTGGCATAATAACTATATGTCACCTACCATGGTTGTGCATAACCCAAGGATCTCGAGATACTTAAGGGTCATTAAGGAGGATAACCCAATTGACAAGTTGCATGCATTTTGTAGTCATTTCACGGTACAAATGCACTTTAGTGATCATTCCAACAGAATGACGAGCCCTTCATCCAACAGATGCATAAACACGAGGATTAATGTTAAGCATGTGGACAGGTGGGATGTCGTCGATAAAGATTTAAGGCAAGTTAGCAGTGAAGGAATTGATATTTTTGTGATCGAGGAAGAACATCTTAGCTCGATTGTGTGTGTTTATGGTCCAGAACAAGAAGCAATGAATTCGCAATTGCTTGCAGGGTGTGTAATGAATGCAAATAGCATTAAACTCAAAGGGACTCCCCCCAGCATAATTTTGGAGTTAAGTTCGGCTATAGGATGATGGTTGTGTAGAATTCATGCATAGCGACTCTCCATACATTCCCTCTAAGTCGAAGAAATGTCCTCATCGTCAAGAAACAGCGTTGGTGGCTCCCCAAATGAGATTGACTTAGTGTTCAAGCAAGAAATCAAGGAGATCATCTCCAATATAGGTGGGAAAATAATTTCTAAGGCTCTCTCTCATTTCACCCTGGTAACGGGCTAGTTGGAACGTTTGAAAAAAGATCTCGAAAATGTGCAAGTGGCGGTGGAGGTAATCATATCCAAGATAGAAAATCTTGATTACAAAGTGGAGAACTTTGAGGTCAAGGTGGAGACTCCATTGGTTTCAGTGTTAAAAGAAATATGTGGTCTCACTAACAACAGTGATTAGGATATCACGCTTTGTGAGGGAGGGGCTCTTGCTCCGGTGATTCTCGAGAAGCAGGAGTTGCAGCAGGAGCAGGGCTAGCAAGGAGCAATGGAACCATACCAACAGGAGGAAGCAGACAAGGTTGCTATGGAAGAATTCTAGCAGAACAATGTGGAGGGAACCAGGTAGTTAATTTCATAGTAATAGGTAGATGAATGATGTGGTAAATTTGGAAGAAAAAAAATCACTACATATCCAAAGACATTGGTCAGAGCAATTTTGGAGGACTCTGGAAAATTTGGTGCTTTTAAATGTAATGGCACTAGCCATATTCTAGTTTTGATTAATATAAATATATTTGTTCCTTTAAAAAAAATATGGAGTTGGTGTAAAACTATTAATTAACAAAAAATATTTCAATATCAATTATATATAATATAAAAAGAATGACTGAGAGTAAAAAATTTCTCTATCTATTTTAGGTGGATATATATGTGTGTGTGTATCCACCATAGTTAAAATATTTCAATGCAAAGGGTTATGTGTAATTTTTGTCATGCTCCACATGAATTTGATATGTAGTGCACATATATAAAGAATCAAATTAGATCTATTTAAATTTTAGATCTATCATATACCAATAGAGATTAAATCCATAAACCTCTTTTCAAAATACAAAACTTGAAAAAAGATATACTTTTCAAGAAATTTACTTTTTTAACACATAATAAAGTAAAATTAAAATAATTTTACATTAATATATAACAAATAACTAAAATTAATAAATCGCTTATTTTAGAAATATATTTATACTAACATGTATTCAAAAAATAATAACATATTCAATTCACACTTACATAGATTCATTTGATAATTCACTCAATGGGGATACACCTTTTTTGGATAGTGTAACATATTAATTTGGATCCATTACATTAATCTCTAAGAATGTTTTAGTAACTAGTACTTTATATGCTTTTAGGGCCAACAGGAGCGAGAGGGATGATCTTTTGCCCCGATGAACATGAGGAAATAAAATTTACATGGAGATTAGGAGTAGCAACTAATAATAAGGTTGAGATCCTTGCGCTTTGGAAGGGCCTAAATGTTACTCTCAGTCTCATAAACAAGAAATTAAGGGTAGTAGGGGACTCTCTGCTAGTCATCCAGATATTTTCAACCAACAACAAAAATATAATCTCGCAAGCTCCTCCATAGTAGAAGGATCAATTACCACATGAATAATTTTGACGAGCTCTCGCTTTTCCATGCACTAAGCCATCTCAATAGGGAAACTGATGAGATGGTAAATCATGGCGTGTTTTTGGAAGCAAGAACTTGTGAAATAAATGGTTGGAATAAGGGCCCAAATCCCATACCATATAGGAATGTTTGTATGGGTGGAGCGCATGGCCATCAATGATGGTGTTGT
Source organism: Pinus tabuliformis (assembly GCA_031772625.1). NCBI lineage: Eukaryota > Viridiplantae > Streptophyta > Pinopsida > Pinales > Pinaceae > Pinus > Pinus tabuliformis. Next base: position 695,451,325 of record CM062806.1, on the reverse strand, counting down.
CAGAGACATGATGAGAGAAATAATGGAATGCATGCATAAAAGGTGGGTGATGGAACGAGAGGTTTTACCAATTGGATGTCGTTTGAAATCCTAAGATAAGGCGTTGCAATCATTGACAAGATACATATCTCAGCATAGGAGCTCCATGGATAGGTGGTTATTTTTTTTTGTTCAGGAGAACCTCAATTCTCACAGGGACTTTAATGACGGAGAGATGGAGAAGATTTCACCTAGTGCCCCAGCAAATTGGTTGCACAGTCAGTTTAATAGGTCTCTCGCGCAGGTCATATACTTAATGGGAATGAAGCTCGAAAACATGTACGCATCAATGGCAAAATTTGAAGGAAAATGTGAAGTTGGAGAATAAATCCTATATAAGGAGACTATATCTTCATATATGACACATGTTGTTACAAAAGCAAACTATAGGTTAGGTAATTGTGTCTTTCTAAGTGAACTAAGGATGGCATCACAAGGAGGGAAACTTCTGGACATTGACTAGGCTCGGTGGAAAAGGGTCGTTGAAATCTTTTTTAAATTGTTGATGGGCAAGCTCAATCTCCTCACGCGTAGGGTGGAGTTGTTGGAGAAATATCGTGCGACAAATTCAGACCGAATCAGCGTTAATTTCAAGAGTGTAGAGATGTCCCTGGAGCATAAGATTATCAAGATGGAATCAGATATTCTTTCCCCCAATTCAGACCTAATCAATAATAGTATGTTCACTAAGGTAAAGGAAATTATCGTTGGGCTCAGTGACCCTTTCATTTCCCGGTTGCAAGGAAATTCCAATGCATGTGACGAAGGAGCGGGAATGAGCGGAAGGAACAAAGGCACTAGTGAGGAAGTTGGGCCTACAAATCTTGGTTAATGTTTTTTCATGTATTGCAGCTATGTCTATATATTGGGAAAGTTTTACCGAGTTTACGGGGAATATCAGTGTAATAACATAGCCCACAAGGCTCATAGGGGTAAGAAAATTATTTTTTGGATATACTAGAACATGGAAGCAGTTGAAACGACTGAAGCTAGTTTTATATTTTTTATGTAAACAGTTTTGGTCGTGCAATCCAGGTTTTTAATATAAAAGTACCATTCTCGTTTAAAAAAATATATATTGCTTTATATGACTATGATACATAAAGTACAGTGATAGAGTCATTGTGAGGCGTGAGACTTAGGTCAAACGGAGAAGAGATAAATGTGGACCATCTACCCGACAAGGGGAATCAAATGGTCCCTCAATGAGAATGTAGATCTGACATAGTACCACAGCCCATGCAAAAAAGAAACAGAGTTTACTAAAATAGCTTCTGATAGGATTCCATTAGGTGTGGCTATAAAAACTTGTGCCATGTAGAGATCTAAGGAGAAACAAAGCAAAAGAAACTAAACATAAAACTTGTTTAGGTTGCATGCTTCCCCTTGGATATATATGAGATTTATTGTGCTTTGTTGATTCCATCTTGGTCAACTTTTACATTGCTTGGGGACCCGTCATCCATCTTTTCCTCAACAATGAGGCATCCATACAAACTTGTGTTCTGCTAAGAAGGCTTTGCGGTGACAGTCTGGACAGCGCTAGTGGGGGCTTGTTTCGAGCTACACACCTTTGCTTCAAGCTTCTAGCTTGGAGAGCCATGAAAAACAGGGTCTCGATCTTGCATTTCACCTATTGGAAAGTCAGGGAGAGGAGAGGTGTGAGGCGAGTGGGTGGAATGTGACAACCCCACCCATGGTTCTCTCATAAAATGCATTGTAAATATTTTTACAAATATGTGAAATTTAAAAAGGGGATTGAGTCAAAGGGACACATATTCCAAAGCTGGGTAGGAGGATTGCTTGGTTGGGATGATTGAGGTTCTTTTGTGCAGAGAAAGAAACCTAAATTTCTAGGACAACCATAAAACATTGGTGAGTTCATGATTTTAATGGGATAACTCTTAAATTAAATGAGATGCAAAAGAACGGACACATCTCCATACACTAAAGAACCTTAGCAAGAAAAAGAGGACAAAAAATTAGGGAGGACAAGACTAGGAAGGCAACAAGGATGAGGATGAAGAATCCATGTAGAACAAGAAGCGAGCAACAATTGGAAGAAGGGAAGTGAGTAGTGATAGGAAGAAGGGAAGCAAGCAACATTTGGAAGAAGGGAAGCGAGCAATAGTTGGAAGATGGAAGCAAGCAATAGTTGGAAGAAGGGAGGTGAGCAACAGTTAGAAGAGGACACCACCTTAGGGTATCCAACGTCGGCATTCAACATGAAGTGAAGAGAAGAAAAGGGGATTGGTCCTCAAATTCCCTAGAGGTTATGGGTTGAGATGCTAGTATTTGTAGCCTTGTGACAACTTTGTTTCCCTAGAGGCTATGGGTTGAGATAGGATCCCTAGATCCCTATAATAGCTTGATTCCTTGGAGGTTTTGGTTTGAAATAAAGTCTCTAGAGCCTTGTAATAGATTGGGTCCTTGGAGGTTTTGGTTTGGGATGTAATCTCTAGAGCCCTGTAACAGCTTCGGTCTCTTGTAGGCTTGGGGTTGAGATATCAAACTCTAGAGCCCTAGACATCTTGGAAAGAGGCTAATCCTAAAGCAGCATCAAAGGAAGACTTGATTGAATACATATGGTTATTGCCTTACTATTACATTGGATTCTAGACTTCCTAGAAGGGAGTGAATCATTGTGTGTGAAGTTGGGGTGAGGTAGAGAACCTCTGGACTCCTTGTGTTGAAGAAGATGGTAGCAATCAACTGGTGGGATTGAGGAAGAGGTTCTCTGGGATTCCATGCTTTCAGTTGGTCGTTGGTGATTGATTCCCTTAAGCAAGCACCCCCCTTAGACTTTGGACTCTGGCTTGGCGGTGACAACTGCAAGTAAGTGTGGTTGCAGTTGTCTATGGTTGGGTGGAGAGTCCTTGTTCCTGACTCAGTTGCCTTGCAAATTTTATGATAAGTAGTATCCTACACTTGTTTTAAATATCAATGAATCTGTATTACATTCTTGCTGAATTGGCACTGCATCTCTAGATAAAAAGGGATATTATCAATGTATGAACATGTGGTTGCACCCCGATGGGGAGATGGTACTGATGGATATGTTAAATATATTTGTATGTGTTTGCTTCCCTGAAAATGAATGATACTATTAAAAAAACTAAGTGTGTGATTTAGAACTGGAAATGAAGCACTGTGTGATATGCTTGTTGGTGGAGTCCTTGATGAAAGAAGAGACCCTTTTGAAAATCCTCTCAACGGTCAATTGTTCATTGTCGCTTTAAATTTTCTTTGGGCCTCTTGTTTTACCATTCAAGCTTTGGTCCTTGACGATGGGTGGTGTGTCCACTGGAAAAATTAGACATTTCAAAGCACTGGACACATTTTCTATCCAAAAGAATTCGTCTCAATATGTTAAATAGTTAAAATCTACACAACAACATGATAATTAAATGGTGAAAAAAAATAACATTAATAAATTTAACCCCTTTGATATGTGATCTGGTTTTAAGATGGATTAAAAGTAACATATATAAAACCCACGTAAATTATAAGATAAATACAAAAATAAAAACAAATTTTAACTAATATTATTTTATATAGTTTATTTATTTTTCTTTGAAAGAGTATTTATGTTAAAATTGTTCTCTTTTTTTTGGGGGGTCTTATAAAAAGATTTATAAGTATTTTTCATTGGGTAAGATCTTATTTTCTTTAAACTTATGGATACACATTAATGATCAAAGGCATGTGGTAAGAGTCGAAGTCTACTTCTTTACAAATCATTTGTAGGTAATCTTAATTGACTTGAATTTCCTTGATCAATGATAATGAATTAATCACAACGGTCTATAAAAATTAATAGTAAGTACTATTTTCCTATGTGGTTCACAATCCCCGGAGATCGATGATCTCTACGTCCACGGAATATTTGTACCAAACATATCCCCCCAAAAGGATCACTTCCTGTCAGCTCAACCATAGAGCTTGTCACCAAGAGTGTCAAGAGAATTGAACCAATGACCTCTCAATAGCAAACGTTCTTTAACGATGGGGACTTGAGTATTATCATTACTCGTTAACCATTAAATTATGAATTATGTTCCACCATACAAAAAAAAAAAAAAGTTGTAGTTTAAATCTTCTATGTTTTGGCCCTTTATATTCTATAGTCAGTTTTGTTTAAAATCCAATAGGGATCTATTGGAATTACAAGTTTGAGTTGTGAAACCTGTATAATGTGAATTCTTCAACAACTCGATCAGTTTTGTACTTGTGCGACACAAGGTTGATTCTAATCGCTACCACTATATCTTTCGGGCCTATGACCTATCCTCATCTCCATAGACTGGGTTACTTTCAGGGGATTTGAACCTTGGATCTCTTAGTTGACACAATAATTCATATCAAGGTGATTGCCAACTAAGCTAGACCCAAGAATACATTTAAAAACATTTTTTTTTAAATGGAACTAGTCGATATTTGTGTTATTAAAAAAAATGGATTACAAGATCGAAACCCTCAAATGAGTTCCTCGTGACACATAAACTTTATTCCCTTTCCAAATAATTTTTTTCCAAAACCCCCAAAATACAGACACATTTACATTCCATTTTTCACTACAATTTTATTTTGATATAGTTTGAATTCTTGTTTTTCTTGAAGAAAAACTTTTTCCTTGGAGAAATTGTTTTTCCTTTCTTCTCAACTTGAGTCAAACCAACATTTTCTGCAAATTCAGGTGGATCATTCTTCAACAACTGCACGATAATATTCTTGAAATCTTCCTCTTCACATGATATGCCCAAGAAATTTCCTTTTCAATGATATTCCTTCTGGTTTTGGAGGAGATCTGTTTTCTATGAGAGTTTGTTGCTTTTCAATTGAAGTTGCACCCAAGAATCCCTACTGGTAAGCGATTTTTCTTGCCTAGATTTTGTTGTCGTGGATATGATTTCTTTGACTGGATCTTCTTCCTTCTTGTCTTCTGGATATTTCTTGTCCTGAAGTTCTTCCTCTTTGAATACTGTATATTGATCACCTTGTGCTCCTTCCCACCATTTGGGCCTCCAATATTTTTTCCAGTCTTTGCTATTCTGAGAATGCTTGGGGAAATTTTTAATTACATGCCCCATTTCATAGCATGCTCTACACCGAAATGAAATATTCTCATAGTCAAGATTTTGGACCGAAACATATTTTCGAGCCATCAAATTAATCTCCACAGGAAAACCCTTGTTGAAGTCCAACTCCACACAAATGCTGGCATAAGTAGTTTTGAAAAAAAATATATGTTTCAGAACAATGAAGATAGAATTTTCCTAGCGCGTTCCCAATGGAGGAAAGTGATGTGTGATGCCATAAATGCAAGGGAAGGTTCAAAAGCCTTACCCAAACTGGGGTTGTGGAGATTGAAGTCATTACCAGGTCAAAATTGGGAGTTTAGGGCTGCATGAAGAGACCAACACTCCTCCAAAACCACGACCCAACTTCACAGATGGCCTTCTTGTCCTCAATATTATAAAGATCCACAGTGAAGAAACCATGTGCCATTTACAAGTACGATTTACAAGTAAGACAAGAGCAGGAAGGGCAAGATATCATATGGAAAAAGATCTCGAAAGGAGGTTGGTGGCCAAAGGTAACTCACTTCCTTTGGATGGTTTGTAAAGGATGCATATTGACCTGGGATAAATTGCAGAGACAAGGTTTCCAGGGACCCTTGTTTAGCTGGTTATGCCACCAACATTGGGAAGATATGGAGCATATCCTCAACACATGCCAGTTTGTGGAACAAAATGGACACAAATGCAAGGAGTTTTTGAAATAATGGACAGAGACCAAAACAACATTAAAGGAAAAATTCTCCTATGGCAGAACCATATATATTCCAGCCTTGTAGTAAATCAGGCCTGGAGTCTAGGGCCAGGATTCGCCCTATGGGCAATTTGGAAGGAGTGCAACCATAGAATTTTCAAGAATAAAGCAACATCGCAAGAGAAAGTATGGGAAGGCGTAGAAAAAATATAAGGGAAACAATCCTTGTAGAGACATGGCACAAAGAGGATTGGCAAGTGCCACCCCAAGAAGCTCGAATCTTACAAAAACTCAATTTAGCCCTGGGGATGATTGACATTAAAGCATGAAAGACAAGCAGTGCGGGTATGACCTTCAGGTCCCATTTCATCCCCCCGCAAGAAGGATTCATAAAACTTAACTTTGATGGGTCCTGCAAAGGAAACCCTGGAGAGGCAGCACTAGGTGGCCTCTTCCGATACCCTCAGGCTAACACCTTTCGTATTTATGCAGAAAATTGCGAGATTTCCAACAACAACGAGGCGGAGTTTGCTGCAGTACGACAAGGCCTCCTAATTGCTGTCAGAATGGGATATCGAAACCTAGAAGTGGAAGTTGATTCAAGTTTGGTCATAAATACCGTGGCAAAATTAAACAATGGCACTAAGTGGGATAAACTCAGCCATAGTTGGAGGACTGCAAGACTCATCTAAGAGATAGGCGAAATCATCCCCAAATTTGACTATATACAGGTCAGACATGTCACGAGAGATGGAAACAAAGGGGCCGACTTCCTCGCTAATTGGGGATGAAACCATCAGCAAGACATGATAGAAAAGCAATGGCCAGTCCGACCCTTGGATATAGCCTTTGAACCCATGGAGGCAATTATGGCCCAGGATCTCAGACAGAGCCAAGAAATCAAAAGCCATGCAAATCAAGCTCCCGATCGGGGTGCGAGTTGTTGTCAGTCCGGCCACGCTGGTTGCAGATATGCGTAGTACTCAGGAAATAATCACCATCGTTCCCCACATGCTCAAGGCAGGGGATGCAGTGTCCTTCGGCATGAATGCATGTTTGGTAAGTGGGCAAGGTGGCGGGGAAGAGAATAAGGTAGGGTGGTGGAGTAGGCGAGAAAATTTGACATGCAGTGCAGGTGGGAAAGGTTGTGGAGAAGGGTGGCAATACAAAACAGGGGAAGGTCGATGGCAAGAGAGGAACCTTGGTCGCTAACAGACTCCTACAGAAACCGGGTATGTATCTTGGCCTTGCCTAAGCATTGTATCAATGTTCTGGTTGGGGTTTTGTTGGGGGGAAGGGAGGGGAAAGCAACCAAAGCAATGGGGAATAAAACGTTTCGAGTGGCATTGGGGGCAACAATTGCATTCAATGGCCTTATTTTTCATTTATATTTTCTCCCAATTGGGTCAGAACCATGGCTGCGGTGGGGGGGAAAGCGGGTTGCGGGGCTATGAGGGTCTGTGCTTTGTATTTAAGGCCAAGGGGACACATGAGAGAGGCACCGCAATTCCAGAGGGGATGGGGGATGTAGCGAGAGGCAGGAAAATGTTGAGGGTAGGGGGATGGGACTGCAACCATGGCAGTAGTTTGTAGATAAACCACTGGGATAGATGGAACCCGTATGACATTGAAGGCAAAGCCAAGAACCCTGTGTGGAAAACTTGTTGGAGGGACATGAGAGGCAAAGCCATCTCTCTGCGGGCCAAGGGTGCAAGAAGATGGAATCACTATAGGTGTCCTTCCAGATTCAGGAAGGGCTTGTTGTCTCAACTTGGGACGTAGCGAGATGATCGACATATAATCCATAGTAAGGGGGTAGGGAATATTGACGGGCCTTAGGGTAAGAGTCTGAGACCCCCCCTCTAGTTTTTGTGGGCCTTGGGCTACCCCTATACGCACGCGGAGAGGTATGGAGAGGAAATTCATGCTTGGGCAAGGTGGTGTGTTAAGAACAGTTTGATGAATCTAACTTCTTTTGGGTGTCATCAGGGCTTTGCCAAATAGGTCATGGCCCGAGAAGAGAGAGGATGTGGGCACAGCAGGAGAGGCCCTGCCCACCAGATAAGCAAGAGGTCAAGCACATCAGAAACTCGCAGGGGTCGTAAATCTATAGAGCACCTCATCGCTGAAGCTGCAGCGACATACCGTGAAGGGATGGATGCTGGCATTTGGAAGTTGATGGAAGAATGGGAAGAGGAGGTAAAGAAAGAAAGGGAGACTTAGGAAGAGATGGACAATTGGAGGACTCTTGTTCCAAATCCATGGAACACTCGAGGGAGAATCACATAGTTTAAACAAACGCTCTACTTGTACTGGTTAATGAAGAGTCTACTCAGTAAGGCGATGGAAAAAATTTCTGTGGGGATGGCAGTGAGAGTCCAGGGTCTGCCGAATTACAAGAAAGACATGGATAAAATTATATTCCAGCTGCAGAAACAGGATGTCAGGATGGACAAGATTGACCGCCACATCCCTTGCATCCTAGAGCTATATTTTATGCCAGGGGCTACTACTGAAGATTATGCTCCCGTCGCATCTGCCTTAGAGCAACAGAAGGACTAGACTCCCCCATGCATAATTTTGGTTTATGCGGTTAGCTTTTAATTTTTATGATGCATATGTTAGTTTTTACAGTTATGTAGTGTCTGGACATGAGATATAGACATATCTAGCCTGGCTAGAAAGATTAAAACAATTATATTTTTGGATGGCTTATAACGATGACCGGTGGCCAATAGACTTGGTTTACCCTCGGGGCAAGTTGAGGCCACCTGGTTAATCTGTGTGGTGTAAACTTGCTTACTATATAATAGAAAATGGAATGGAACTACCAAAATTAACAAACAAAAAAAGCTCTGAATCGAAAATTCATGTTTTTGGATAAGAAGTCATTTCAAGTTGCAAGAGATAATAATTCTGACTTAAAAATTGACTCAAATGAAGTGGGAGGTATTTATCTGGAGGCCCTAGGACCAGTTACAACAAATGTGTGGCCAACTTTTTTAGATGTAGAGAAGAATGGGGAGTATTAACCTAGTCAATTGGTTTTTCTTGGAAATTATTTGGAAAATCTTATGTAGGTGGGTGTTCTCTATGAAATGGTGGGAGATAGAGATGAAGCTGAAAACATATTTTAGGAAGGTCTGAAGATTTCAAATGCACAAGATCTACCACTTGGTCAGGATTCATTTGGACCCTTCTTTATGAAATTTATCGGAAACGTCATTCATGGGAAAAAGTTGAAGAGGTATTGAAAAATGCAAAGCAGATTTTTCATTGTCAGGACTTGAAGCTTGTTTGTAAGCTTTTCCAAGTAACAATAGAAGTCATGCTTGACATGCAGATTGGAGATTTGCTGTGTAGGCATCCAAAGGAGAAAAAAGATGTACATTTTCCTAAGAACCTGATTTTTGTTGTTGATATTTACGGAGTTGTCTTTAGTGCGACTTTTTGGACATTCCAGTGCCGCAATCTGGCGGAAAAATTTGAGGTGAAATCTTGATTTATGTTATTTAAACTAGTTTTTTTACTGTATATATGAATTTAGTACCCTGAAAAACCCCTAGGGAACTTTGATTGTGCAGGGGTTATCCATCAAGATTGTGATTTCAATACATTCCTATCGGATTTTAGATAAATTAGACCAAAAAATCCCACCGGAAAAGCTTCCAAAAAGTCGCACTAAAGACAACTCAGATATTTACACATTGGCACGGGAAAATTTATGTAAAGAAATGAGCAAAGCACAACTAGCAAAATCTCTTGCTTGCATGGCCAATGACATAAAGAAGAAAAGAGGAATTGGTCAAAGGGGGAAAATGTCTTCTAGAATAGTGGACTTAGATTACTCTAGCATTGGAGTAAGGGATTACCTAAAGGAGTCTGGGGGTACATGCAAAAAGACAAGTTCAGGTTGAAAGCCAGAAATAATTGTCGTTTATCTAGTGAAGGTACAAAACATATGTCATTATCAAAAACTCCATAGCAATCAAGTGGATGCTTGATAGCAAGGGATGACATAGATAAATCTTTCTATTCACTCAGGAAAAAAACGCATTCGAAGCCACAAAGTGTTTCCCACATTGGATCTAGAAATAAATTTGAAGAACTGTCACATGAGAGAGATTGCAGTGGTCATTGTGAAATCGAAATAGATCAAGTACATTCTATGCATGACCTTATTGCATTTTGTTGGGAATGCCATACAAGAAGTGTATTGTCTAGACTGCAACTTCAAATAGGAAAATGTTATAAGGCATATGAGGAGTTGGACAAGGTGCATGAGATCTTTTTGCATAATATCTCTTTGCTATTTTTTCATAATGGTAGATCTCTATGCATGTGTTCATTTGGTACTGCACATTGTTGCCAGCTTGAATGCTCTGGCAAGAGAAGGCCTGTGGATATATTCCTGATTGAAAGGGTAGCATTGTTGTACCATGTCAATTGGCTTTCTCTAAGTAAAATTTTATGTAGTTTATCTTGGATACAGTGTGGAAAATTTGTTGAAAATCGAATGTCATTGGTGTTAGGATGGATGCATTATGCTTTCTCTATTTGTAGCCAAATTCCTACACTTTTTCAAAAGGTATCCATGTTACTAGCTATTATGCATCTGCCCTTGGAATTGGGTGGGTTATTTTCCTTACCTGTGAGGCATGGTAATAACTCTTCTAGAAGTCATTGGGATACGTATTTTCATAAAGCTTCTCTTGGAACAACTTTACGTCGGCAACATCTTATTGTTTTGGACTCAAAGCTTGAAACCTTAGCTTCTGATAGTGAGGAACATCATCACAATTCGAATGAATTTATAACAAGAGTGCAACAAGCCCTCAGACTTATGTTTGAGATTGTGGAGGACCTTGAACACTTTGTCAGAGATTTTTTCAAAAAGGTATCACTTTCTACAGTTATCTGTGGCAGTTTATTGGATTCTAAATATTTGTCTCTTCTGGGGGATCTGCCATTCAATAATTCTTCTTCAGCATGGATTTTTCTCACACGATTTGGCTCTAAGGGGAAACCTATGGGTCTTTTGTTCCCTATTCATTCTTATTTTGAAGGGTTGTCAAAAGATGATGCTCGAGGGAGTACAGTATCTTGTCCATACACTGTTGATCTGGATTATGAAGATTCAGAAGGAAATGACATCCATAGTGGCTCAAAGGTCAAAAAATTGATCCATGGATCATCCAAAATAGTTGTGGATGTAGTTGTTGAAGAGTTTGGGATGGTACTTGAGTAAAGTTGGTTGTCAACCTCTGATTCTTTGCATGTTCCAAGAAACGAGGATAAATGTAGATGATGGCAGTGGAGAATTGAACTTGATAAAAGGCTTTCCAAACTTCTAAGGGGAATTGAGGATTCTTGCCTTGGTCCATGGAATTGCTTCTTATTGGGAGAACCCTTAGAATCTATTATCCATAATGTTTTAGATGTGTGTATAAAATATGTCAAGCTAATGTTGGACTTAGCGGCAACAAGTCGAGGTGTGGAAACTCATGTTCCAGTGGATGAAAGTCCTTTTGGCTAGTAGTGCTTCTCTCAGATATAATGAAATTGAGAAGGGTGTTTGTTGTGGAAAATTTTCAATATTCTGCAGAGCTCTAGGGTAGACAACTTGGAAGGATCTCAAAAAGAATAAATTGTTGGCAAAGTTGCCAAAGCACTTTCTAGTGTCTATATCCTTTAATACATTGGTAATTGAAGGTTAACTTCTTAGATATGTGGGCTTTTGAGATATGAACCACTTTTGAAAATAAGTTAGATGAGTTTGACGGAAAATGTCTTCCAAACTAACCTAGGAAAAAGGAATTTTACCATTAAAAAAAACATGTGAAAAAAGGTTTTTACAATTAAAGGGGCCACATTTTCAGTGTTATAAAAGGTACCCAATGCCCCTCATTTCATGTAATGGAAGAGTTTTTTTTTAAATAAAATTAATTAGTTTTAATTATTAACTTATTATAATTTTCAAAAATATTATTGTTTTAATAATTAGTATAGAACTTTGTTACATTAAATATATATATATATATTATTTTTTTAAAGCAAACTTTATTATACTAATTAATTTTAAAAATTGTATTTAAGATTTTAATACTTTTTATCTTAATATAAATTACAATCTTCCCATTAATAATACTTAGTAAAATATGAAACATGATATGTAGTGAAGCATTTAATAACAATAGACATGTCATAATCAATAAAATGGTAATTGGTTGTTTTAGAGTTAGAATAACTTAAGGGAAAAACAAAAAATAAGAAAGATACCCATCTCTAGAGAAGTGGTGATGTATATCATAGGTGAGATGAGTATCTTGTAATAGTCACTCTCATTAATGATAGTTATGGTAGGAATTGACTACTACCCTCATCACCTCAAGAAAGTTAATAAGCTTAGGAATTGAATAATAATCTCATCTTGTAATAGTCATTCTTATTAATGATATTTATTGTAGGAATTGACTACTACCCTCATCGAGTTGTCATCCTAATTAAAATTATAAAACCCAAGAATTGACTACCAACCTCACTAAATGATCACCCCATATAGTAATGATAGTTGACATAGGAATTGAGTATAACCAACCATATCAAATGATTCTATTCTTCATCAATTGTGAAAGGTGCAGAAATTGACTACCACCTATAGTCAATGATAATCACCTACCACCTACATTAAGTGATAGTCACCATCATAAGCATGGTCAACCTAAGAATTGACTAGGGCATCCTCATCCAATGATAACCATCCTCATCGACTATAACTAGTTGTGTAGGAATTGGATACCACTTTTATATATATATATTAGGATAAACCTACCACCTTTTATTGAGGATGCCTTAGGCTCAGTCAAATGGATTGCCCCTATACTCTTGATCCTAATGCAACCTCCAACAAGCATGGTAGGTAAGTAAACTAAGTTTGGAACCTTGTCATGGCCCTAGTATTGGTCAACAAATGCTTTCTTGTGTGGGATGATAATTGTTCATCCTAACTTACTAGGCTTACCACCTTTTTTCTTATTAGGGGAATCAGTAGACCTACCACTTGTCATCGAGGAAGCCTGAGGTTGAGTCAAGGGTACTTCCCCTATACTCTTTAGCTTACTGCCACTTCCCACAAGCACACTAGGTAGGTTAATTTAGTTTTGGACCTATATGGGGCCCCAATATTGGTTAACAAATGTTTTTTTGTGTAGGGAAAAAAATACCATAAACTAAAGTGACGATCATGGTTTAACCTATAAAATAAGCAGGGTATGCATGCATGTTATATTTGTGTTCCTAGAGGCCTATAAAGTGAGTAGTCTTTTCATGCCATTTATAGTGTTTTGATAAAATTAGATTTTTCCAACAAAAGTCTCAAGGTTTAGGACTATTCTTCTCCTCTAACGAGATCAACAACATGGCTCCTATGGTCAAGCATAATTATGATATATTGGAAATGTAAATATAAGTTGAAATGTGCATTTATTATATGGAGACATTGAACAATTCATCTTTTATAGAGGTGTCCAATAAAATATTTGACTATAACATTGTGTCTAAAACTTTACATTGTCATCTAAAACATTATAAAACTCTCAAAAACAAAAAGAAAAAATTGTTTAGTGTTTCTCTTTTTTTTTTCTTATTCATAATATGCCTATAATGCATAAGAATATTACATTTAACATTTCCACATATGAATATTATTATTTTGTATTAAAATTACAATCTATATATGGTTTGTTAACTTTAAATATTGTTAAATTGGAAGAGTAAATATTTTATTTAAAATATATATATTTTTATAAAGTATATTTGCTCTACTTTTATCAATTAAAATAAGATTATTTGTACAAATTTTCATCATAAAAAGTTAAATGAAAATATAACTTCAAACCATTGAAATGTAATTCAGGCCAATTAAAGTAAAATGACATATACAAGTTTTCATCATAATAAAAAATTGATGAAAATATCTTCAACTTAAAATAAAAGAAAATCCTTTAAATCTAATTAATTGAATTAAAATATATCTTTCAGCATAAAATAAATAAACCAGTTCTAATTGACCTCAATAAGTTCAATAATTGGAACCCTTATATGACTACATTTTTGTTAATAAAAACTATATTTATTTGTATAATATTTTATCATGAAAAAGATTGAATGAAAATATATCTTTTCATTTAAAATAAATAAAGAACATCAAATTGGTACCATTAATTGGAAGATACATAATATCCTTGATTGTCATTCTAAAGATTTAGAATGATGGCAGACAAACCATATTTTAAATTGGAAAGGAATCTCCATATATTGTCTTGAAACACAATGTGAATGAGCATTTGATAAAATTATTTTGGCGTTGTCTACCGAGATCATAATTTCACCCGGATGGTCAAATTCTCCCCGGAAACTGATGAAAACAAAAAATCAAAAAAAAAACCAATGCGGGGAGTACTTGCATTGTTTTTTATGGTGAAAATGGAATAAATTGTCATTGCTCTGTAAATGTTGGTGTGACAATGAATTAAACCAATACTTTGCATAGTACCATTTATGCTAGGTGTAATTATTAGGTGGAATTAATTATGCATAATCTATTTGATTGATATGTATAGTTTCAAAGCTAGAGATTTTCCATGACTTTGGAGGATTTCGTCTTGCTCCAAATTCCATGCTTCTAACTTGTTTATATTGTTTAAGATCACGTCCCTATTGTAACTGTGTTTGACACTAGACATATAGGCATGGAGAGGTGAGTTTTACTTTGCCTCGTAGGTGGTTGTGTGAAACACATGAGTAACTGTGTTGGACATTGGACATGTAAGCATGACGAGGCTAGATTTTAATTTTCCTTGTAGATGGTTGTATGAAACGTTGTGTTTGTGCAACTATGTGCAAATGATGATCACCCCTCCTCATATTCCTGTCTTCATATCCTTTGGTAGATCATGTGTGCTAATGGGTTGATAAATATATCAACTAGACTAGATTCATACTTTGGTAAATTGTGGTGGTCAAGAGGCTTTAATGACAATTTCTTTTTGACAATGGTAACCTATGAATTATTGTTGACTTTATGTGTTATAATAACCTTGCCATGAGTAGGACTCAAGACTCTTACCTTTGGACAAATTCATCTTAATTAAATTATATTGATAAGCAAGGAGTGGATCACTTTTCTGTGTTAATGATATTGCCTTTGGAAAGTAAAGAACACCATAAAAACTTCTATTAAATGTTTGCCTCGAAGGGGAGCTTAAATGGTTATTCAACCTAATGTGTAAATAGCATACCTATGTATGAATTGGTTGGGTCAGTTAACGAGAACCATCAACACAATGAATCATATTTCTTACTTTAGGATAACCATGTCAACCACAACATGATTTCATATTTCATGTGCATGGTATCCATAAACTGGGGTTGTTAGATGTAAGGGCCATATATACACTTAAGATGGAGTTGGATGTGGGGTAGTTTAGATCATTAAATAAAGTGTTTGGTCAATAACGACTCAAGATGTTTCAGACTTTTGCTTGCAAAAGATTTTCCTCCCTCTCCTTTGTAGTCTGACAGCTAAATATTAAGCATGTGATTCGTTGACCGCGATCATTCAACCTAGATAGCTTCATGCAAACTCGAAATACTACAAACAATAATGTGCAAACTATTTCCTTTCATATTCTCACTCCTCTTATTAGCATTCCTTTGCATCTCACAGTGGAATTATTGCTAGTCTATATTAAATAAGATTTACCGCCCATGATGAAGAAAACACATACATTCATTAATACACTTTATAGGTGGGAAGTAGGATAAATTTTCCATATGAAGTTATTTCTTTGAAGAAAGATAGATATGATTTTAACTTTAACTCTTATTTAATATATATTAAATAGAATTTATATTATGAAAAGGAAAAAACACAACTGTACTAAATGCTTTATAGGTGGAAAGAAGGAGAAGTTGAAAGGTAAATATTGGAGTTCCAAGTACTTAGTATAAAAATTAATATAAAGGTTAATTATATTGCTCTATTGAAATACCATATCTTAAAAGAAACAAACACGATGTGTCGGTGAAGAGCTTCCTAAATGGAAATTCGAATAAAATAAAAATAAATTTTAAGCGAATTTTATAAATTTCTTTAAAAGTTAATAATTTTTAATTACTTTTTATAACTTTTTAAATTTGGAATTTTTAAGTTATTTTTTATAATTTTTTAAATTTGGATTTTATTATTAAATTAATTCCTTTATTATTAAGTTGAGATGTATTTTTTTAAATATTTGAATTATAAACTCTCCTAATTTAATATCATTTGCAATTATTTAGTTTTAAATTTAAGATTAGTAAGCAATTATTTACCTGAAATTAAATTGAAGAGTAATAAAAAATATTGAAATTTTTTTATTAAAAAAAAAGTTATTAAATAAATAAATTTTGATAAATTAAGAGTAATAAGTTTTTTTTGCGGATTAATTAAATGGTATAGAATTGGTTTATGTTTCGAACTAACTAATAATAAAAACTATTGAATTTTTTTATTAAAAATAAAGTTATTAAATAAATAAATTTAGATCATTTTGATAAATCAATTATAGGTTTTGGTTGATTAATTAATTAAATATTGTTGGATTTTGAAAAAAAATTACTAATAAATAATATTTGAATGGTTAATAGCGATTTTTTGTTTGATTTTATTTTTATTTCTGGTAATTAGAGGAATCAACAACTCTGTCGACGAGGTCAACGAGATTTTATCCTTCACATAACTTTACAATCACATGCTTGCCAAGTATCGCCAAGGCTATAGCTTTGGTGAAATAATTAATTAATTATTATTTAATTAATAATTTTTTCAATATAGACCATAAATAAAATATTTCAATATCTACATTAAATAAAATTAATATGAATTTTGTATAAAAAAAATAAAAATAAAAATAAATAATTGAAAGTAATTTTACCAATATATACTTTTTACATCTTATTATAAAGGAAATATGTAACTCCTTTACTTTTAAAAATAAAGTTGATGTGTATCAATATATATATATATAAAACAAAAAAATTACATATTTTTATATTAATAATCATAAAATATTTTAAAAATATTATATTTCAATATCAACTCTATATAGGTAATTGTCTATAGAAATTAATTGAAAATAAGAAAATTCTTATTATAAAATAAGTAATTTTGTGTAATATGGAGTTGGTGTCAAGGGAGGAGCATGAGGGGTTATCTTTCACCCTGATGGAAAAATTGAAAAAAAAAATTATGTGGGGTCTAGGATTTGCCTCAAATAATAAGGAGGAAGAAATTGGGCTTTGGTAAGGGCTCAAGCTGGCAACAATGGAAGGAATCCTTCAATTAAGTGTCTTTGGAGATACTCTTGTTACAATTAAAAAATCTAACAAATTGAAAAAGTGCAAGGACCCAAATACAAGACCAACTCTACAATGAATTTAATTGATCATGGATAAATTTTGAATTTTTGGAGTTCTATCATATCACGAGAGAGAACAACACTATGGCAGAGGACAAAGCCAACATTGGCTTCAATTTGGATCAAGGGGAGTTGATGGAGGAGGGTGGCATAATAACTATATGTCACATACCATGGTTGTGCATAACCCAAGGATCTCGAGATACTTAAGGGTCATTAAGGAGGATAACCCGATTGACAAGTTGCGTGAATTTTGTAGTCATTTCACGGTACAAATGCACTTTAGTGATCGTTCCAACAGAATGACGAGCCCTTCATCCAACAGATGCATAAACACGAGGATTAATGTTAAGCACATGGACAGGTGGGATGTCGTCAGTAAAGATTTAAGGCAAGTTAGCAGTGAAGGAATTGATATTTTTGTGATCGAGGAAGAACATCTTAGCTCGACTATGTGTTTATGGTCCAGAACAAGAAGCAATGAATTCGCAATTGCTTGCAGGGTGTGTAATGAATGCAAATAGCATTAAACTCGAAGGGACTCCCCCCAGCATAATTTTGGAGTTAAGTTTGGCTATAAGATGGTGGTTGTATAGAATTCACGCACAGCGACTGTCCATACATTCCCTCTGAGTCGAAGAAAAGTCCTCATCGTCAAGAAACAGTGTTGGTGGCTCCCCAAATGAGATTGACTTAGTGTTCAAGCAGGAAATCAAGGAGATCATCTCCAATATAGGTGGGCAAATAATTTCTAAGGCTCTCTCTCACTTCACCCTGGTAACAGGCCAGTTGGAAGGTTTGAAAAAAGATCTTGAAAATGTGCAAGTGACGGTGGAGGTAATCATATCCAAGATAGAAAATCTTGATTACAAAGTGGAGAAATTTGAGGTCAAGGTGGATACTCCATTGGTTTCAGTGTTAAAAGAAATATGTGGTCTCACTAACAACAGTGATTAGCATATGACGCTTTGTGAGGGAGGGGCTCTTACTCCGATGATTCTTGAGAAGCAGGAGTTGCAGCAGGAGCAGGGCTAGCAAGGAGCAATGGAACCATACCTACAGGAGGAAGCAGACAAGGTTGCTATGGAAGAATTCAAGCAGAACAATGTGGAGGGAACCAGGTAGTTAATTTCATAGTAATAGGTAGATGAATGATGTAGTAAATTTGGAAGAAAAAAAATCACTACATAGCCAAAGACATTGGTCAGAGCAATTTTGGAGGACTGTGGAAATTTTGGTGCTTTTAAATGTCATGGCACCAGCCATATTCTAGTTTTGATTAATATAAATATATTTGTTCCTTTAAAAAAAATATGGAGTTGGTGTCTAATATTTTAAAAAAATATTAATTAACAAAAAATATTTCAATATCAATTATATATAATATAAAAAGAATGACTGAAAGTAAAAAAGTTCTCTATCTATTTTAGGTGGATATATATGTGTGTGTATCCACCATAGTTAAAATATTTCAATGCAAAGGGTTATGTGTAATTTTTGTCATGCTCCACATGAATTTGATATGTAGTGCACATATATAAAGAATCAAATTAGATCTATTTAAATTTCAGATCTATCATATATCAATAGAGATTAAATCCATAAACCTCTTTTCAAAATACAAAACTTGAAAAAAGATATACTTTTCAAGAAATTTACTTTTTTAACACATAATAAAGTCAAAATTAAAATAATTTTACATTAATATATAACAAATAACTAAAATTAATAAATCGTTTATTTTAGAAATATATTTATACTAACATGTATTCGAAAAATAATAGCATATTCAATTCACACTTACAAAGATTCATTTGATAATTCACTCAATTGGGATACACCCTTTTTGGATAGTGTAACATATTAATTTGGATCCATTACATTAATCTCTAAGAATGTTTTAGTAACTATTACTTTATATGCTTTTAGGGCCAGCAGGAGCGGGAGGGATGATCTTTTGCCCCAATGAACATGAGGAAATAAAATTTACATGGATATTAGGAGTAGCCACTAATAATAAGGTTGAGATCCTTGCGCTTTGGAAGGGCCTAAATGTTACTCTCAGTCTCATAATCAAGAAATTAAGGGTAGTAGGGCACTCTCTACTAGTCATCCAGATATTTTCAACCAACAACAAAAATATAATCCCGCAAGCTCCTCCATAGTAAAAGGATCAATTACCACATGAATAATTTTGACGAGCTCTCGCTTTTCCACGCACTAAGCCATCTCAATAGGGAAACTGATGAGATGGTGAATCATGGCGTGTTTTTGGAAGCAAGAACATGTGAAATAAATGGTTGGAATAAGGGCCCAAATCCCATACCATATAGGAATGTTTGTATGGGTGAAGTGCATGGCCATCAATGATGGTGTTGTCAGAGACATGATGAGAGAAATAATGGAATGCATGCATAAAAGGTGGGTGCTGGAACGAGAGGTTTTACCAATTGGGGGTTGTTTGGAATCCTAAGACAAGGTGTTGCAATCATTGACAAGATACATATCTCAGCATAGGAGCTCCATGGATAGGTGGTTTTTTTTTTTGTCCGGGAGAACCTCAATTCTCACAGGGACTTTAATGACGGAGAGATGGAGAAGATTTCACCTAGTGCCCCAGCAAATTGGTTGCACAGTCAGTTTAATAGGTCTCTCGCGCAAGTCATATACTTAATGGGAATGAAGCTCGAAAACATGTACGCATCAATGGCGAAATTTGAAGGAAAATGTGAAGTTGGAGAATAAATCTTATATAAGGAGACTATATCTTCATATATGACACATGTTGTTACAAAAGCAAACTATAGGGTAGGTAATTGTGTATTTCTAAGTGAACTAAGGATGACATCACAAGGAGGGAAACTTCTGGACACTAACTCGGCTCGGTGGAAAAGGGTCATTGAAATATTTTTTAAATTGTTGATGGGCAAGCTCAACCTCCTCACGCATAGGGTGGAGTTGTTGGAGAAAGATCGTGCGACAAATTCAGACCGAATCAGCATTAAGTTCAAGAGTGTAGAGATGTCCCTGGAGCAGAAGATTATCAAGATGGAATCAAATATTCTTTCCCCCAATTCAGACCTAATCAATAATAGTATGTTCACTAAGGTAAAAGAAATTATCGTTGGGCTTAGTGACCCTTTCATTTCCCGGTTGCAAGGAAATTCCAATGCATGTGACGAAGGAGCAGGAACGAGCGGAAGGAACAAAGGCACTAATGAGGAATTTGGGCCTACAAATCTTGGTTAATGTTTTTTCATGTATTGCAGCTATGTCTATATATTAGGAAAGTTTTACCGAGTTTATGGGGAATATCAGTGTAATAACATAGTCCACAAGGCTCATAGGGGTAAGAAAATTATTTTTTGGATATACTAGAACACGAAAGCAGTTGAAACGACTGAAGCTAGTTTTATATTTTTTATGTAAACAGTTTTGGTCGTGCAATCTGGGATTTTAATATAAAAGTACCAGTTTCGTTTAAAAAAATATATATTGCTCTATATGACTCTATGATACATAAAGTACAGTCATAGAGTCATTGTGAGGCGTGAGGCTGAGGTCAAACTGAGAAGAGATAAATGTGCACCATCTACCCGACAAGGGGAATCAAATGGTCCCTCAATGAGAATGTAGATCTGACATAGTACCACAGCCCATGTAAAAAAGAAACAAAGTTTACTAAAATAGCTTCTGATAGGATTCCATTAGGTGTGGCTATCAAAACTTGTGCCATGTAGAGAGCTAAGGAGAAATAAAGCAAAAGAAACTAAACATAAAACTTGTTTAGGTTGCATGCTTCCCCTTGGATATATATGAGACTTATTGTGCTTTGTTGATTCCATCTTGGTCAACCTTTACATTGCTTGGGGACCTGTCATCCATCTTTTCCTCAACAATGAGGCATCCATACAAACTAGTGTCCTGCTAAGAAGGCTTTGCGGTGACAGTCTGAACAACGCCAGTGGGGGCTTGTTTCAAGCTACACACCTTTGCTTCAGGCTTCTAGCTTGGATAGCCATGAAAAAAAAGGTCTCGATCTTGCATTTCACCTGCTGGAAAGTCAGGGAGAGGAGAGGTGTGAAGCGAGTGGGTGGAATGTGACAACCCCACCCATGGTTCTCTCATAAAATGCATTGTAAATATTTTTACAAATATGTGAAATTTAATAAGGGGATTTAGTCAAAGGGACACATATTCCAAAGCTGGGTAGGAGGATTCCTTGGTTGGGATGATTGAGGTTCTTTTGTGTAGAGAAAGAAACTTGAATTTCTTGGACAACCATAAAACATTGGTGAGTTCATGATTTTAATGGGATAACTCTTAAATTAAATGAGATGCAAAAGAACGGACACATCTCCATACACTAAAGAACCTTAGCAAGAAAAAGCGAACAAAAAATTAGGGAGGACAAGACTAGGAAGGCAACAAGGATGAGGATGAAGAATCCATGTAGAACAAGAAGTGAGCAACAATTGGAAGAAGGGAATTGAGTAGTAATAGGAAGAAGGGAAGCGAGCAACATTTGGAAGAAGAGAAGCGAGCAACATTTAGAAGAAGGGAAGCGAGCAATAGTTGGAAGATGGAAGCAAGTAGTAGTTGGAAGAAGGGAGGTGAGCAACAGTTAGAAGAGGACACCACCTTAGGGTATCCAACGTGGGCATTCAACATGAAGTGAAGAGAAGAGAAGGGGATTGGTCCTCAGATTCCCTAGAGGTTATGGGTTGAGATGCTAGTATTTGTAGCCTTGTGACAACTTTGTTTCCCTAGAGGCTATGGGTTGAGATCGGATCCCTAGATCCCTATAATAGCTTGATTCCTTGGAGGTTTTGGGTTGAAATAAAGTCTCTGGAGCCTTGTAATAGATTGGGTCCTTGGAGGTTTTGATTTGGGATGTAATCTTTGGAGCCCTATAACAGATTTGGTCTCTTGTAGGCTTGGGGTTGAGATATCAAGCTCTAGAGCCCTAGACAGCTTGGAAAGAGGCTAATCCTAAAGCAGCATCAAAGGAAGACTTGATTGAATACATATGGTTATTGCCTTATTATTACATTGGATTCTAGACTTCCTAGAAGGGAGTGAATCATTGTGAGTGAAGTTGGGGTGAGGTAGAGAACCTCTGGACTCCTTGTGTTGAGGAAGATGGTAGCAATCAACTGGTGGGATTGAGGAAGAGGTTCTCTGGGATTCCATGCTTTCAGTTGGTGGTTGGTGATTGATTCCCTTAAGCAAGCACCCCCCTTAGACTTTGGACTCTAGCTCGGGGGTGACAACTGCAAGTAAGTGTGGTTGCAGTTGTCTATGGTTGGGTGGAGAGTCCTTATTCCTGACTCAGTTTCCTTGCAAATTTTATGATAAGTAGTCTCCTACACTTGTTTTAAATATCAATGAATCTGTATTGCATTCTTGTTGAACTGGCACTGCATCTCTAGATAAAAAGGGATATTATCAATGTATGAACATGTGGTTGCACCCCGATGGGGAGATGGTACTGATGGATATGTTAAATATATTTGTATGTGTTTGCTTCCCTGAAAATGAATGATACTATTAAAAAAATAGGTGTGTGATTTAGAACTGGAAATGAAGCACTGTGTGATATGCTTGTTGGTGGAGTCCTTCATGAAAGAAGAGACCGTTTTGAAAATCTTCTCAACGGTCAATTGTTCATTGTCGCTTTAAATTTTCTTTGGGCCTCTTGTTTTACCATTCAAGCTTTGGTCCTTGACGATGGGTGGTGTTTCCACTGGAAAAATTAGACATTTCAAAGCACTGGACACATTTTCTATCCAAAAGAATTCCTCTTAATATGTTAAATAGTTAAAATCTACACAACAACATGATAATTAAATGGTAAAAAAAATAACATTAATAAATTTAACCCCATTGATATGTGATCTAGTTTTAAGATGGATTAAAAGTAACATATATAAAACCCACTTAAATTATAAGATAAATACAAAAAACAAATTTTAACTAATATTATTAGTCCCTGCCGGGGACTATATGCGATCGATCGATCGCTGACCGTTGGTTGACCGACGTGATTTTTCATTATATGAACAATATAACCTTAGTCGAACCAAAGTTTTGGGGGTGGAAAGGTTTTGGGGTCTTATTGCGGGCTTCGCATCGTTCGAGGTGAAGGGCACGTGGTCCCGCGACTCCCAAGCGGACGGCATGTACTGTGGTGGTCTTATCGGCGGACAACTGTCCCTCCTCGAGATGCTGGAAAGTTACTCGGCTTGGGTTTTACCCTGTTCGCGCCCTTTGGGTTATTATTGTTACTTGGTTGTTTAGCTCTACAGTCTCTGTGATTTTTCCTTTGTATTTGTTGTATTGTCTGCGGTGAAAACACAATGTGGTTCCTGCTTGCTCGGTTAACTGTATAGCAAACGTTTGGTTACGGTTCTGTTGTTCCAGGTCCGGCTTGTATGGCTCGACTGTCTGGTGTCGCTTTGGTAAGTTCGGCTACTGTATTGTTTAGATGTTTGTTCCTCTGTCGTTTGGCGTTTTCCAGTGGCGTTGATGTTTGTCACAGTATTGTCTGAGCATTATAAGTTAATGGCATTCTGGTTAAATACTGAGGGTTTCTCTTACCTGCATGGGTTTTATGGAAATTTCCGTAAATGTCGGTTTCGACCACCATGTGGCTTGGGTTTTACCCTGTTCGCGCCCTTTGGGTTATTATTGTTATTTGGTTGTTTAGCTCTGCAGTCTCTGCGATTTTTCCTTTGTATTTGTTGTATTGTCTGCGGTGAAAACACAATGCGGTTCCTGCCTACTCGGTTAACTGTATAGCAAACGTTTGGTTGCGGTTCTGTTGTTCCAGGTTCAGCTTGTATGGCTCGACTGTCTGGTGTCGCTTTGGTAAGTTCGGCTACTGTATTGTTTAGATGTTTGTTCCTCTGTCGTTTGGCGTTTTCCAGTGGCGTTGATGTTTGTCACAGTATTTTCTGAGCATTATAAGTTAATGGCATTCTGGTTAAATACTGAGGGTTTCTCTTACCTGCATGGGTTTTATGGAAATTTCCGTAAATGTCGGTTTCGACCACCATGTGACTTCCTTATCATTTGGGCCGAGACGACCTGGGTGAAGCTATGATTCTTGGTACAGATTGAGCGGCACGTGGTCCCGCGACTCCCAAGCGGACGGCATGTACTGTGGTGGTCTTATCGGCGGACAACTGTCCCTCCTCGAGATCCTGGAAAGTTAGTCGGCTTGGGTTTTACCCTGTTCGCGCCCTTTGGGTTATTATTGTTACTTGGTTGTTTAGCTCTGCAGTCTCTGCGATTTTTCCTTTGTATTTGTTGTATTGTCTGCGGTGAAAACAGAATGCGGTTCCTGCCTGCTCGGTTAACTGTATAGCAAACGTTTGGTTGCGGTTTTGTTGTTCCAGGTCCGGCTTGTATGCCTCGACTGTCTGGTGTCGCTTTGGTAAGTTCGGCTACTGTATTGTTTAGATGTTTGTTCCTCTGTCGTTTGGCATTTTCCAGTGGCGTTGATGTTTGTCACAGTATTGTCTGTTCGTTTCCCTCAAGAGTCCATGGTTATTTGAGCATTATAAGTTAATGGCATTCTGGTTAAATACTGAGGGTTTCTCTTACCTGCATGGGTTTTATGGAAATTTCCGTAAATGTCGGTTTCGACCACCATGTGACTTCCTTATCATTTGGGCCGAGACGACTTGGGTGAAGCTGTGATTCTTGGTACAGATTGAGCGGCAGTCTTTTGTAGTTTGAAGTGTTTTTGCACATGAAGATCTAAATAAATTGGGGTTTTTGAACTGTTTGAACTTTTTGTGCCGCATATTGGGTTTTTAATGGAATGTATTGTGGTTTGGAGAAAGAAATAAAGACCTGCAAGTATTTATGTATGTATGTGCCGCATATTGGCTTTTTTTATTATTAATGGAATGTATTGTTATTAATGGAATGTGTTATGGTTTGGGGAAAGGAGCGTTGTTTGCCTGGTACTCCTCTGTTAAATTCAAGGGTCTGGTTTCACGAGTTGTCAGGCTTGAGCGGACTGCTTCAGCATCGTTGCAGGTACGGCGTTATTCTACTAATTGCTTTTTGTCAATTTTTCTATTAATTGCTTTTTGTCAATTTGTTAGGCTTTTAATTTTTGCATTGTGTAGATTTATGGTCCAATTACTCTAGGTTTATAGTCGAGTTACTCCGTGATCCCTGTCGGGGACTATATGCGATCGATCGATCGCTGACCGTTGGTTGACCGACGTGATTTTTCATTATATTAACAATATAACCTAAGTCGAACCAAAGTTTTGGGGGTGGAAAGGTTTTGGGGTCTTATTGCGGGCTTCGCATCGTTCGAGGTGAAGGGCACGTGGTCCCGCGACTCCCAAGCGGATGTGTAACGCTCCTATGAATCGGACAGTATACAATTGATTTGGTAATAAATTCAGATTGATTTACAATCAACTTGGGTTACGGCATGTACTGTGGTGGTCTTATCGGCGGACAACTGTCCCTCCTCGAGATCCTGGAAAGTTACTCGGCTTGGGTTTTACCCTGTTCGCGCCCTTTGGGTTATTATTGTTACTTGGTTGTTTAGCTCTGCAGTCTCTGCGATTTTTCCTTTGTATTTGTTGTATTGTCTGCGGTGAAAACACAATGCGGTTTTTGCCTGCTCGGTTAACTGTATAGCAAACGTTTGGTTGCGGTTCTGTTGTTCCAGGTCCGGCTTGTATGCCTCGACTGTCTGGTGTCGCTTTGGTAAGTTCGGCTACTGTATTGTTTAGATGTTTGTTCCTCTGTCGTTTGGCGTTTTCCAGTGGCGTTGATGTTTGTCACAGTATTGTCTGTTCGTTTCCCTCAAGAGTCCATGGTTATTTGAGCATTATAAGTTAATGGCATTCTGGTTAAATACTGAGGGTTTCTCTTACCTGCATGGGTTTTATGGAAATTTCCGTAAATGTCAGTTTCGACCACCATGTGACTTCCTTGTCATTTGGGCCGAGACGACCTGGGTGAAGCTGTGATTCTTGGTACAGATTGAGCAGCAGTCTTTTGTAGTTTGAAGTGTTTTTGCACATGAAGATCTAAATAAATTGGGGTTTTTGAACTGTTTGAACTGTTTGTGGCGCATATTGGGTTTTTAATGGAATGTATTGTGGTTTGGAGAAAGAAATAAAGACCTGCAAGTATTTATGTATGTGCCGCATATTGCCTTTTTATTAATGGAATGTATTATGGTTTGGAGAAAGGAATAAAGACCTGCAAGTATTTTTCCAGGGGCTTGTGAAGACTTCGTTAACCAATTTCGTCATTTGCACATTTTCTCATGGTACTCGTACAGGCTGTGTTGTGCATGAATATGGTCTAGACGAGAAGGAATTCGAACCCTCGGCTTCGTTGCAGGTACGGCATTATTCTACTAATTGCTTTTTGTCAATTTTTCTATTAATTGCTTTTTGTCAATTTGTTAGGCTTTTAATTTTTGCATTGTGTAGGTTTATGGTCCAGTTACTCTAGGTTTATAGTCGAGTTACTCCGTGATTGTTTTAAAATATATATATATATTTAAGCTGTATTGGCTCATTTATATTTTTTCTCTCATTCAATTATATTGGAATTCAAATCTGGAATCGTTGTTGTTTATTCTGTGTTTACATTAATATTAATATTAATATTAATGTTATTAATTATTATAATGATAACAATAATATTATTTGAGATGATCCCAACAAGTAGAAGTTGGGTAATGCATCCAACTAGCTCCGTATAATGATGTATCAAGACATTTTGTCTATTTAAACCTTAGATTAAAATCTCATGTTAGCTAGTTATAACCAGATTGGTTCTGATATGATGTTCAACTACCTTATTCTCCTCAGAGAGAAAAAATAATTTTATTATGAAAAAAAAATTACATTTACTATATATGTTTCTGCATTTCACAGATATCCTTAAGCATAGGAAGTGATAAAAGTATTGCTGAGAACATATCTTGCTTCATAAACAGTTTTCAAAAATGTCAATATGACAGCCCTATCATAGTCATTCTAACATATATCAGAGCTTTGAAGCCAGTTTTGTCTCATAAGAAATTAGCTCCTAGATATGTCCATAAATAGTCCCATAAAAAAATATACATATAGAGATATCCTTAAGCATAGGAAGTGATAAAAGTATGGCTGAGAAGATATCTTGCTTCATAAACAATTTTCAAAAATGTCAATATGACAGCCCTATCATGGTCATTCTGACATATATCGCAGGTTTGAAACCAGTTTTGTCTCATAAAAAATTAGCTCCTAGATATGTTCATAAACAGTGCCATAAAAAAATATACATATGGATATTCACATTTAAACAGTCCCATGATTATATGAAAAGTGTGTCAAGACATTCCATGAGCTGCCCTTCCACTTTCTCTTGAATGATCCAAGCCCGTGCTACCAAGTGTAATCTAGCTTTTGACAGTCCATCAGTTTCCATGTTTCTGTCTTTGTAGACATGTTGAAAGATAATGTGTTAAATACTCTGTTCAAGCAAGTTGAATCTCCTGAAATATAGGCTGAAATTTATAATTATCCAGTGAATTTGTTCCATTCATCCAATTCACCACAATTTGTGAATCATCAAAGATCTGTAATTTTTGGGCATCTTTTTTCACGTGCCACAATTGGCAACAGCCTTGGGACAATTTGCTCAGGCAGATTGTTGCTGTGTTTGCCAAAGCTGTCCTTTGAACATATTACATGTTCATCATTTATACGAATCATACCTCCAACATCACATAATGATGGATCTTCTTGACAAGCCTTATGGAAGTACGCTTATGCACTACTCGTATCTGGTTCTCAATGCCTTGTTTGGGTTCCTTGATCCTTGAATTCTGTTTAGATCCATATAGTATAACCATACTCTGATACCGAATAGCAGGAAACTTTTTACCTTGAAATATATTGGAGTTGCAACCTAGCACAAATTGGAGACAATATTTTTTATATTTTGACAGTTGAATTGGTGCACCACTTATGTAAAACTCATAAATAGCCTCACAGTTATTTTATTTCACAAATGCAATTGACAATGATGTTAACTTTCAGAAATATTCTTAAAGTTATGCTGCATTTGTTCATTTTGTCTTTCCATTGCTTCCTTTTGTTAACTTCATTTTGTCTTTCCATTGCTTCCTTTTGTTAACTTGCACAAATATTCTTAAAATAAAAGCAGATTCCTATAGTACTAACACCAACCCCTGTAGTACTAACTATATGCTTTGTCTCAAAATTCAGTCAAATCGCGATATAAACAGTATTGGCAATTTCTCTGAGTTTGAGGAGCCAATTCTACGTCAAGGGAGTTCTGCCAGATTTGGAAGGTACACAAGATTTGCAAAACTTTTTCGATTGCTGCTATCATGGGGGTTTTGCTGATCACCATTTCTGTACTAATGTCCCTGGCATTGTATATCACCTTTGGCAGTGTCAGAGCAGCTGGTGAGCTTATCACAAAAACTACAGTTGAAGTTGTAATATCTGAACGCACAGTTGCAGCCATTCTAGGACTTCAACTGAAATTTTTGAAACATGGAGACTTGGAATGAAGTGTTGTCATTACTGACAAAATGACATTGTACTGACAGAATGACAAAATGTTACAGCACAAAATTTGACATTGTACTGACACAATACTTCTTTATCCAGCCTATAAAGTGCCATTTCTTTGACTTGACATAAATGTATTTTGCAACAAAAATGACAGAACGATTTTGATAAACATGAACTGCATTATATTTTGAATTTGGATTCTACTGCCACTGCTTATGCTCCAAAACCAATGTTCTCTGTGTAAAAAATATATATTTTTATATATATTCAAT
This sequence comes from Pinus tabuliformis, assembly GCA_031772625.1. Classification (NCBI taxonomy): domain Eukaryota; kingdom Viridiplantae; phylum Streptophyta; class Pinopsida; order Pinales; family Pinaceae; genus Pinus; species Pinus tabuliformis. The sequence goes on along the minus strand of CM062806.1, from coordinate 695,422,201 downwards.
ATATTATTACACAATGTATTAGCTTATCAGTTTAAATTATAAATTATATTTTTTAATTCGAATACTATGATATTGCAAAAAGCAAGAGTATAGAACACCAAAAGCTAATGAATTTTTTCTTGGAGATCATGATCAATTTACATTTCAACTCGTAAAGTTTAAATGTTTTTTTTATTTTAATTTGTTTATTTTAATTTTTAATTTATAAAATAAACTTATCAAAATTATTTTATTATTGTACTTAGATGCTATATTTACTAACCCAAAACTATAAAAAAGGCCAAAAGTCATGTCCTTTTGCATCACAACAAATTATTAATTTTATGCAACAAATTACTAATTAGAAATTAGATGCAGGGTTTATTTTCTTTGCTAATTAGTAATCGGACAAATTTAAAGTTCACACTAAAGTTATGATAAACAATATTTTTAAATAAATATATCTTTTGTTCTTTTGACCATGGAATAATTCCTCAATCATTGATATGTAATCTTTCAATCATGGGTTCAAGACTCCATAACTATAATTTTTAAATGCTTAAGTTCTTCTTTGACCTTCGAGAATGATCTATGTAAATATTGAACACTCTCCACCACGAATTTAATTAACAAATTTATATTCATAATAATGTTTATTTGGTCATTATCAATTTATGAATATTTCCATAATATTCAAATGTAAAAAAGTAAGAAAATCCTATGTTTTGTGCACCATGGTTATTAAAATACATAACTTACTTTAACACCTTCCTATTATTTTAATATGTTTTGTGCACCATGGTTATTACAATACATAACTCACTTTAACACTTTCCAATTCTCCGTACATTATAATTCATTATTATGCATTTAAATATATTTTATACCTCGTGCTTATTAAAATACATAACTTGCTTTAACACTCTCTAATTCTTCATACATTATAATGCATTATTATTACCTTTTATAGTTTTTTTCCCTCAAGTTTTCTATGATTCACTGTTAAATTTTATTATATTTTAATTATTAATCTAAGCGTTTTTTAAATCATGAAACATTGGAAAATTATATCTAAAACTAATCTTATTTTAAGAAATACAAACTCAACATTACAAGCATTTATCAGTTCAATGACATTTATGACAATTCTTACTTAACAAAGGCAAAGTTCATTATATTTCACTCTTCGCATAAAGTCAAAAAGTTCATACAACAACTGGTCATCCAATTCATTAAATCTTAATACAAGTAAGCATGCCTACAACACACTAGTAATGGAAACCAGCTCTCATGATAACGCAAATTAAATCTCATAATAATAACTGAGCAAACTGTTCTGTTAACCGGCAGGGACTAGCGCCACAACAGTGGCTCCTTGTTTTATATAGTTTATTTATTTTTCTTTTAAATATTATTTATCTTAAAATTGTTTTTTTTTTTTTTTGGGTCTTATAAAAAGATTTATAAGTATTTTTCATTGGTTAAGATCTTATTTTCTTTAAACTTATGGATACACATTAATGATCAAAGGCATGTGGTAAGAGTCGAAGTCTACTTCTTTACAAATCATTTGTAGGTAATCTTAATTGACTTGAATTTCCTTGATAAATGATAATGAATTAATCACAACCGTCTATAAAAATTAATAATAAGTATTATTTTCCTATGTGGTTCACAATCCCCGAAGATCGATGATCTCTACGTCCACGGAATATTTGTACTAGACATATCCCCCCAAAAGGATCACTTCCTGTCAGCTCAACCATAGAGCTTGACACCAAGAGTGTCAAGAGAATTGAACCCATGACCTCTCAATAGCAAAGGTTCTTTAACGATGGGGACTTGAGTATTATCATTACTCGTTAACCATTAAATTATGAATTATGTTCCACGATACAAAAAAAAAAAATAAATAAGTTGTAGTTTAAATCTTCTATGTTTTGGCCCTTTATATTCTATAGTCAATTTTGTTTAAAATCCAATAGGGATCTATTGGAATTACAAGTTTGAGTTGTGAAACCTGTATAATGTGAATTTTTCAACAACTCGATCAGTTTTGTACTTGTGTGACACAAGGTTGATTCTAATCGCTACCACTATATCTTTCGGGCCTATGACCTATCCTCATCTCCATAGACTGGGTTACTTTCAGGGGATTTGAACCTTGGATCTCTTAGTTGACACAATATTTCATATCAAGGTGATTACCAACTAAGCTAGACCCAAGAATACATTTAAAAACATTTTTTTTAAATGGAACTAGTCGATATTTGTATTATTAAAAAAAATGGATTACAAGATCGAAACCCTCAAATGAGTTCCTCGTGACACATAAACTTTATTCCCTTTCTAACTAATTTTTTTCCAAAAACCCCCAAAATACAGACACATTTACATTCCATTTTTCACTACAAATTTATTTTGATCTAGTTTGAATTCTTGTTTTTCTTGAAGAAAAACTTTTTCCTTGGAGAAATTGTTTTTCCTTTCTTCTCAACTTGAGTCAAACCGACATTTTCCGCAAATTCAGGTGGATCATTCTTCAACCACTGCACGATAATATTCTTGAAATCTTCCTCTTCACATGATATGCCCAAGAAATTTCCTTTTCAATGATATTCCTTCTGGTTTTGGAGGAGATCTGTTTTCTATGAGGGTTTGTTGCTTTTCAACTGAAGCTACACCCAAGAATCCCTACTGGTAAGCGATTTTTCTTGCCTAGATTTTGTTGTCGTGGATACGGTTTCTTTGACTGGATCTGCTTCCTTGTTGTCTTCTGGATATTTCTTGTCCTGAAGTTCTTCCTCTTTGAATACTGTATATTGATCACCTTGTGCTCCTTCCCACCATTTGGGCCTCCAAGATTTTTTCCAGTCTTTGTTATTCTGAGAATGCTTGGGGAAATTTTTAATTACATGCCCCATTTCATAGCATGCTCTACACCGAAATGAAATATTCTCATAGTCAAGATTTTGGACCGAAACATATTTTGGAGCCATCAAATTAATCTCCACGGGAAAACCCTTGTTGAAGTCCAACTCCACACAAACGCGGGCATAAGTAGTTTTGAAAAAAATATATACGTTTCAGAACAATGAAGATAGAATTTTCCTAGCACGTTCCCAATGGAGGAAAGCGATGTGTGATACCAGAAATGCAAGGGAAGGTTCAGAAGCCTTACCCAAACTGGGGTTGTGGAGATTGAAGTCATTACCAGGTCAAAATTGGGAGTTTAGGGCTCCATGAAGAGACCAACACTCCCCCAAAACCACGACCCAACTTCACAGATGGCCTTCTTGTCCTCGATATTATAAAGATCCACAGTGAAGAAACCCTGTGCCATAGTGTAAATATTCAGCCCGTTCATCAAAAGTGGCTTCCATGTCTTAGAGATCCATTTACGCAAATCGATCAGCTGCGGCCAGTACATATCAAACCTGCAAAGCAGGCCATTATCCAAAAAATATTTTTCACAACAGCAAGCTTTGTCATCCACATGAACATTGAGGGAAGAAATTTCATGTACCACTGGAAGACAAACCTGAATAAGAGTTAGCTTGACCGGAAACCATATCTGCAAAAGAAACAAAATTTTTAGCCAAATCACAAAGATTCACCATTGAGGGAAGAAATTTCATGTACCATGGAAGACAAACATGAATAAGAGTTAGCTTGACCGGAAACCATATCTGCAAAAGAAACAAAATTTTTAGCCAAATCACAAAGATTCACCATTGAACGATCTTCAGAAAATCCATGCAAAAGCAAAAATTAGACGACTAAAGCAAAACCCTAACTACCCCAAGAGTTTCCAAAACTCCTTCTATCTAGCAACTCTAAAATTCTATTTTAATCCAATATGATAAAATTATTACCATAAATATTTACCCCACATTCAAAAATTCATATTTTAAATAAATAAATAAATCCATAATTTTATTAAAATTTAATTACTCCCATTTAATAATGAACACAAATCCAACCCGGCCTGGAGTATGCCGTAAAACTGCTTCTGCTTGGCTAAGAGCTCGTCTTCCTCGGACGTAAGGAAACAGGTTAACGGCCCAAGACCCAGAGGCATCTGGCAGGAGTGAGAGCCTGCTCCCGATTACGGACCACCAGCAGGGTTATGCCAGGTGGCGTGGTTTTCCTATTTAACAGTGATGAGTCAAACCCAGCATTCGCGGATAGCAGCCAGAGATGGCTGTCCTCACTGTTGGTTTGACACCTGAGTTGATAGGTTTTACCACCTTCGGAAAAAAAAAAAAAATGAACACAAATCCAACAAAATATTGAAAATTGTGACCCTCTTTAAACTCGACTATTTATAATCATCATTCACTTTCATAAAAAGGCTCACGCAACCGTTTTCTTTCGCTGACACTTTCTATATTTTAAAAAAAATAGAAACATTTTTAGTTAAAGTAGTTTTCGTTAACTTTCCTAATTTACCATTGGAATGTAATTATACCTACGTGGACCGAATCTTGTGTGGGACTTCTTGATGTAAGTGTATATATATTTTTTAATACAAAAGCATTATCCGAAACGAATTAAATTTAGTAAATTGCAAGAAAAAATTATCAATTCGAAATTAAACCTCGTAAAATGTACAAGTACCATCCGTTAAGAATTAAACTTAATTAAGTTGCAAAATGCAAGAAACATTATTCATTCGAGATTAAACCTTATAAAATGTAAAAGTACCATCCGTTAAGAATTGCATTGGAATTAAGTGGCATAGAACTTTATAATAAATTTATTGAATTATTTTTTTTGGAGTGTTGGAACTTATTTTAATTTAATTGTTAATTGATAATGATATGAAATGATATTTTAAGGTCCACGATACTAAAAATAGTTTATGAGATTATTAGTTTCTTGTTTTTCGCCTTTTGCAATTCAATCGCTTTAGGATTCAAATTGATGATGAGTTGGTCCAACCTTCCAACAATCCCCTCGCTAAAAAGACAATGCCAAGAAACTGATGCTAACATGTTCTCTGATGTCTTTGAATGCATCACATTCCAAAATGAAATGTTTTTCCGATTCCACAGCCCAAACGTGCAAAATGTACACACCCCTTCTTCCCAAGCTTCTTTAGGCCTTTTCTACCATCCTATTTCACACCGAAATTGATGTGACTTATAATAAAAAAGTTATATTGATTATGATACGTCAATATTCATTCATAATAATAAGAAAACAAAAAACAAAACATTTTATCAATAATTTATAAAAAAGATATGGTAAAAAAAAAAATTAAAGATCAAAAATATTTAAAACTATAAATTATTTAAAATATGTTTTTGAATGTGTTTTTTGGTGTAGTTTAGTTGGCTATCGCCTTGGTATGAAGTATTGTATAGTAAGAGGGCTAAAGATAAAAAAACAATTTTCTAATTTTCAAAATCTTTGCCACACTACACACTACCAACCTTCTTGAATTGTTAAGACAACAAATACCTTATTCTCATGAGCTTCAAAGTGAAATTGGGCATCGGCCAATTCCTAAAACACCATGGGAAGAAATAGTTTATCACGTTGAGCAAGTTTGCTAAACCTTCAACTAATTTAAAATCTCTTGAACCATATTTCCACACGAGTTCATAACTGATCTATAAGAATTTCAATTCCAATACTCCTGAGGGAAGAGAATTCAAACATGGTTGGTGAGATCACCAGACATGTTTCCCTTGTCTAAAATTCCACCACACCATCGCAAATATATTTTATGGCGCTCCATTTCATCATTGCACTGCAGGACGAATTTCAGAGATGGAAATATCATGATGAGAAGAGGTTACTAAAAGGGATGAAGCGAAAATGTTCCAAAGGCCTTAAATAATCCCCTTCCTTATCACTTAAGGGATTGGGCACATGAGTTTATCCTCATAAATTTCAAGCTTTGACTCTGTCATAGAACAAGCATGATTTTCCCTTGCATCAACCTCCCAATTGAGAGCTCTAAGGATGTGAAATAAATCCTTAGAACGAAGTGAAGTCAGAGTCTCTCATATTCTTTGGAGAATCCTATTCAAATGATTTTCGTTTAGGTTCTTTTCACTTACCAGATACTGAATTGATATCATAGATTCTCCAAGGATATATAGGTATATCACACCTTTACCTTTCACGATTAGCAATCCCTAAAGGAGATTGTACAACTCAAACTAATTATTTGTTCTTTTCCCAAGACTCCAAGCATATCTCGTTTCGATAATTCCCTAGGGATTAATGAGAATCCCTCCCCCTCGTGCAACCCCTGATATTATTATAACATATTTTCATTAATATGTAATTGTAATGAAAAAAAAATAACATAAAATATTAAAAGCATTCTTTGACTATAATCTTTTATAGTTTTTGGTGGGATTTTAATGATTATTTTGGCGTAATCTAATTTATAGACGAAATAGCCTTTTTCACTGAAATTCACCAAAATTCCGACAATACAATTTTAAGATTTTTTTTGTTCAAAATACATTTTCGAATGCATAAATGGATTCAACACCGTGAACCCTGGGGCACTCAAGTCATGCAGATTAAACAATTTAAACTCAAGTTTTTCAAAATCTCTGTCAAATCTTTATTAAAATTAACCAAAATTGGTCGTGAAAAAGACCATTTCTTCTGTAAGTTAGACTACACCATTTTTTTTCGACAAATCGTGACTATTTTGTTGTTTAAAATATTTTTTTGATTGTAATGTAGATTCAACACCATGAAAAACCCCTATGGCACTGGGATTGTGAAGAGTTCACAATTCAAACTCGTGATTCCAAGGAATCCTTATCATAACTCAAACTTGTGGTTACAATAAACCCATACCAAATTTTGGTAAATTCTACCAGAAAATGTCTAAAAATTCCAAAACATATAAAAGATAATCTACGACACTATTGAATATTTAATATTCAAATTAAATTAATTTTCAATCCAACAACACACTTTAATATACAAAATATATTATACTTAAAAAAGTTACAATCTTTTATAAACAATGTTTTGAAAATAGAACAACCCAACTTATTACTATAAATTTTCAAGCATATCTTTTTTGTTTTGTTTTTCGATTATTAATATAAAAGGTTTTTTTTTTAATTAAAAAGAGGTGTTGTTTTGAAAAATGGCGAGAATTTGTCCCTTGTTTTTTCAGAAAATTTGACAGTAGGAGCATTTGAATCATGTTTCTATGGTGGAACTAGAGTCAACACCATTAAAAACCCCTAGGCAACCAAAATCTTAAAACCTTGATAGCTATAACTTTTTAAAAAAAATTGTCTAATTTTACAAAATTGTATCAGAATTTCCATTATTTTTCAAGCAAAAACAACGCGTCTTTATTGTTTTAAGGAAAAATGACACTTTAGAATTCGTACATAAGGAAACCCAACTTACCATTCTACATTCTACTGATCGAGACCCTATTCCACAATCCCACTGACGTAGCACAAATTTGTTCATTTATTCATTGGCCGACTTGGTCTCACGGAGGTAGCAACCACAAGCCTAAGCTTGTGTCATATAGCAACATTGTCTCAATACATGAAGAAATATTTGTCCCATCTGTATACGTAATTCTCTGCCAATTGGATCTCACCCTTGTTGTCACAATACATCATTATTTTATCAAGGACCTCCTCAAATAGCTCTCCAAAGAGCTTATTTAACCAAACTTCCTCACAGTTAGCCATGTTAGTAGTAATGTACTCTACCTCAGCCATGCTTAAATCTATGGACATGTATTTCCTACTCATCCAAGATACCATCGCAAACCCAAAACTAAGACAACACTCTGATGTGAATTTCCTGTAAATAACATTTCCTACCTAGTCAACATCGATGTATCCATGTAGTCTCATATCTATGGAAGTATATCTCAAGACAATATTGATCGTTCCATGCAAATATTTTAAAATATTTTTAGCAACAACCCAATGTGCATGAAAGGGCTCGGTCATGAATTAAATCAAAGTCTTCACTACAAAGCATATATCTGGACGAGTGTTTACAAGGAAAATTGATGCCCCAATTAATTGTTGGTACTCAGAGGGGTTTGCCAAGTCAGTTCTAGCAACGTCTCCACTTCTTGAAATTCGTCTCCATCAGTGTGGCTAGGGACTTGCATTCATTCATTCTAAATCTTTCGAGTAGCTTCACAACATACTTTCCTCAAGAAAGGAAAATCTCTCCAAATTTTTGTCAAACTTCTAATCCCAGAAAGTAATGCATCATACCAAGATCCTTAATCTCGAACTTAGAGTCCAACTCCCTGTTACATTTGATCATCAAAGGCTCACTACATTTCAAGAATAGATCTTCAAGATATAAAACCAAAATCAAAGGCATACCTTGAACCACCTTAAAATAGAGGTTGGAGTAAGCACTACTTCTTGTGAATCCAAGCTTCACCAGTTAACTACCAATGTGAACATACTAGGCTTGAGGAGCTTGCTTCAAACCATATAATTCTTTCTTCAACTTGCAAACATGAGTCTTGCTATCCTTTACTTCGAATCCTGAAGGTTGCTCAACATATACTTCTTCCTGTAGAATGTCATGAAGAAATGTCATCTTTGCATCCATCTAGTGAAGGTTCCATCCTTGACAAGCAGCAAGGGAAACATCAATCTTATAGTAGTATAGCATGAAACAAGATAAAATATGTCGTCATAGTCCTATCCTTCTTTATGGGAGGAACATCAGGCCACAAATCTTGATTTATACTTCTTAATACTTTTTTTAACTCCATGGTTGATTTTGTATGGTCATTTTGAAGTTACGGCGGACTTCCCTTCAGGTTTTGGAACAATATCCAATACATCATCCTTCGTAATGGATTCATACACTTTGGCCATAGAATTATTCTAAACATGTTATTTCACTACTTCTTCAAATGTGGAAGGCCCAACTTAAATGATCATACTCATTGTTACAATGTATTCTTGGTATCTACATGGCTTCTTGCTTTCTCTAGAGGACATTTTGGTGAGAACATCTCTCTCAACATCTTTTAATGTATCACGAAGCCATAGTTGTCTCTTCTTAGAAAGAGGATCAATTGGAGGAAGATCCAAGGGGTCCATAGGCTCAATAGGGCCATCAGTTAACTTCCAACATATAAAATTAATTTACAAGGACATACCTTCAACATCATATGATCATCTATTCATGTCCAGAAGCCTTGCTTCATTTTTCAATTGAGGGATTTCTAATAATCCATCACAATCAATAATAGGTGTTGGGATCTCTTGGAGAGTCTCTCCCTCTGAATGAGAAGCCTCTTAAATCATCATTAATCAAAACATCAACCTCTTCCTATTCCAGCACTAGCTCTTCTCTTCCTACACTAGCTCTCTTTTCCTGCATCTTAGATGATTCTTAAGGAGGATCTGCTTATCACTTCTCATATGGAGGTTAGAAGTTTCCAATATTCAAATTCATGCAAAAATAATAAGCAATAATCGAAACATTAAACCTAAACAAGAATAGTGTCATAAAGAAATAACATAAATCTAAAAGGTACTTATCTTTAACAAGAGGTGATCAGATCCCTCTTGAACCATCCTTCAAGAGTTATTACGACCCATTATCCATATAACAATGTTGCCTTCAATACTTCCAGTCGTCTTCATCAACAACCAGGAAAAACCGTGACTAGCCCATCTAAGGTTACACTAAATTTGTCACAATTGCTAGAACAACTTCTCACTTATCATGTTAGGATTTCAAGATTGTATAGATCAAACCTTTATCATATTTTAAGGTTTCTTCTAAACCCTAACCTCATGTTATCCATCAAACCCTAATAACCAAGTTGCCTAGGGTTTCCTTCAAACCATAACATTCTTTTAGGTCTCTTCCATCAACAATGTCTTCACAAGGGTGATATTTAATGACTTTGCTTCAACCCACCTCTAAAACCATCTTATTTTTTCTTAGGGAAGTATTGTTCTTTTCTTTAGATAATTACATTAACAAGTGTTTCATCATTTATATTGCATTCACCCATATCATCATAACATCAACAGAAATTATGTAGAAATAACAATAACATCAACTATGTAATGAAAGAAACAAGGGAACATTATTAAAAAAAAAAAAAAAAAAACAAACAAACAAACAAACTCATGCACACATAGAGACACCACAAGGAGGAAAACCCTTTCAAATTGTTCTTCTTATTAGGTTTTCATATAATGTTCAGCAAAGAGAGAGTACAATGAGCCAATTATTCAATCACAAAACTATCCAACAATACCAACCAAAAAAATATCTGAGAGATAATCCCAATAGACAAATCTACTTCATATCAGAGTTTTCTAGCCTGCGGTCAATGCTCAAGATATGCAGTGAATTGTCATAACATTGTAGGTCACAGCCGCATGGAGCTATTGACCATGTGTACGGTTGCAACACTCTAGTGGCACGGAGAACCTTGCATGCAAGAGACTATAGCCAAAATTTCCTTGTTCCAACCCTACAACTACAGATCAAAAATCATACTTCACATGTGCGTGATTTGGACCCTGCAATTTCGGACCTATACGAACCCGCTTCAGATCTATGTGATCCAATCCGAAGAAGAGAGAGGAAGAATGAATGATAATGATGATGTCCAAATGAGGTTCACTTGACTTGTATTTATAGGCTTTCAAGGGTGTCCAATATCTCTTTTGGTTCGACTTGTCCTTTTGTACACATGTGGGTTTCCATATTAAAAATATATTTTTCCTCAACCAAATTAAATTCTTCCAAGGGCTAGGAGGGGGCTTTCTTGATGAGGAAAGTTTTCCAAAGAAGGGAATTTGTCCCTAAGTTGTTAAATTAACACCAATTTCAGTCTAACTTCTGGGGTTGGAAAGAAGAGGCTGTGCATTTTTTTTAATTTCATAATTTTTGTTTAAAAAATAAGTTTGAAGTGATTCAAAGGGCATAGTGAAGCATAGATATCATTATTTGGTTCCAAAATACCTTGAAACAAAAAAATGGATACACTCAATTAGTCAATAGAGAGCTCTACTATGACGCATGAAGAAAAGGAAGAAATGCAACATGATATATCAAAATTACAAGACCAAGTACAACAAATGTTTCCCTCACAAAGAGTAACAAAAAATGAATTGGAAGCTAAGATGGATGGTTTGAAAAATGGTTTAAAAGAAGACATGGAAGGTTTGAAGGATGGTTTAAAAGCGGAAATGAAAAGCGACATAGAAGGTTTGAAGGATGTTTTAAAAGTAGAAATGGAAGGTTTGACAAAGTTGCTACAAGAAATGATTCCTAATGGCGATAGGGTATTCCATGAAACTCATGATGAGAAAAAAAAAAGGAATGTGAATCATGATTTTAGAGACTCTAGCTATGGGCAGGAGACTAGCCACGTTCCGAAGATCGATATGAGGAAGTTTGATGACAAGGATCTGGTAACACGAATACTACAAATGGAGCAGTTCTTTGATCTACACGATGTCAACGCACACAAAACGTATGCATTGCATCTTTACATTTAGAAACTAATCAATTTGTATGGTATCGATGGCCTTGTTCTTGTAAAGCACTAGTCACTTCGACAATTTTTACGAAGGAATTGATAGCACACTATGAGGATACAATGAGCAATACCTTCTTTAGCCAAATGATAAATCTCAAACATAAGGGTTCAGTTGGGGAGCACATTGAGGACTTCCAAAGATTGAATATCAAGGTAATTGATATTTCAAAGGAGCATCTGATTGATGTCTTCATATGGATTTTAAATGATAACATCCAACATGAGGTTCGTATTTTGGAACCTAAGTCATTAGAGAACACATTTAGGGTGATAAGAAAAGTTGAAATAAAAATTATGGCAACAAGGTGTACCATCCACAATTATAAATATGGAAGTAGTATCATTCCTAGCTTCCCACAACCTACAAGTTTGACACCAAAACAATTGGGGGAAAAAAAGTGAAAAAAGGTTTTGTTATAGTTATGATAGAAAATACACTAAGGTCATAAGTGTGCTAAGAAGAAATCATTTTACACGGATTGTGAAGAGGAGAAAGAAAAGGAACAAGAAACATCAAAAGAGAAGATATACACCAAGAACTATCCCTACGGGTGTTGGGTTATCTTATATTCTTTCCACGACTAGCCCACGTAGTTTACGGGGGGGTTAGAGGGGGGGCGGAGCCCCCCCTTCATTGCACAGACTATGCAGCGGGGGGGTCACAGTGGGGGGGGCAGCCCCCCCTGTATGGGGGCTTTGAGGGGGGGTTAGCCCCCCTCTAAGGGGTCCAAGGCAACGCCCTAGGGAAAAAAAAATTGGACCCTATATTAGGTTGGGCGGACATCCCTATGGTTTTGTGCATGGTTTTCGCACATGGTTTTGGACACGATGGTTTTCGGTCCATGGTTTTGGACGTGATGGTTTTCAGTCCATGGTATTGGATGCTTCGGCGTATTGTAACATTGAAAGGAAAAATCAAGCTGGTAGTCCCAGTTTTGGGATCCAAGTGAAAATATCTGTGTATATGTGTTTTATGTGTTATGCTCTCGCATTGTTTATCTTCTGTGTTTTAGAATTCGTATGCAAGTAATTTATGTACGAGGTTAAAACCTACATTTGGTATCAGAGTTGTTTTGGCTTCAATGGGATGCCTTTGTCGTTGAGGGGTTACGCTCGGGCTTGTGGTAGACCCTGTTTAGTGGGAGATCTGCGGGATCGATTCTAGTGGTGAAAGAAGATGGCGAGAAGTGGAAAGATAGAGATTGAGAAATTTAATAGTTATAGTTTTGAGTTGTGGAAACTCAAGATGGAAGATCTGTTGGTGGATAAAGATCAGTGGATCGTGGTAGATTCGGGTACTACACCAACGAGAGTGTCCGATGAAGAATGGAAGAGAACAATAAGATTTTGTGTCTCAGATTTAGTATTGTTGAATGTATCAGGGGAAGCTATAGCGAAGGCTTTGTGGGACAAGTTAGGGACTTTGTACCAATCTAAGTCTCTGTGAATAAACTGTTCCTACGGAAAATGCTGTATAACCTGAGGATGAAAGATGGAGACTCGGTGACAGAGCATCTGAACGCATTTAATACTGTGGTAAGTCAGTTATTGTCTGTTGATATTAAAATTTCAAATGAAGATAAGTGCATCAGTTTGTTGTGCTCTCTACCAGATTCGTGGGATAGTATGGTTATTGCAATAGGTAGCAATGCCACTGCCTTGCAGTTTGATGAAATAGTCTCATCCTTGCTAACGGAGGAGATGAGACGAAAAAATATGGAGAGCCAGAATGGTGATGCCTTGTCTGTATGAGGATGGTCCCAGAATAGAAACAAAAATAAGTCATCGAGTGGGAGATCTAAATCTACAAGAAAACATGTAAAGGTGGTTTGCTAGAAATGCAGAAAGGAAGGGCACTACAAAAGGGACTGTAAATCTAAAGGTCCTGACAAAGGAAACGGATCTAATGATGCTCCTTCTGCAGAGGAGAAAACCACCTCAGATGAAAGTGGGGATGTGTACTTGGCTTCTTCAAGTACACATGTAGATCATGAGGCCTGGTTGATTGACTCAGGTGCATCCTTTCACTTCACTCCCCATAGAGAGTGGTTCTGCGAGTATGAGAAATATGATGGTGGTGATGTCTTCTTGGAGGATGACAGGAAGGCTAGAATCATTGGTCGTGGAAAAGTAAAGTTGAAGTTGCAAGGTGGAAGGGTTAGAACACTTATGGGTGTTCTGCATATTCCTGCATTAGCCAGAAATCTGATTTATGTAAGCAAACTGGATGATGCAGGTGTAAAAACAGTGTTCGAGAAGGATACCTGCAAGATGGTTCGGGGAGCACTGGTATTGATGCAGGGAGTTTGAATTGAAAATCTGTACAAGCTGCAAGGTAGCACTGATGTTGATGGGTGCAACAGTTCTGTGGTTCCTAAAAGTGGAACATAAAATCTAGTGGTTTCTGGAGAGAAGACCATGTTGTGGCATCAAAGGCTTGGACATATTGGAGAGAAGGGTCTTCAAATACATCATGGTAAAGGTATGGTAGAAGTTATGAGTAATAGCTCTCTGGATTTTGATTTCTATGAAAATTGTGTATATGGGAAGTAGAATCGGGTGAGTTTCCCCTCTGGTGGTAAGAGGGTGAAACAGATATTAGAGCTTGTGCACAGTGATGTGTTTGGACCTGTGAAGGTTCCATCACTGGGTAAGTATGTGTACTATGTATCATTTATAGATGACTTCTCAAGGAATACATGGATATATTTCCTCAAGAAGAAATTTGAAGTCTTTGACAGGTTTAAAGAATTTAAGGCTCTGGTGGAAAAGCAGACAGAGAAGAAGATAAAGGTGCTGAGGACAGATAATGGTGGAGAGTTTTGTAGTAAGGAATTTGAAGAATTTTGTAAGAAGTGTGGTATAGCACGGCAAAAGACTACTCCATATACACCTGAGCAAAATGGAGTTGCAGAAAGAATGAACAAGACATTAATGGAAACGGCAAGAAGCATGCTCAGTGGTGTCGAGCTAGGACAAGAATTATGGGCAGAGGCGATGGAGACTGCATGTTACCTCGTCAATAGGTCACCTTCATCAGGGTTGGAGGATAAGACTCCACAAGAGGTATGGACTGGTAAGAAACCCTCTCTTTCACATCTGAGGGTATTTGGATGTGATGCACATGTCCATGTTCCAAAGGAGAAAATAACAAAATTGGATAGTAAATCTGAAAAGTGAATCTTTATTGAGTATAAGGATGGTTTAAAGGGTTATAAGCTTTGGAACCCAGTAACAAGGAAGGTTGTGTATAGCCGAGATGTGGTGTTTAGAGAGGTTAAAGTTGTTATTAAACATAAAGTCCAACGAAAAGAACCTGAGAAGATAGAGTTTGAGCTAAAGGAGGAAGAATCAGACTCTACAGCAGAAGAGGAATCAGAATATGAAGAGCCACAAACTCCAGGTGTGAGAAGATCAATTCAATAAAGAAGGTAGCCAGAAAGGTATAGTCCATCTGTTTTTTGTTCAAATTTGTTCTTTATCTATTACTGATGATGATCCCAGAAATGTGAAGGAAGCATTAGATTCAGAGGATGGAAAACTCTGGAAAGAGGCCATGGTTGATGAAATAGAATATTTGCACAAAAATGAGGCTTGGGATCTGGTGGAGTTGTCAGCTGGAAGGAAACCCATTGGTAGCGAATGGGTGTTCAAGAAGAAGACAAATGCAGAAGGAAAGGTGGAGAAATACAAAGCTCGTCTGGTAGCAAAAGGTTATTCCCAGGTGTCGGGAATTGATTTTGGTGATATTTTTTCTCCTGTTGCCAAGGTAGCTTCTATTAGATTACTTATATCTGTTGCTGTTGCTTTTGATTTTGAGGTAGAATATATGGATGTGAAGACAACATTACTTCACAGGGATCTGGAAGAGGAGATCTACATGAAGCAACCTGAATGTTTTGTGGTGAAGGGT